>SJYQ01004260.1:46356-138888 GCA_006410935.1 Redunca redunca
ATACTAGGATAGTACAAAGAAAGTTAGTATAGTCTTTATTCAGATTTACTAGTTTTTTTAATCTTTCAATTGAGATTTATAATAAACTGCATATATTTAACATGTATAATTTAAGTTTTGACATTGGTGAAACCATCACCATAACCAAAGTAATGTGCTGCAAAATTATCCATGTGTTCCTTTGTAGTCCCTCTTTACTGTCCACATCATCCCATTCCCCACACCCACTCTTCTGCTCGCTCTTTAGATTGATTTATATTTCTAGAATTTTGTGGTAAACAGAAGCATAATGTACATGTTCTTTTTTCACATTGGCAGCTTTTACTCAACATAATTATTTTAAGATCATTTATGTTTTACTGATTTTTAACTTGCCACATTTCCTTCTTTAAATAATTTTATTTATTTTTGGCTGTGCTGGGTCTTGCTGCATGGGCTTTTCTCTAGTTGTGCCTAGCGGGGCTAGTCTCTAGTTGCAGTGCTCAGGCTTCTCATTGTGGTGGTTTCTCTTGTTGCAGAGTATGGTCTCTAGATGCATGGGCTTCAGTTGTTGCGGCTCCCAGACTCTAGAGCACAGTGTCAGTGATTGTGGTGCAAGGGCTTAGTTGCTCTGCAGCATGTGGGATCTTCTCAGATCAGAAATTGAACCTGTGTCTCCTGCGTTGATCGGCAGGCAGATTTTTTTGCCACTGAGCCACCAGGGAAGCCCTATATTTCTTTTATATTCATATATTTTATATATATGTGTGTGTGTGTTGTATGTATATATAATACATATATATACTTATATGTAATATAACATACAGTATATTCATAGAATAAAATGTATGTTTGTATATATGTACTATATATATATCTTTTTTCCAGAACCATTTGAAAGTAATTTTATATGATAGTGGTGGTGGTGTAGTTGCTAAATCATGTCTAACTCTTGTGACCCCACAGACTGTAGCCCGCTAGGCTCCTCTGTCCATGGGATTTCCCAGGGAAGAACACTGGAGTGGGTTGCCATTTCCTTCTCCAATAGTTCTGTATATTCACACACTAATTTTGTCAGTACGCTCATAATGTCCTGGCAACAATACCTCATGTAATAGAGGATCCAGTTTAGTAGCACATATTACATTTCATTTTCATTCTTAATCAGGAACAGTTACTTGGCTTTTTTTTGGTTTTGATTTTGTCTGAAATTTTAAGTTTCGTTAATTTAAAATACTAGTTTCAGGTATACAACATAATGATTCAGAATTCTTGTGGATTATATTCCATTTCAAGTTACTGTAAAATATTGACTGTATTCCTGTCCTTGTAGCTTATTTATTTTATACATAGTCCCCTACCCCTATATTGCTCTTTTCCAGTTCCTTCTCCCCACTGGTAATCATTAGTTTTTCCCCTATATCTGTGAGTTTGTTTCTGTTTTGTTACATTCTTTCATTCATGTTATTTTTTAGATTATACATATAAATGGTAATATACTATATTTGTCTGACTTATTTCACTTAAGCATAATACCCTCTAGGTCCATCCATATTGCAGATGGCAGAATTTCATTCTTTTATATTTCAGAAGTGTTCTTTTTAAGGTATTACATTTGTACTCACATGAACCCTGCTTGCCTTTTTCTGGGGATGTTACTTTGGTCACTTAGCTAAGGTGTTGTTTTCTTCACTACTAAATAGTTACTAGTTTTCCTTTTATAATTAATAAATAATTTATCGAGAGATACTTGGAGACTGTGTAAATATGTCAATATAGTTTTGAAAGGCCTTTTCAAAATGGTGAAAGAATTTAAGCATAATATATTTGAAAGCCCTGTTGAAACTGATTCTGACTGGTGACAATGAACTTTACAAATATAATATCAAGAGGGCTGTATATAGTGCCCATTCTGCAGAGCAGATGAAGAAAAAGGCTAATATTATTCTTACTGGAATTGCTCAGCATCTTTGTAAAATTGAAGTGAGGAGTTTTTTAGTGTTTAGCTATTGCCTTAACTTTACAGTGGAATTGGTAGAAAAGGGCTCTTGACTCCTTTTTTCTTTATTTTTTTGCCACACTATGTGACATGTAGGATCTTAGTTCCCCCACCAGGGATTAAGCACATGCCCCCTACATTGGAAGCACAGAGTCTTAACCACTGGACTACCAGGAAAGTCCCTTGACATCTTGTTTCTGCTTGTAGACTGTCTTTTATAGGTGGCAAAAATTTGATCTACCAGCAAATCTTAATCTTTAATATTATTTTCACCATAAGAAGTATTTTCTTTTATGAAAGTCAGGCCCTTAGTTTTGGGCTTTTTTAGTATATTAGATGCAACCTGATACACTATAAAATTTTATTGAAATACACTTTAAATGAGCTCCAGAGATTTCTCTTCTGACCTCTCAATTTTATTCTTTCTAGATGCATTCTTGGGGAACTATTCACAAAGAAGCCTATTTTTCAAGCCAATCTGGAACTGGCTCAGCTAGAACTGATCAGGTACAGCTGTGTATGTGCTCTGAGTGCCCAAGGTTGATCAGTAATCTCATCCTCTAATTTCTAATACTTTTCATTCATTCTGTTAAATGATTTTATGCTCCTTATGTCCAAGTAAGTTTCTCTTCAGTCAGGTTTACCATATATTTTGTCATGGGCTGTATACAAAAAGTGTGTATGTATGTATATATATATATACACACACACACATACACATACTTATATATATAAATAAGTGTATTTCACTTAATTTGCAGAGTTTTTATTAGTTCTTCGTAAAAGCATGCTGTTTTCAGAATAGTTGTTTATTGTTATTTAGGTTAGATTAAGATCAACTATATTCAGCAAGCATTCATTGAGCCTATTCTCTAACAAATTCCTATCACTGTTAAACTTAGGATTCAGAAATAGGTCCCTGCCTTCAAAGAACTCAGAGTTTAGTAAGTGATGCATCATGTAAACAGATAGTTATAAAAGAGAACCTTTAATAGAGGGTTTGGGTAAGGTCTGGGATTGAGATGGAATTTGAATTTTGTTTTTTTTGTTGTTTTGCAATAAGATTAAAGGGAAGAATATGACAAGCTAATATACACTTTTTTTAAAAGGTGGTGTATAACCCATTATGTGTTATGCAATAAACTCAGTTTTCCAGTCTTAAGCTCTCCTCTGCTAGTTCAACAAGGACGTTATAGGACCAGTTCAGCTCTTTGAAATTAATGCTAACTGAACAGAACAAAACTGGTAATGAAAATCTATGTGGAACATTAAGAACATGTTTTACAAAGCCAAATATGTGAATCATTTTAGACTATTGTGCCAGTATTTTCTCATTACTATTTTTTAACCAACTCCTCTGTCCTTCAAGCAGTGAGGTCAGGTTTTACCTCTCTGCATGCCTTTTGGTTTAATAAGCCAAAAGCCCCCATACCTGAGCAGGTAATCATTTCTGCTTCTAGAATCGCTGAAATATATAATGCTCACTCACTTCCTTGTTCTTGCTTTTTGCTTTGTTTTCAGTCGACTCTGTGGTAGCCCTTGTCCAGCTGTGTGGCCTGATGTTATCAAGCTGCCCTACTTCAATACAATGAAACCGAAGAAGCAATATAGAAGGCGCCTACGAGAAGAATTCTCTTTGTGAGTTTGACAAATGTACATCTATTTGTTTATATGTTTGGCTGTTGTTTGGACTTAGCTTTTTCCTGTCCTGGGGAATTAGTGCTATCCCAGTTTATTACGCCAACACACTGTAGGAAAACATTTTATTTTTGAGCATTATGAGTTTCATCATAGTCTTGCATTCAAGGCTTCATGTTTTCTACCTGTGGTACTATTGCATTTCTTGAATCCTGTGTGAAAGCAAATCTGCTTTCTTGTTTAGCTAGGTTCCAACTCCCTTCTCATGGTTTTTACATGGAGTTGGAAATTCAGAGCCCTTTGGCATAAAGTTACAGGCTTAAGAACTGGAGTCATTGTGAACTTGTTTTTTTGCTCTTCCTTTAACAGCATTCCTTCAGCAGCACTTGATTTACTCGACCACATGCTGACGTTAGATCCTAGCAAACGTTGTACAGCTGAACAGACTCTACAGAGTGATTTCCTTAAAGATGTTGAGCTCAGCAAAATGGATCCTCCAGAGTAAGTGCTGGTGGCCTTGTAGTGACTCTAAACCTGAGAAACTAAAAATAATAGATTTTTTAAAAAAGAAGCTGCGGTGGCCAACCAAATAGAGAGGTTTTTAAACATTTCATCTTTTTTAATTCCTTATATCTGCAATGATCATGTTATCCCATATGTGCAAGAACAGTCCTAATTTTATGTATTTATTTTTTTAAATATTTATTTGTTTGGCTGCACCAGGTCTTAGTTGTGGCATGTGGGATCTTTAGCTGTGGCATGAGAACTCCTGGTTGTGGCATGTGAGATCTAGTTTTCTGACCAGGGATCAAACCAGTAGTCTGTCTATCTATCAGGCCATATGTCCTGAATTTTTATAAAGAAAACATGGTCTCTGAATGTGTTTTTCATCTGTCAGAATCTTATTAATTTTCTCTGTTACATGGGATCCTCAGAGGTTCTACACTCCCCATCTCACATTCTGATAGAAACCTTTGGACTTTTCCTGACAGCATTATAACTTTACGGGCATTTCTTTCTTGTAGGAACACTATATCTTAAATGTATGAGATGTTAGTATATGAACAGGTAATAACTACAAATGTGATAATCCAAAGAAATGTCCTAATTCATTTATTGTGTTTGAATTTTGATGCATTGAATGTGACTGAAGTATGTAAGCTTTTTAGCAAAAATTGGAAATTTTGGCTGTGGTAATCTGTGTTGTGGTAAGATTTAACTTACTGGAATTTATTGAGTATTGGAAAGTCCAGAAATGTATTAAACCTCACGAATGAAAATATTCAGTCATGGAAATTCAGTGGGCAGAAAGAAAAAAGAACCAGTTTTTTGGTCCTTAGAGACCAAGTAACACATAAATTGATTTTACACAGAGATGGTTTAATTACAATGTGCTCATGTGGTTCCAAGATTTAAATTACTACCTTGCCTGGGCTTTTTGTAAGTATTAAGAAGGCAGTCACCTTTGTTCTGTTTATTCCCTATTAAAATTTGACCAAGAAAAAAAAGTCTCCTTAATTTTTGTTATGCTAAGCACAAACAATTATAAAACTTAACCATTTGACTGGAATATGAACATTTTTATAGAGCAGGTGTGTCTCTGTTATTAGCAAGATCTTCATTTCTCACTGTAGAAAGAAATCCTTTGGGCATTTGGATCTTTAGTTCCTCAGACTACCATATGCCATGATTCTATTTACGCTGCTGCTGTTTACTAACTTTTCTGGTTATTTTTATATTTTCTTTATCCTTTCCATTTCCCCTTGCTCTTTGCCTTCCCATTTTAATCTCTTGTTCTTCCATTCACTCAGTAGTGCACATTCCCACACACATTTCCCCTTTTGTCTTTTTCCAGCCTCCCCCACTGGCAGGATTGCCATGAATTATGGAGTAAGAAACGGCGACGGCAGCGACAAAGTGGTGTTTTGGTAGAAGAGCCACCTCCACCCAAAGCCTCTCGAAAAGAAACTATCTCAGGGACAAGTGCTGAGCCTGTAAAGAACAGCAGCCCAGCACCACCTCAGCCTGCTCCTGGCAAGGTGGAACCTGGGGCTGGGGATGCAATAGGTCAGTGCTGGGAAGGAGCCTTTGTGCTTTTATTAAGCACTTGGCAGATTTTGAAGGTTAAGTGTAAGGATTTGTATCTGTGTGTGTGTTTTAATTTTTAGCCACTGAAAAGTTAGTAGAGAGTTTGATATCCTCATTATGTAAGGAGAAAAGGAGATAAGCCCAGTTTTGTACGTGTGGTCTAGAAAACTTAAAATAGATTATTTCCCTATCCTGAAAACTAATATCTCAATTCAGTGTGTGGCATAAATTAGTGAATTAGGTAAGCTGAATTTAAAGATAAGTTTACCCATGGCTTGCTAACATATAATTAGAGCCCTGTCTGTGTTAGATTTGATAATACCTTAGAATTTAATCATGTTAAATCATAGTCGCTAAATGTAGTTATGTGGACTGTTATTTGATCTAAATATATCAAAACTGTGTAATAATGAATTTTGATAAACAACAAAGTAGCTCTCCTGTGGTACAACTGTTTTTTCTGAATTACAACTTCCTTCCTTGGCTCACTTTTCCTTCATTGTCTATTTAAAACAGTTGCTTTCAACACTGGCTGCACATTATAATTATCTAAAAAGCTTTAAACATAAACACCTCCAAACAATTGCCAGATTTCTAGGGATAGGACCTAAGGCTTCTGAATTTTAAATCTCTCCTGATGTACAGTAAGGGCTAAAAATCACTGACCTTGAAGAATATAGATAAAGTCACTTTTACTCACAATACAGAGATATTTTAATTAGTCCCTGTATTTTTAAGTGAAAATATAAAGAATAACAAATGTGTCACAATTGGAGGCATGAAAAATGAGACATTCAAAATGAAACTTCATTCATTAGATATTGTAAGTTGCTATTGTCAGTTGAAGACGGCAAAGGTCCTTATCCTCGCCTCATCCTCTTATATTGGTTCCACTGTCTCTCCACAGGCCTTGGTGATATCACACAGCAGTTGAATCAAAGTGAATTGGCAGTGTTACTGAACCTGCTGCAGAGCCAAACGGACCTGAGCATTCCTCAAATGGCGCAGCTGCTTAACATCCACTCCAACCCAGAGATGCAACAGCAGCTGGAGGCCCTGAACCAATCCATCAGTGCCCTAACGGCTGCCACTTCCCAACAGCAGGACTCAGAGCCCACAGCCCCAGAGGAATCTTTGAAGGAGATAGCCCCTGCCCCAGCGGTCCAACCTTCAGCAGAACAGACAACCCCTGAAGCTTCAAGCACACCAGCTGACATGCAGAATATGTTGGCAGTTCTTTTGAGTCAACTGATGAAAACCCAGGAGCCAGCAGGCAACCTGGAGGAAAACAACAGTGACAAGAACAGTGGGCCACAGGGGCCCCGAAGAACTCCCACAATGCCACAGGAGGAGGCAGCAGGTAAACAGACCGGTCATGAATCTCATTGAGCTCAGGTGCTGTTGATCCTCTTAAAAGTCTCTAATGTTTTCTTTTTCACATCAGTGGCCTCAGTTTCAGTTTTTCTGTAACTTAGTCTACAGAAGAACATAGCACCAAGTGATGTATTTCTTGCCCAACTTCTTTAAGTCTCAAAGCTTCTTAAAGCACCTTTCGTATACTGATTGTTTTTCCATTTTTCCATTTCCTAGGAAGTAGGTAAGTAAAGTCCCTGTGTTCTCACACAAGAAAACCACAGCCGTAGCTAGTGATGCATCTTGAACCACTGTGTGTGTGGTGGTCAACTAGTACTAGCACTTGAAAATCTGCCTTCCAAGCAAGCCATTATCAGATTGTACAAATAGCCACTTGTACTCTAGAACAGTGGATGCTAGGTACTGAGTTCCTGGAAACATACAGTCAAGAAAGCCCTAATAAAATATCATTGTTAATCTCCCAAAGAATGATTTGAGAAGATTTCTAAGCAGGTAATTAACACCGTACATTTCCTTTCCAAAAAATAGCATATAAAAATGATTTCTTTAAATCTGTGTTCCTGAAGGATAAGTGAATGGTCCCCAGATTAGGAAGTGAACATTATTATTTTTAAAAACTCAAAAAAAGGAAATATGTATAACTTGATCTTACATAAGCACAGCATGCAGTTTATTAGAGGGAAAAGAAGTTTAAATTTTCTAGTCAATTCTGATTCACAGTCTTTATTTCTAAAATCTTTACTTATCTGTAAGTGTTTACAACTCGTTGGAAATTTTTGCTGTCCATGAAGACCCCATGAATTGGGGAAATGAGAAGATGTACGAGGGCTGTTGGAGTACACTAACCTTCAATTTTTAGGGTGTTGCATTCACATTTCAAATCGGTTGGTGCAGAGTATATGCCTTATTTCCAGTGGTACAGGATCAAATAAGTTATTATATGTAAAGTTTTAAAAAAAAGATAACAAATAAATTACCCTCTTTACTTTGTGGATAAGGAAACTGCAATCTAGGGAATTTAAATAAGCCTATCTATGGTCCCACTACTGGAACCATATTATTGGCAGAGGCAGAACTAGAATTCCTGTACTTTCTTAATGAATGTGTTTCTTAATTCACTTTGCTATTTTGTCATAACAATTCCAATAGTTTTTTTAAGAGACTCTGGGATGTGGAATAACAGAGAAAGCAAATCCAGAATTAAAGCAGGTCTCTTTGTCTCATCTCTCATACTCTCCTCCCTTGTACCACCACCCACCCCCCTTCACCAACCAAAAGAAGAAAAAATTATGGTAAATAACTGAAAGAAGTTATTCAAGTTAAATGGCATAATAGTGATTGAAAGAAATTCACCCGATAATTAAGTCAACAAGCTATCAGCCAAATGGTGAAAATGAACTAAAGTTTAGGCCTAGCTCATGGCCAGAAATTACTGGATTTACTTTTCAGAGGAGAGTAAAAATGCCATCCCTAATTATTCCAGTCACTTCTGGATTATACAGTTGGTGACTCTCCTATGCCTCTATCATCTTGCTCCTGGTACCTCTCATGTGGCTGTTTTGCTGTTAATCAGCACTTCCACCAGAGGGCAGACTGAGTTAGCCAGAGAAAGTAAAAATCTATCACTTTGGCTACTATTTAGCTATTCTGTGGAGAAGGAAATGGTAACCCACTCCAGTATTCTTGCCTGGAAAATCCCACAGTCGGAGAAGCCTGGTAGGCTACAGTCCATGGGGTCACAAAGAGTCGGACACGACTGAGCGACTTCACTTAGCTATTCTGTACTTGTTGAGAAATGGTTATGGTTGAATCTAATTACTAAAATGAAATTTTCAGTTATTTGTATATTTCATTGATCCCTCTCACCACTGGTACAGACTGTTAAGGGTTGGCAATATTGTTAACACTTTAAATCTTATAACTATGTTTTTTTTAATGTGATCTTTATTTTTAATTCTTAAGATGTTTTATTAGCCTTTAATAGTTCTTTACAACCAGTCTGCCTTTGCTATTTTGAAATAGTTTTCGTCCTCTCATAAATGTGAAAGAATGTGAGCTCAAGAATTAGTTCTATTGAAATACAACTAAAACTATTTGTATAAAAGGCAAAGTTTAAATATGAAATGTAGTATAGATGGAAGAAAATAAGTTTAGCTTTGTCCATTTTTTCAGTTAGGCATTTTAAAAGTTGTTTGCCCTTAGTATTAAAACAAAACAAAACAAAAAAAAACTGGTGTTCCATTTCATGTACAGACCAAAAATACTTTTTAAAATACCTGGTACTGTGATGTTCTTATGTAGTGAGATGTGTAGTGTTGATAGTGAAAAACTTTGAAATCTATAGATATTTGTAGTCCAGTTAGCTCTCCTGTTTTTGGATGTCTACTTTCCAAGTTGTGAGTTTTCTATAGCTAATTTTTCATCCTTTAATTTAGCTTTCTCTACCATCTAGTCAGCCAGCCAGTCTGTTAACAAAAAATTGAGTGAGTACTGTATATAGGATGATCAACTTGTCC
Organism: Redunca redunca; assembly: GCA_006410935.1. Taxonomy (NCBI): domain Eukaryota; kingdom Metazoa; phylum Chordata; class Mammalia; order Artiodactyla; family Bovidae; genus Redunca; species Redunca redunca. The sequence goes on from SJYQ01004260.1 coordinate 55,951, forward strand.
TTGTACTGTCCTGGTTTTAAAACCAAAAGTTTTAAACCTGGGAACCTCCTTCAGTCTCAGGCAACTGGGACTCTTGGTCACCCTAATTGTATTTACGTATAGCACCTGACCTTATCCTCCCACTGCTCAACAATTTTGTAGTATTTTCAGAATACTTTCATCTGCCCACTAAGGGTATGCTTACTTTACTGATTGTTTTTGCAAAATATAATTATGGTATATATGCTACCAAAATACCTAATTGTTATAATTATAAAAACTACTTTTGGCTTGCCTGAGTAATGACTTTATATCACTGTCTCATAATAAAGAATTGATTATATGAACATTTAAAAATATGCTTCATTAGGGAACAGAAAAATCAGTCATTTGAAAGATATCCCAAAACAGTTTTTTTTCAGCAAGGTAACTCCCAACTCTCTAAAGGCATGCTTCTGACTACTTGGTTTTATGTGTCTTCAAACTCACACCATTTTACATTTCTAGTCTCTTGCCTTGGCAGGAGTTCATTATCAGACAATGATTGCCATGGTTAGGCAAATTAATCCAGTTATGGGTAACAAAATGTCTAGGGAATGGTTCTAGTAAGACCTTTGGAAAGACAGAGTATAGTATTAGTTCAAAACATTTCAAATACTCTTCTGTCTCCAAGATAAACAAATGTTTATCAACAGCCCATTCTGCATGACATTGCTGTAGTGACTTTTTATAATTACTGTAACATAGGAAGCTGAATGACAGTACGGTGGTTTTCTTCAGACTGTGATTATGGGGAGAAGGAGCTCAAACTGGGAGAAGCAAGTGTATATGTATACATGATGGTAATGAAAGGTTTTTACTAATTTCATCTCACCTGTATATTCTTCTAGCTTTATTTTACATGTTAACCTGATATCATCAAACATTGTGTAAAATGTGTTAGCTAAGTCCATACAAAGTTTCCTGTTGTACAGCAAGATTATGTCCTAGATATGTGACCACAGCATATGTATTGTTCCTCTCATCTTCCTTCTTTCTACTTTATTTTCATTAATGTTTTGATCCAACAGCCAAAAGGGGTGGGGAGGCTACCAACAGCCTACGTATTAGAACAGTTCCTTAAGGAAAGAAATGGAGGAGATCTCACAAAAATCAGGACATTCGTTTGAAATACATGATTTTAACACCAGCTGTTAGATCCAAAATGCAACTGTTTTAATCACTTGATTTTATTTATAAATTGCAATTTCCTGATCCCAAGGTTTTTTGCTTTATATATATTTGGTTACTTGTATTGATATTTGTTTATGTTGGGCAGTGTGTGTGTGTGTGTTTGTGTTTATAATCACATGTGATTTTTAAGATGGTGTTTAAAAGAAGTAACCCTTCCACAGCATGTCCTCCTCACATTCTTCCACCAGAGAAGAGGCCCCCTGAGCCCCCCGGACCTCCACCGCCGCCACCTCCACCCCCTCTGGTTGAAGGCGATCTTTCCAGCGCCCCCCAGGAGTTGAACCCAGCCGTGACAGCCGCCTTGCTGCAACTTTTATCCCAGCCTGAAGCAGAGCCTCCTGGCCACCTGCCACATGAGCACCAGGCCTTGAGATCAATGGATTACTCCACCCGACCCCATCCTAACAGGACTTACGGAAACACTGATGGGCCTGAAACAGGGTTCAGTGCCACTGACACTGATGAACGCAACTCTGGTCCAGCCTTGACAGAATCTTTGGCCCAGACCCTGGTGAAGAACAGGACCTTCTCGGGCTCTGTGAGCCACCTTGGGGAGTCCAGCAGTTACCAGGGCACAGGGTCAGTGCAGTTCCCAGGGGACCAGGACCTCCGTTTTGCCAGGGTCCCCTTAGCATTACACTCAGTGGTCGGGCAACCATTCCTGAAGGCTGAGGGAAGCAGCAACTCTGTGGTACATGCAGAGACCAAATTGCAAAACTATGGGGAGCTGGGGCCAGGAACCACTGGGACCAGCAGCTCAGGAGCAAGCCTTAACTGGGGGGCCTCAGCTCAGTCTTCTGCTTATGGCAAAGTGTATCGGGGGCCTACGAGAGTCCCTCCAAGAGGGGGAAGAGGGAGAGGAGTTCCTTACTAACCTAGAGACTTCAGAGTCCTGAAAGATTCCTTCCCTATCCATTCTTCCATCCAGTCCTCTGAATCTTTAATGAGATAATTTGCCAGAGCGAGGTAATCATCTGCATTTGGCTATTGCAAAGCTATCTGTTGTATTCCTTGCTCACTTGCTCCTAGCAAGCGACTTATAAAATAGTGATATTGGCACCAGTTCCTCCTGGATGGGATATAGTCAGAATATTTACTTCAACTCTACCTAGTAAATACAAGTAGAGAATATGGAGAGGGTCATTAAATTGAAAAGTAAATGTTTAATTAGTTCATTTCCTGCACTTCTTGAGCAGAAGAAGGAAACAGTTTCAATTTTGAGATGGCTCAGGAGAGGTTCTTAAAGTTTGTTTTTTTTTTTTTAATGGTTTCTTTTGAATTTAGGTTTTTTGGTTTCTTTCTTTTTTTTTTTTTTTTTTAAAAGAAAATAGTGTTCACAGAATTTGAGCTGCTCTTAGGCTTTTGCTTTAAGGGAAACAGAGTGACTGGCTGGTTTAAATAAATGTTTCCTTCCTCTCCACCATCTCACATTTTTGCTTTCAAGTGAACTCTTTTTTTTACCCATTGAGCATCTTGAACATACCTTTTTTCCAAATAAATTGCTCATTCTTAAAGTTTGCTCCACTTTGAGAAAAGACATGCCCCACCCCCACCCCCCTGCACGTGAAGCAGGTTGTAGAAAGTGGCATTCTTGGGCAAGTAGGTAGACTTTATCCCATCTCTTTACCTTTTTTATCCCATCTTTATAGACTTTCTCTTTCTCTCTATCTCTCTCTTTTTGAGGCATTTGTTTGGAAAAAAAAAATTAATTGTTGAGATGCCCAAGAACCTGGGATAATTCTTTGCTTTTTTTGAAATAAAGGAAAGGAAATTCAAACTCCTATATTGTTCTCTGTAAATCTTCAATTCTAAAATTTTTTTTTTTAAACCATGTTCTGATGGTGAAGTTGATTTGTAGATGCAAACAGCCTAGGACATTGCTGCTGAGGTAGGGTTAGAGATGATCCCTCCATACCTGGAGGGTTAGTAACATCAGTTAGCATTACTGTTTACACGTATTTTTTTATGTAAAAAAAAAAACCTTTGAAACAGAGCATTGTAATATTGTCAAAGAGGAAAAAAAAATACATCCTGAAAATACATGGAAATGTAACTTAGTATAGGGTGAATATTTTTCTGAAGATATATCACTACCTGAGACCTTTTTTTAAAAAAGTAATTTTAAAAGAGTATCCCATAAGAAAGAACAGTATTGACATACACACATATCAGCATGAATATCCTGCCAATTCTTTTAAAGATTTTCCTCCAGAGAGATTTGGTTTTGGTAAAAGGGGTTAAATTATAACTTCATGGCAAGAATTTTGCTTTATTATCAGAAAATGAAAGAGGGGAAGACTTTCAGGGTGGGATAACCTGGGAGGTTTCTCATTCTGGCTTCCAGTTGTGTGAGTACCAGCATATAATGTGTTTTTAAAACATATACATTTATAGAAATTATCTGCACAGACCTAGATGCTTGTGAAATGTAGGTTAGCCCCCGTTTACAAAGAAAAGGCAAAATGTGTTTCAGCATCTTGGAGAATAGTTTACAGAACTCAAGTAAAGTTTTATGTTTCAATGCCAAGTTCATATATTAAAAAATAAACAATACTTGTGAGAGAGAGATGCGTTAATAAAAAAAATGTAAAGAAATTAAAGAAGAATCCTCTTCTGATACTTACATGAAGACTATTTTCCCCTGTTACTGAAATAGGCAGATATCTGGTGTGTGTATTTCTTTATTATCCTCTGGGTTTTGGTCTGGCCTTGCCCTCAGGGCCAATCATTGATTAAAAAGAGAAACTTCTAGCCATTTGGCATTGATGGCTTTTTATACCCGTGAGTCCAGTTAGATTTGCTAGGCTCACTGACACGCTGTTGGTAAAATGCATTAAAGTTCATCTGAATCTTTTGTCTGTTGACTTCTTAGTCCTCAGACATGGGCCTTTGTATTTTAGAATATTTGAATTAAAGACATTGGGCCCAACTCTCCCATTTTTGACTAGAGAACTTAAGCCTGAATCCTTTCAAAAGTATCCAGTGAGAAAAATTGGTTTTCCATCAAATATGAATAAAATCTCTATATATTTTAATTGTATTTTGGTTATCAGCAGTCATCAATAATGTTTTTCCCTCCCCAACCCTTATTTTTAATTATGCCAAATATTCTAAATAATATACTTAAGTCTCCATTCCCTATCCCTTCTATTAGGGAACAGGGTGAGTGTGTGTGTGTGTGTGTGTGTGTGTGTGTGGTGTGTGTTTGTGTGTGTGTGGTGTGTGTGTGTGTGTATGTATGATTCCATTTCAACCCCCATCCCCAATTTGGGAGTCTAAAAAGAAAAGATTTGGCAGTTTTGACTATTTCTAAAGGCAAAGGGACAAAGAAACTCAAATATCCTGGAATATCTGTGTGGAGGAAGAAAAGGTATTTGTTAATTTTTCAGCTATGTTATCTATAAATGTGATGGAAGTAAAGGTTTGGCAGAATTTCTACTTGGGTATTAGAAAATTACAAACCAAATTACTTATATTCAGAAGTGGTTTTGGTTTTAATTATTGAACCATGGGAGATATTAAGTCCATGAAACACATTATTTTGAACAGATGAGAAATCTGACTCTGTTCACAAGTGAGAGGCAAAACTGGTTTGACCATGATCATTTTTGTGGTTTTGAAAACAAATTTGCTTGACCCAGTTTCTTTAGTTTCTTCTTCAGCTGTCCATTGGAATGATTGATAAGAATTTAAAGAAAACATCAAATCTATATGTTTAAAAGCAGGGCAGTTAGCACAAACTTGTAAGTAGGACTTCTTTAGCTTATGCCATAGACATCACCCAAACCACTTGTGTGTGTGTGTGTATGTGTGTGTGTGTGTGTGTGTGTGTGTACTATGCATATATAGTTACAGTACTAAAATGGTTACCAGCAGGTTTTGAGAGAGAATGCTGCATCAGAAAAGTGTCAGTTGCGACCTCATTCTCCCTGAGTAGGTTACTGACACTGTATTCCTTTCTCTCTCTTTGTTTTGCCTCCCATTGGGTTTACTTTGTTTATGTACAGATATTTTGTAATATATTAAATTTTTTCTTTCAGTTTATAAAAATGGAAAGTGGAGATTGGAAAATTAAATATTTCCTGTTACTATACCACTTTTGCTCCATTGCATTTACTTCTTAATTTTGTACCCTTTGAGCAGATCTAATTATATGTATAAAGGGCAATTTTCCTCCACTTTATCCTAGGGGTGCTTTGTCTCAGAATCTCTGTAGACTCATAGACTATCAGAAAAAGAAGTTCTTAGGGTTTGAAGAGGTGCTTCAAAACATTATACTGGGAACTAGAAAATAAAAATTGGGGGAAACCATAAGATGTGATTTTCTAAAGTAGAAAACCATTGTACAAAAGTAATGATGGTGCCAGGCCGTCAAAAGAGTTGAGCTTCATGTACCCTGACTCCTTCTGAAAGGAGAGGTAAGTGGGTTTGAGCTCAACCATCATCAAAAGAAGTTGGTATGAGGCTGTTTAGACCAAAAAATAGTCTCTTCAATCAGAGACCCTCATCTCCACACCAGTTCCTGTGTTACCATGAGTAGGGTCAGCATGGGGATGGATTAGTGTTCCCAGCTCTGTTGAGATTTCCTGATACATTGCCAATCCAGGAAGTAAGTCAAAATTGTTGATAGGGGTAAAATTCCTGTTATTTCCAAAACTTTTCCTGTCTCCAACTGAGGAGAAAATTGCTTTCCCTTCTCTTTCATGGTTTAAGATACAGAAGACTAAACTTTCCCTTGTAATGTCTGCTGCAGTCCTGCTAGTTAGGACATAAGTAGACAGGACAGGAAAAAAAGTATCAGGAGACAAGAAGAGGGGACATAGGTATCAGGAAGTTGTGTGTGGAATACGCAATCACAAGATTAAGGAGTACAGCAGAACAAGGAAATTAGGAAGAAATCTAATTCAAAAACTGGTGATGATGAGGATTGCCAGTGTATTTTTGAATCCCCACAGTTTAAGTATGATGTTCCCTTGCCTGTGGGCTGTCACATCTTTACCCAAGGAGAATGGAGAGCTCAAGATTGTTCCAGTTCCTGGAGTCTTGTGTTTCTTGTTAGTCTTCAGAGAAAAGGAATTCATTTTCAGTCTTTTTATACTGCAAGTTCATGACTAGGAGTGTGAGAATATTATTTCCACTTCGTAGCAATGACCGTCTTCAATTCTTGGCCTGAAAGCTGAGGACCTATCTAAGCTGGACTTTTTTCTCCATCACACTCAAGGCTATTTCTAAGTAGGAACCATACTGTTCAGTACCTAAATTTCTTAGGCACTATCTTTTCCAAGATAGGCATCCTTAACTGTGTGGTAAGGTTAATGCCTCATGTAAGTTAACAGTTCTTTGTGCTGAACTGGGATTTTCGTTGTTATTAAAGATTGCCCCGTAGCTTGACTTTTTTTTTTTTTTAAGGTTTTGAATTACTTCTCTGTTCACAACTTAGTCATCCTGAAGGGCTAGGGGAAATGGATGTGGGGAGTTCCTCAAGCAAGTAAATAGTCAAACATTCCAAAGGAGAAATGAACTGCTAAGTCTTCTGGTTGTCCTGAGAGGCAAGGTGAGCATTCCTGGACACTTTAATTTTTCTGTCCAGGTGTGGCATTTCTAGTGTTCCTATATAGCCTTAGGAGTACTCAAGCAAGAGTTTACTCCAAGCCAGCTGGGGGAAGTATGACACCTAAAGGAATCACTGGTGGTACTCTACCACACCTCTCACATGTGCAGCTAGCTCTCCATCTTCTGTCCATCCACTTCATTTCCTATCTTTCTTTTCTCCACTCACTTCCCAATTCTCGTGCTTTAGTCCTGCCAGAGATATTGATTGCTTAATCCTACAAGGAATTTAGAATTACTGCTGCTTTGTATTTTTGAAGGGTAGTGAGAAGCAATTCAGGAGACAAAGTTAATGGGGTGAAAGGTGAAAGAAAAAGCAAAATAACTTTCTTATTGCTAAGAGCTATGAAAGGAGCTTTTAATTATTGCAGTACTTTATGTTGTGGAGTACAAGAGATTCTTTAACTGGTCAACCTTCATTTCATTCTCTTCCCTTATATACTGAAACTTGCTTTTGCTAATAGCTCAGTTGCAGATGGTGTCTCTAGGAAGTAACGCTTGGTGAGAAGAGAAGAGAGAGAGCACATGAGGGCTGCTTTGATGCCCTGATGATTAATCACTAGGTTGCCAAAACAGTACAAGGCTGAAAGAAAGAGGTTGATATGCAGTTAGTCTTTAATACTGTCTAAGTGGGTACTTTGGCCACCTCATGAGAAGAGTTGACTCATTGGAAAAGACTCTGATGCTGGGAGGGATTGGGGGCAGGAGGAGAAGGGGACGACAGAGGATGAGATGGCTGGATGGCATCACTGACTCGATGGACCTGAGTCTGAGTGAACTCTGGGAGTTGATGATGGACAGGGAGGCCTGGCGTGCTGCGATTCATGGGGTTGCAAAGAGTCGGACACGACTGAGCGACTGAACTGAGCTGAACTGAAGTGGGTAGTTGTTAATAAAGCCGTATGCAGCCCTAAGCCACACCATAGTTCTCTGGAATGAGAAGGTATAACCATGAAATAAAATCATTTAAGACATAAGTTCCTTTGGACCTGAAAATAGTTGGTTTTGGGGATGTTGTGCTCTGGTATGGTTGTAAGTTGAAGATCATGTTGATAGTTCCAAAAGAGTGAAGGACATTTTATCCAAGTCCAAAATCACCCCTGAGGGAGGCAGCATGGAGAGACCTTTAAAAGGCTACAGTGTAGCAGAGCAAAGTGAAGAGCCTAGCTAAGTGTCTTGTCTTTTAGGAGCCTTTCTGATGGATTGTCTAGGGAGAGGATCCCTCTTCTTGTGTTTGACGAGGGACACCCTTGGTTAGGATCAGCTTGTGGACGGATAACCCTCTCCACCAAGGCTAATGCAATTTTGAATGCTTTTGACGCTAAAGAGGCTGAATTCAGAGAGCTAGAGAAAACTTAGGAGTCTGATCCCTTTTATAAATTCAGGAGCTTCTAGGTTTGGCCTTGAATTAGTATTTGCAATTTCTGTTAGGGGACCAAAGTTCTCATATAAAATGAAGCAATATGAGAAGGAAATGGAAATAAAGGAAAGAAGAGAGAACTGGAGAAGTCTGGTAGTGGGGCTGCAGAAAGAAACAGTGTATAATTGCTTATAAAGAAGAGATAAGATATGAGAGTGGTAGGCAAAATTGTGTTTGGGGTAGTGAAAGGGAATAATTGCGGTAGAGACTCAGTTTATTTCAAGGAGGCCCCATTAAAGAGTAAAGTGTCCCCTTGATTACAGTAGTGTTACCTTTATGGTTGGAGGATCGGCCTGAAACCCTTAAACTGGGGGATGCTATGCAGACAGTTTCACTCGGGAAACTAGATTATATTAAGCAAATAATTTATATCTAGGACATTTTGCTTAGCACTGCTATCTACGTATTTCAAGAGAGTATTCCAGGATTAAGGAGGAAATGATATGGATATACCAAGCTAAAAATTATTTGTATTCTTGGAGTACTAACATTCCCCTGCAGGTGGTTTTATATGTTTTAGGTCATCCTGGAAACTATAATGTTATTCCTCTCCCCTTCATTTTAGATACAAGTGAGGATGATGCATAGAAGAGCAAACAAACCAGAATATAAGAATTTGAGTCAGAGAATGCTAGAGCTACAAAAGGGCATTAATTTGTCTAGTTTAGTGCCATCGTTAGGCAGTGAAAAAACAGATCCAGAAAGGTTGAGAAAGTGTTGGGAGTAAGAAGGGAGAAAATGGTGACTAACATTGTCTGGAACCTACTATATATTAGGTATCACAGTACCTTTGCTTTTATTATCTAGACTATTAAGCACCTTGAGGCTAAAGAATGGAAAGGATAAAAGGCAAGTCCTTATTATTCTGAGCAATATGTAGGAGATAAAAGGAGGTGGCAGGTCACTTTTTCCTGTCAAATCACACAGGACAGGGGAGCCTAGTGTGCTGTGGTCCATGGAGTCGCAAAGAGTCAGATACGACTTAGTGACACACAACGACAAAATCACACAGAGCTAAACCAGAGGAGGTTGTGTCAGTATTTGGAAGTGAGGTTATTCTCAGGAAGTACTTCCTAAGTAGTTGAGACGACTCATGAATAACTTCTCTATTCCAAGGGACCTTCTAAATATGTGATGGTCAGAGACCAGCTACAGGCAAGGCTGGTAGGAAACAACCTTGCTGTTGCCTCTGGGATTGATTTGCATTCTAGAAAATCAGGTCATGACCTGAGAATATAGGATTAACCTTAGGGAACAAAATGGGACTTCTTATCCTAAGGGGGCTTCAAAGAAAGCAGTATATATACTATGCATTAAGAAGATAAAGTCCTATGGTTACTATACTTTTTTTTCCCAATATTTTTGTTGTATTTTGCAACACACTTTGAAGTCATGAAACAATTTGTAATTTTCGAAAGACTCAATACCAAGTTCAGTGTTGGTAATGGCATGTGGCAGCCTGAGAGTTGACATTGTACAAAAATAAGTTTGTATTTGATGTAGTTGTTTGATATGATATTCCAAGAGTTATACCATGAGGGTTGCTTCTATGGGGAGCAGTGACTGAGCGACTGAACTGAACTGAACTGAATATCATTAGCTGGATCACATCCTGAGTACAGGGCAACTTCTGGGGAAGATTATGGGAGGGTCCCATCTTTGGAAATTTCTGGATCTAGTGAGAGATGACTCTTAAACTTGAGTGGGAAGTGGAGAGATTGGTGTTTATAAGTGAACACACTGATGCAGGTTATAAAATAAAACAATAACCTAGTACAGAGGGAAGCAAAGCAAAGAAATAATGGGAAAAACCTGGAGTTAACCAGAAAAGATTCTTTGAAGGTAGTGAAGGTAGAGGACATGAAACAGAAGGGAGGAAGGAGATTGGAGGGAGAAAACTTATAGAAAGTTTCTTTGTGTGTTGTGCAGAGGGTTATGAATGGAGTAGTCAGGATAATAAAGGAAAAATATTAGGAAATGAAGGAACAATCTTGGTGGCCTGAATGTGGAATTTGAATTTGATTTGGTAAGCAGTAACAGAATAGAGCATGATGAGATGAAGACAATGTTCAGGACTTTTGCAGCTATACTAGGTCATGGAAGCAGAAAAACTTGCTAGGATATTGTTCTTGTCCAGATGTAAGGCCCTAAGAGCGGCAACTAGAGTAAGACAAGGGGGAAGGAGAAGAAAGGGAGGGGGTCAGTAGAATTAGCAAGGCTTGATGATAGTTTGGATGTGAGGAGAGAAATAAAAAAGACTAAGGATGATAACCTCAGGACCTATTTATACTGTTCATGGTGATGAGATTTTGGAAAGAGCTAGCTGCTTTGTTTTTAAGAAGTAGAAAATGTTCATTAACCAAATAATTGATGGGATATGTCTATGTTCAGTATTGCAGAGTTTAGTAGGAGAGATAGCCCCTGGGAAATAGTTGAGTGTGTGCTATGTGCCCAGATGGTCACATGCACTCTGCCTTTTTCGGGTTGGAGAACCAGGTGAAAGAGAGTTGATTCCTGGGGTGTACCCTCAGACTTCAGGAATGCTATCCCACTCTGGATCTGGGAAAGAAAATACAGTTTTTTGCCAGTTTCTTCCCCGTTAATGCTTTGAAAATGGGATATGACTAGCCTGTGGCAGCATGTGCCTGTGGATGCACAATTCTCTGGCTTGTTTCTTGGAAGGCCTTTTTCTCTCCCTCCCTGGGGGTCATTTGTATCTCTGGTTCCTTCTCCCAGAGCCATAAAGTGGGAGCCCCCATTTATTAATTGGGTTGGGACTGGGGAGGGGGTCGGCAGGGGACTCTTTAGTGCAGCAGGCGGGAGTCTTCCAGAATGAGCCCATTAGCCAGCCCCAATGGCAGCTGAAACAGGGCTGCAGCCAAGTCCTCTCGGTTTCAAAAACCCTCCATCGCCTGCAGCAGATCAGAACAAGGCCTGCGGGAGCCCTTAGCTTCTGATTGCAGCTGTGAGGAAGGACAAAACAATTTATAGGAAGCCAAGTAGCTCCTGCCTCACTGTCTCTTCCTTTCTGACTTTGGGGAGGGGAAAGACCAGGATGCGGTGTCCCCTCCCACAGTAGCTTCTCAAACAGCACATATAGGCCTAAAGTAAGAGAGAACAGGATGAGTGTATATGTATTGATTGGACATCTATACCTATGCTCTGGAAGTATTTCCATGTGTCCTTGCTTTCTTCCATCCACACACAGTTGTATTGGCTTAAGCAGTCACTGGTTATACAGAGTTCCCTAGGGCAAGGCCAAATGTGTGCTCAGACTCTTAAACAGTCTTAAGTTGTGTGTTGGGGGCAGGGTGGGTGTCATGCTTTTTTTGTGCCCCGTACCCGCCTTGTCTCATCTGCTTTGTCAAGATTCAGGGTTAGAAATAAGATTACCTTTTTAACATTTCTTCATAATGAAAGGAGTTTGGCCTCCTACTGGAACTCACTTGTTTGTCCCTTAATTTAAGCCAGCTTGAGAAGGCAGACATCTACAGAGGAGCTTCTGAGAGAAAAGTACGAAGGGCAGGAATATTTCACTTCCTGATGGAAGGACAGTATGTCTTCTTCCTGATAGAATCATAGATGACCAGAGCTAGAAAGGAAACTAAAGACCATCTAATTCAACTTCCCAATTTATGGAGAAAGAAACTGAGGCTTAGGGAAGGGAAATGCCTTGTCCACAGTCTCACAGTGAGTTAGCGGCAGCCAGCCAAGACTAGAAGCCAAGAGTCTAGGATCTTAACCTATTGAGTATAGAGCCTCCAATTTTAAGATCATCAGTTCCTGACAGTCCTATGCTTCCTCAAGAAAGTAAGGCTGTGAGATTTGGGGGGCAGGTCAGGAGGGGAAGGACAGATTGAGGGGGGAAATTAGGTTAAAAACTTAGTAGAAAAACTGGGAAGCTTTATATGTTTTTACCTCAAAGACCCAATGACATGCAAATTGTATGACTAATTTTTATTTAGAGTCAAGAACTCTGGCTCGTTGGGAAGCAAGTGGCAAGTCATATTCAAAGATCCTGGTGCCTCAGAGTTACCCAAATTCAGGGAGCTTGTTGCCAGCCATCATCCAGGGATTGGATAGTACGAAAAGATCCTCAGAGATTTTGTGAGGAATTTACCCTAAATTTCAACTCAGGCTCCTTTGCATTGTAATAAAGCATATTGAAAATAATCAGAAGGAAAAGAGAAAGAAAACATCTCAGTTGCTGGGAAACTAAGGGGAGCTGCTGAATGAGAGAAGGGATTAGGGAACTCTTAGTAAAATAAGATACTCTGAGATTACAGGCAAATTGGGGGCGAGGGGAGCTCTACTCCTCTCCCTTATTTTCTTAGTTTTGGATTGCTGGTTTTCTTCTTTGGTGGAGCAGAAGGAAGGTGGTGTGCTCCACAGGGACCCGAGTCCTGAGTAGTGTGCTCAGTGGGCTGACAGGCACGGAAGTTTCTAAAGCCATCTCACTCTGGTGCTGAGACTCCCTTCCCCTCTTGGGACCTCTCTCAGATGTCCCTTCCAATGCTTATTTTCTGGGCATATTTTGAGTGTGGGAGCCGCTGAGCTGGGAGGGGAATGCTAACTAGTTCCTAAACTGGAAGCAAAATCTTGGGAGAAAGGCAGCTTAGAGATAGATCTAGGTCTAGGTTATAGGTGTAGGTCAGAGAGGCAGGGGATTTGCAAAATGAGTTTCGATTACTGATGACAAATAGATCCCAGTACATATCTTTACATTTTCTCCATCACACCGTGGTTGATAGCACAGGAGAAATGTGAAGTTGGTCCCCATGCAGATTCATCCCTACATAGGGAATATACAAATCTACCTGCCCAAACTGTGTCAAATCTGCTGTCCCACAAACCTCCTTTCTATCTCATAGAAAGTCCTGAGCCTTTCTTCAAGAAGATATTTTAGACAAGAGAGCCTTCAGAACAATCTGATTATCTAATCTAAAACTAGTTATCCTCTTGAGTCACTTTCTTGCATTAACTCTGCATTCACATCAAACCTTCATTGCCCTTTATAATTCTGGGTTTCAGAGCTTCCTTTTGTGTTGAATTCCCAATTTCTCTCTGAATTATGGGAAGCATAGTTTTTACTTTACTAGACTGGGAGCTACTTGCCTGGAGATAGGAATCTTAGAAAACTTAAAACTGTCTTTGGGCGAGTACTGAATCCTTCTCAGCTCTGTAAAGTAGAAGAGTGGTGATCATTGTCATCACTTTACCTACTAGGGCCATGCGCCTTGAGTGAAAGAGCATATACCCTTTTTGGTGTCTGGCCCCTTATCTCATGTCTAATGTTACATGTCATTTTCTTTTACAGGTGACAGCAGCAGGAGGAGGAATGGCCCCTGAGGAATTTGGTAATGTCCATTAGTTACCTGACATCCGGAGCCCTGGCAAATTCACTCTCTTTCACAGAGTTTCGAGCCAGGTAGGGATCTTAAGCTAATCAGAGGCCACTGGGCTGCTTTTATAAGGGATTAACACTTATACACACACAATTACAGTCTCAGGGAAGTTCTTAGTCCCAAAGATCTCCAGGGGAGTTACCTTAGCTTTTTAAAAAAATTCTTATTCATTATGGTTTATTATAGGATATTAAATATAGTTCCCTTTACTGTGCAATAGGATCTTGTTTAATCCTTCTGTGTTTAACAATTTGCATCTGCTAGTCCCAAACTCTCAATCCATCTCTCTCCCTTCCCCTTGGGCAATGACAAGTCTGTACTGTATATCTTTAGATATAAGTGATATCATATAGTGTTTGACTTTCTCTTTCTGACTTACGTCACTTAGTGTGATAATCTCTAGGTCCATCCATGTTGCTGCAAGTGGCATTGTTTTATTCTTTTTTATGGGTGAGTAGTATTCCATGGCACCCCACTCCAGTACTCTTGCTGGGAGAATCCCATGGATGGAGGAGCCTGGTGGACTGCAGTCCATGGGGTCGTGAAGAGTCAGACACGACTGAGCGACTTCACTTTCACTTTTCACTTTCATGCATTGGAGAAGGAAATGGCAAGCCACTCCAGTGTTCTTGCCTGGAGAATCCCAGGGACGGGGGAACCTGGTAGGCTGCTGTCTCTGGGGTCGCACAGAGTCGGACACAACTGAAGCGACTTTGCAGCAGCAGTATTCCATTGTATATATGTCGCACATCCTCTTTATCCACTCATATGTTGATGGACATTTAGGTTGTTTTCTGTGTGTTGGCTATTGTAAATACTGCTACTATGAACTTATAGGGGTGTATGCATCTTTTCAGATCATAGTTTTGTCTGGATATATGCCCAAGAATGGGACTGCTGGATCAAATGGTAACTCTGGTTTTAGTTTTTAAAGGAACCTCCATACTGTTTTCCATCTTGGTTGCACCAATTTACATTTCCACCAACAGTGTTGGGAGGGTTCCCTTTTCTCTACACCCTCCAGAATTTGTTATTTTTAGACTTTTTAATGATGGTCATTCTGACCAGTGTGAGGTGGTACCTCATTGTAGGTTTTTAAAAAATTAATTTTTTTTTGGCTGCCCTGGATCTTTGTTGTGGCACACAGGCTTCCTCTAGTTGTGGCGAGCGGGAGTTCCTCTTAGTTGCAGTGCACAGACTTCCCATTTCAGTGGCTTCTCTTGTTGCAGAGCACAGGCTCTAGAGCATGAAGACTTAAGTAGCTGTGACACATTAATTAATTGCCCCATGGTATATGGAATCTTCCCAGACCAGGGATCGAACCCATGACCCCTGCACTGGCAGGCAGATTCTTAACTATTGGACCACCAGGGAAGTCTCTCATTGTAGTTTTGACTTGCATTTCTCTAATAATCAGTGATATTGAACATCTTTTCATGTATTAATAGAGACATGTCAGTAGACCATCTATATGTCTTCTTTGGAGAAATGGTTATTTAGGTCTGCCCATTTTTGGATTGAGGTTTTTTTTGTCACTGAGTTGTATGAGCTGTTTGTATATTTTGGAAATTAAGCCTTTGTTGGTCACATCGTTTGCAAATATTTTCTCCCAGTCTGTAGGTTGTCTTTTCATTTTGTTTATTGTTTCCTTTGTTGTGCAAAAGGTTATAAGTTTGATTAGGTCCCATTTGTTTATTTTTGCTTTTATTTCTATTGCCTTAGGAGATCTGTAATTTTTTTTGACTTTATGGTGTCTTACCTTCTTTTTAAAATAAAACTTTATTTATTGCTGTGCTGGGTCTTTGTTGCTATGCATCAGATTTCTCTAGTTGGGGGTCTCCTCTCTAGTTGGGAACGCAGGCTCTAGAGCGCAGGCTCGGTAGTTGTGGCGCACAGGCTTGGTTGCCCCACCGTATGTGGAATCCTCCCAGACCAAGGTTCGAACTCATGTGCCCTGCATTGGCAGACAGATTCTTAGCCACTGGACCACCAGGGAAGTCCAGTGTCTTACCTTCTGATTAGCAGTTCCTCCCTCCTGGCTAGAATGAGTAACCCCTTTATTGACATTAGTGGTCATTTCATCCCTGTTCTTATCTCTTGGTCAGCTATTACTCAATAATGTGATGCTAATATTGGTTACTCTCAGCCTCTTTACAACACCTGCCTCACTCACCCACTATGTCATTCACACATAGCCCTGACTTCTTTTTCCCCAAAAAGCTATTTTCTCTTTCTTCTGAGGATAGGACATTGATGTCCCTTTTTACTACTTCTCATCAGTTTCTCCACATCCTTCCCAGGTTTGATGGGCCATGCCCCCTGTCCACACGCTGTGCAGGACACCGGAAGTAGAGGTCTGCCAGCCTGCTTATTCCCATCCTCAGTGCCCAGAACTGAGCAGGTCACTAACCTACAGTGCCTACCCCTACCCTTCTTCCGGCGAGGTAGGTGCTCTCCTCTCCCTACCCTCCAACCCCAAACAGGATCATATTTCTCTCTGGGAATATTTCTCTCTATTGTTAAATATCTCCAAACAAGGGGAAGGCCATGTTTACTCAGCTCTCTGGCTTGGTGACTTCCAGCCCTAATTTTTAGAGCGACATTCCTAATGTTAGATACCATCCTCTTTTCTGTAATTCAAAACCATTTCTCCCATTTAGTGGGTGAGGGAAGAAGGGAACAGTAAATGGATAGTGTTAGGGTCTAATGACAGGCAGCCCTTCTCTTAGGACTGGAAGCCTGAAGTCCCAGATGTGCATTCTACCCTATGGCCTAGAACCTTGGGGAATAACTTGAATCTTTTGAGCGAAAGGTTCTTATCTTGTGTCCATTCCTGAGGACAAGGATCTCAGACTCTTAAGAGTCTGTCCCTATTCATTTCCAGACACATCCAGGGAGTAGCAAATGGATCACTGTAGGGCAGAACCCATCAGTAAGTAATACTCAGTCTCCAGCTCAGGAGGCAGCTCTTGTCTGGCACCTGTAGGAAGTTGGCAAGGGTTCCAGAGCCTCTCCTGCCATTGTAGTTGATATCAGCTTACCCTTTTGACCTTAGATCTCCTCTGTCAGTGATGGCTCTTCACCCCTGCAGTCCAGACAGTGTAAGCAGTAGGCCTAAGCAAATACCAGCTCTGGGTAAGGTGCCCCCTCCCCTGGTAGGCACATACCTTGAATTAGAGGTGAGGCAGTTAGGGTGGGATGGATGGAGAGTTAGTTGTTCGAAAGTAGGAAATGTCTCTGGAAGTATTGGGTACCTGGAATACCGTGCCTACCCCTCTGTCAATCTGGATGTCTGATCCCTCAAAGCTTCTGGCCACTTGGGCTGCTACAGCCTTGGCTTTTGCCACACGAGGGCGCTGCTGACCAATTAAAACTCCTGCCCCTTAGCAGACAGCATTTGGGTGAAGGGAGAGGGGGGCACCACACTCTTTCCCTGAGACAGGGGTGAGAAAAATACCCGGAGAGCCTGAGTCCAGAGGCCCAAGGAGCCAGAAGAATAGTTAATTGTTCTTGCACTTGACTTCCTTAAAAAATGGCCTGAGACCCTGAATGCTCTTCCCTAATGGACTGACATGTCAATAGATTCCCAGTCAAACCTGGGAAGCCTCCTAGTTTTAGGCACCAAATACCTTGTACAGGTGTTTCTTTCTTTAGGGGTGTAACAAGCTCCACCTGTCCTCAGCCTCTAGACAGTCACTTTCCAGTCCAGAGTTTGGAGGTATCTGGGTTTTCAGAGAGAAAAAAAGAAGTCTCATGATAATTGTTTCAAGAGAAGTAGCTCTTAAAGAGTTAGATCTCTTAAGAGAAAGGGAGAGGACTGAGCAGACAGAGAGTAGCAAAACTCAACCTTCTATGCCCCTATCACTTCTCCCAGCACAAACCTGCAAAGCTCAGATGATCTGAAAGATATTTACAGCCTGAGTGTCTAAAGGACACCCAGGACACTCTGGGGCTCTGTGCCAAAAAAGGTGTCAGAAAGCAGGATGGGATGGGGACTGCTTTGGCCCTTAAGCCTCATGGTGCTCCCATATGTGTATTGGCTCCACTAAGGATCCAAGGGCCATGGAGCCCTTGTGGGGATAAGGCCTCCCACATTTGGTCCTCAGTCTCCAGGAAGCCCTTCTGTGCTGAACAGGCTAAGGGAGATGACAGAGGTTCTCCTCCTCCCTCCTACCCCCATGCCCGAGGGTCCCTCCCCAGGAGGACAGCTTGATTAAACAGTCGGTGCTGCTGGAATTGCTGCACAGCTGGCGCTCCCCCCAGCACCCCGAGCAGAGCAGCAGCGCAGATTAAAATCTCCAATTAGCGTTAAAGTGAAGTGAGGAGGTACTGAGACTGCCAGGGAGGCCAGGAGGGGGCCCTCAGTTGGCAGATACTCCCAGTACTGCCTGAATTCTGAGTACCACTTTTAGTTACTCCTTTTTTCGTAGCTCCTCACCCAACAGCTCTCAGTGCCTATTAACTTTGCCTTGCTTGGAGCCAGAAGGGTTTAGAGGGGTGGAGGACGGGCCAGATGCCTTACAAAATGCTGGGGACACCATAAATGTGAAGGAGAAAAGATGCCCTACTCACAGCCTGCCAGACTGAGGTGACTTTGTACTACTTCTGCTGCTTTTTGTACAGAGAAAGAACAAGTAGGTCCCTCCAGAGCCTCTTACTTATAAGGTGCTGCCCACGCAAATGTCCATGCTGGTATATTTTATCCTATTTGACTCGTCTGCTCCCACCCAAATCATGGCTCCTTCCTTTCTCCCTCCATTTTTTTCTCAGCTTTCCTGTGGGCAGGGGTAGGTACAGCCTGGCTTGGGAGCACTGCCATGTCCTGCCACCTGGGTCCCACCATGCTTCTCGTTATCTTCTTTGCAGTTTGGGGAAGAGCAGGAGTATACCAAGAATAGAAGCTTTAGCCTCTTGCAACCCCTGAACATCACACCCTGTCTTACAGGCCCTCTACCATTTACACTTCTACCTTTCATTCACCGAACCCAGAAGGAGGGCAGTAAAGCTAGCCGCAACCTTTGACTTCCCTCTGCCCCTTTAAGGGAAATGGAAGTGGGTACCCAGCTGACTGAACCTACTCACACCTCCAGAAATTAGACACCAGGGCACAGTGCCACCCTCCCAGGCTGGCACATGCTACCCTGGCAGAGTTTCAAATAGCTTTCCCCCATACCCCCACCTCTATGTCTTCCTCTTCTCTCTCCCTCTTTCTTCCCCTCTCTCTCTTTTTTTTTTCTCAGCTCAAAGCACAGCTGAGCCTTAAAAGGGGGGTGGGGGGGACCAAGCTGGGGCAGGGGGTGGAGAGCTCCAATAGCACGTTTTCACCTGCCATTTAATTGGATGTATTTTTAATTAATGGGACCTCAGGGACCAACATGAGACAATCTGATCTCTGAATAGGGACAGGGGAGAGATTGGGTAGGGGAGGAGGATTGGGCCACTGGGTGCGGTTACTGGGAACCCAGGCCCATCAATCACTGGCCACTTTGCGTTCTGGCATGGAGAACAGCAAGGTGGAGGAGGAGGAGAGGGACTGGGATTTCCCCCCAACTGCCATCCTTCAAAAAGGATGGAACCTCACCAATTGACTCAGTTCTGAGCCCCCATATTGCAGCCAGGAATATTGGGTAAGGCTGTTTTCTTGTTCCTGAGTTTTGTGCAGTTGAGCTTTTCCCAGTGAGTGCTGTAAAATTGTGAAAGGAAGGTAAGGACAGAGCTTTGAGGTCCCTGAAGGGTGAGGATAAGAGCTAGGGACCAAAGAACCAGAAACTCTGGTGAGAGGGGCAGGGTTCAGAGATATTTCTGTGTGTTTAGACGTAAAATAAGTGCCATGGAGATTACATGCAAATGAGGGCTGATGCCTTGGGGTATGAATCATAGACCCTTACTGTTGTAAGGAAGAGAACTTGGAGCTTATCTTTTCAAACCATTCGTTTTACAGATGTGAAAATGGAGACCCAGAGAAGGGAAACAGTTGAATCTTATCCTGGAGTTACTTTTGTTCCTGGATTTGGGGAATTCCTGGGACAACCAGAAAATGTAGGTAGGTAGGGTATTGGGTGTAAAGTCAAGGAGAAAGGTTTGGCAGAGTATTATTTTCCGTTTCTTGGAGTATCCTGTCTCTGACCCCTGAGTTTTGAAAGTAACTGAAGGGAGTAAGGTGGGTGCATTACAGGGGGGACATTTCCCTCATACAGTCTGTTCCAGAAGGCATCTCCATTCCCTTGCTTTCGTGTAGACAGATCCTCCAGAACTACCCACTCCCATGAGATTTTACTGTATTCTAAAAGGCACAGGGAAGGAAATACATCAACTTCCCCAGTTCCTTAACCAAGGTATAGATTCCCCAATGGTGACTAAATATTGAGCTTTTTCTGAGATATTATCACAAATTTTTATGCTGCAGTGAAAACTGGTAGAGAAAATTATGCCCCAAAATATAGCAAGGCATGGTCTTGTCCTACATCTAGGCCAAGAAGAGAGATAGAATTAAAACTTAAGGCTCTGAAAGCTGAGTCAGAAATGCCCCTGTATTTGTGCAGCACCATACTTTGCCAACAAAGGTCCGTCTAGTCAAGGCTGTGGTTTTTCCAGTGGTCATGTATGGATGTGAGAGTTGGACTGTGAAGAAAGCTGAGCGCCGAAGTATTGATGCTTTTGAACTGTGATGTTGGAGAAGACTCTTGAGAGTCCCTTGGACTACAGGGAGATCCAACCAGTCCATTCTACAGGAGATCAGCCCTGGGTGTTCTTTGGAAGGAATGATGCTGAAGCTGAAACTCCAGTACTTTGGCCACCTCATGCGAAGAGGTGACTCATTGGAAAAGACTCTGATGCTGGGAGGGATTGAGGGCAGGAGGAGAAGGGGACCACAGAGGATGAGATGGCTGGATGGCATCACTGACTCGATGGACATGAGTATGAGTGAACTCCGGGAGTTGATGATGGACAGGGAGGACTGGCGTGCTGCAATTCATGGGGTTGCAAAGAGTCGGACACGACTGAGTGACTGAACTGAACTGAACTGAACTGATGGCCCAAAGCTCTTAGTGAAGCCCTGTCTGATTCTATAAGGTTTTGATGAACACTGGAGAGAGGGGCATGTTTCCAGCTGTCCCCACCCCCACCTCCTTCACTGTTCAGATGCTAGAGTTAAGAAAGACTTATGGAGAGAAGTGACTTGCCCACCAAGTTGCCAAAGATGGCATTTCCTGACATCTCCTTCCTTCCTTAAAAAAGTCAACATTAAAAAAAAATTCAACATTGTTTGTTCTTTGCTTCATGGGACTAAGTTGAGGTCTGGACAAGGATGGGCAGAGCTTGGAAAGCTGTATGAGTTTTAGAGACTTTGTCACACTCTCCAAGTGCCAAACACTTATCCCCTACTCCCAGAAATATGTTCTCATCTCAGTACACTCACCATTTAATATCCCTAAAGTCCCTAGGAAAGACCCAGATGTGCCTTTCTAAGTGCCCCCAGGCTCATTCTGCCCTTTTCTTAGACTCTCAGGGCCATCTCCTTGGCTGTCTGATTCTCTGCCCTTTCTACTACCAACAAGATGAGAAGGCCCCCTTGCATTGCCCCTGCTTCCAAGAACCTGCAGGAAGAGGTGTGGCAGAGGTCAGGGAGAAGCCAGAAAAGGGAAGACAGAGAGGGGGTATTTGGAAACTGAGGCCTATAGTCCCACCTTTGGGCGGGGGGTTGCTACCTAACTTAAAGCAGGCTATTCGTACTGAGTGTTGTTGAGGGGATTTATTAGATGGCTCTTGTTTTGAGAAACAGAGCAATGGAAGAGCATTCGGTGGAAAAAGACAAGAGGCATCAGGCTTTCTGAAGGCCCTCTTTCTCACCCTTTGTCTACCCCTACTCCAGGATTAGAGGTATACTGGAGGAGCTAAAAGGCCCTTAAACCATTCGATTATTGATAGATTCTTGATGTTTCTCTCAGGAACAAGATTTCCCTCCCCTCAATCTCCACTAGCCCTGCCTCACATTCTCAAGATTTAACCAAGGGTATGATATCTACAGCCTTGGAGTCAGAGCCTGGAACCTGCTCTGGAATCCAGAAGTAACCCTGAGCTTTTGCGGGGAAAGAGGGATAGACTTGAAGTAGGTGAAGGCAGAGGTAGCAGTACCCAGTATCCCCTGTGCTCTAGAGAAAAGGGGTTGCTGACGGACTCTGTGTTGGCCCAGGTTTAACTTTTACTCTGATGGGGCTCCTTTCCTCCTTCTCCCTCAGTGTGTCCCACTGGTTGGTAAGAGAGCTGGATGTCTGAACCTCCCACCTTGACACCTCGAAGGTTATCATGCAGACCATTCTCTAACTCCCAAAGCCATGGAGGAGGTGAAGGAAGACATTTCGGAGGTGGCAGTGCCATGATGTCCATCAGTACCTGGGGAGAGAAGCCAAGGAGAAGAGACAGTGACCAGAGAGGGAGCCAGGAGGAGATGCCTGCTCCTGAAAAAGCCTCCTTACCCCATCCTGTCTCACGCACCCTCTCACATGCTGACAAGGCTCTGTGCCCAGGCTGTGCCAGGTTTCCTGGCTGGTGATCCTGCTGTGCCGTACAGGCAGCTGGCTCTCTGCTACAGCACAGAGCACGTGTTGGGGTCCCTCACACTTCTTTCTAACTCATCTCAGTGTGTCTGTGGTGCAGATTCCTAGCGATGAGGAAGGGGACTATGGCCCTGGAAGTAGGAAGATGGTGGGCTCTTGGGTCCTGTAGGTGCCTGTCTGCCTGGCTGGAGTGGCTCTAGGGAGGGAGAAGGCTGCTGACAGCTCAGCTGAGCTCAAGGTTCCGGTGAATCATAACAATAAGAGGAGAAGGCGTCCAGGCCTGTTAGAGCTCCCTTTTGCCCCATTTCTCCCCAACTCTGCGCTCTGTGGATAGAGGTCTCTCATCTGGATTGTGGGGCAAGGAGAGACCCCAGCTAAGAAAGAAGAGAGGGAAAAGGGAGAGAAGATGGCAGGGAATGCTGAGCATTCCCAGGGAGAGGCTTCTCAGTGAGGAAAGGATGGGAGAGGCTTCTCAGTGAGGAAAGGATAGGAGAGGCTAGTTATTCTTACTCTACTGTGTCCATGGGCTACACACAGGGTAATGTGCTGGGCAGCTCAGCACTCCTGGGCAGTCACAGCTACTTCTCCCTGCCCTCTCTTGCCTGCCACAGCTCTGGGCACCCAGCTGACACCCTTTAAAGTAGGGGGGCACTATTTTAAGACCAGAACCTGGAAGGATTACCACTTGGTCTTATACTTTCTTTGCTGGAAACAGAAACTGGTCTTCAAAGGTGCTGAGTTTCTCTTCCCTTACAGGCCAAGTAGGCGATGTGCATCTTCTCCAGACTTTCTGAATCAGGGGGATGATAAAATACTATGCTTAAGGTCACATCAGCAGCACAGGGCCAGAAAGAGGCCCAGGAGAACTAGCCATGCCCCCGACCACAGTCCCAGGGGCCTCCCTGTTTCAGCAAAAGGAAATAGGGATCTTGGATACCAATGTATCTAGACTCTTAATAAACATCCTCCTCCTGACCTCAGAGAAGAATCGGAGGGGAGTTCTCTGAGAGAACCTAAGTTTTCATTTGCCTATTTCTATTCTTGTCACTGATGGCAGCTCTGCTGTCCAGCAGGGATGAGGGGCCCCTCTACTGGGATGCTCCTGGGGATCCAGAGACAGCTTTGCTTGGACAAAGGGACAGGCCAGCTGCTCTTTGAGTAGGGAGATGTGACCAGTTCCACTCCCCCAGCTCTTCTGGCAGCATCAGAAACCCAGGGACCCCTGCTGGAACACCCATAATAAAGCTCAACCCTGAACTGAACTGATGTATCACCTGGCTCTGCTATGAAAGTGGTGCTGTAAGGGGGAGGCTCGGTGCACCAGGTGGGTGTAGGCAGGTGTGGGGAGTTCAGCCTCAGGAGATACAAGGATCACTCCCCAGTACCACCTCTTAAACCTTCTTTCTCCTCAACCCTCCTTTAACTTCCACCTCCATTTAGCTGTCTCCACTTCTGGCTACCTCATGCCTTCCAATCTGAGAAGACACGGTAAGTAGTTGTCTGTTCACTACACTTTTTCCTCTGTCACTCTCCTCTGCTCCTCCCAACTCCCAGCCAAGAGTTACCCATTTGACCTCTTCCCATTGGTGAAAGCTCTCCGGTTCTGAACCCAGAATCCCCAGCCTCTGAAACTCTCCTTCTTTTGAGAATGCCACTCTGGCTCTGAGACTGACTCACCAGTCCTCATCCTCCACATAAGTATAGCGAGGCCAAGACAAGTATGTCCATTGGCACCAAGGGCCCTGACCTGAAGCAAAGGGCAGCTCTAGGGGCACAGCAGAACTTGGCCCTGAATGTGTATATGCCTGTGCATTGGGCACACTGGTTTATTAGTGTTATTCCAGCATTGTGATGCAGGGAGAGTAAGTGTAACAGCTGCTCCTTGCTTGCAGTGTTTATTGTTACCTAGAGACAACCTCCTGGCTTTTTCCCAGCTCTGCCCCTCCAGCTTACCCCCCTCCCTGCCAACAGTCCTCCCCTCCCCACACTGATGGGAAATTTATGGCTTGCCCATACCATCTCTTTAACTCTCTCCTGTCCATAAGAGAGGTGGGCCAAGGGAAGCCAAAGCGAGCAGTGGGCGTGCCTAGGTCCCAGCAGGGTAGAATAGTGCATGGAGGAGGGAAGGAAAGACAGAGGGATGGAAGACACTTCTTCCCAATCTGTGTCTGGACTCAGGCCCCAGTTTCCTTCCTGACTGTCATGTTGAGAGAAAAGTCTTAGGATCCCAGGCTTCTCCTCACAAGATTATTCTCTTCCCTGGGTATCTCTAAGTGCTGCCCTCCCCAGTGGACTGGCTGCTGCTGAGCAAGTACAGCAAGCTAGTATTGAGACAGGAGGAATAAATGCAGAGTGGCAGAATCCCCTGGACCCCTCCTTTCTATAGAGATGTCATATTGATACAAACAAGAGGCTCTGGCATGAACGATGCTGGCTGGACCTCCACAGCTGAGTAGATGTCAAACATGAAGCTGGCTGCTGAGCCTGGTGGGGAAAACAGCCCACCTTAACTTTACCCTGAGCCCAGTGCTAAGGTTCTGAGAGAGTCCCAGGCCACCCTCTGAGCTGATCTCCTTGGTCTAGTTTCCTAATCCATTTTCTCCTGCTCATTGTTTGGTTTGATACATTGGGGAAGATCCAAGGGAACTAAGGCCTCAACAGTCCTAGGGAAAGAGAAACTCCTCTATCCCCTCTGGTCCCAGGACCTTTCATGGAGGGGCATCATGTCATATATTCACCATCCCTACTGGAAACAAGAGAGGTAAAGGGATAGGATTTTAGCAGAGATGATAGAGGTTAGATATATGGAAAAACTTACTCATGGGATATAGACTTCAGAATGGACCTACTTCTCTTTAGAGACTTTTCTTTTGCCTTGGATGGTTTTAAGTCTGTATTTACCCAGGGGACATTGGAAGAACAGGGATAATTTTCTGGGGCTCCTCCAGATGTGTACCTCAGTGCAGTTTCCTCCTCAGTTCTAAACCTAGTATGTGTGGTGTAAGTTTGTAAGATTGTCAATTTATGGGCTGACAGCCTTGAGCTCCAATGCCAGTGCTGCTCTTTACTAGCTGTGCTACCTTGGTAAATCCCTTAACCTCTTTTAGGCCTAGTTTCCTTGTCTGTGAAATGCAGATAACCTTTCAAGATGGTGAAGAGAATTTAGTGAAATAATATGTGTAAAGTACCTCAGAAAGTGCCTGATACTGAGTAGGTGCTCAGTCACTAGTGGTTGATAGAGTAGAGTCTACTACTTTTTCAGTCATCAGGGCTGACATTTCTTCAAAGACTCTTATGAATCCCCTGGAATTATAGCCAAATGTGAGTTTGTGCAAATGCTGGGGGTAATGTCCATAGTTTTATTGATGATTTGAAACAGGGTGGCAGTCTCCTGGAAAGGAAGTAGCCCCAGTCCTTTGAGTCACACTCCAGAAGAAGTCAGTTTCCCCATACCCATGACTTCAGCTAGGAGTTCCTGGGGTAGTGTCCTGCCTGGAAGTACAACTTCATCTAGAATGGAGCTGGGAGAGACAGCCAGTAAGATAACAGCACAGAGGAATGGAAATCCCTGGTGGTCCAGCGGTTAGGACTCCATGCTTCCACTGCAGGGGGCATGTGTGTTCCATCCCTGGTCAGGGAACTAAGATCCTACACGCTGCGCAGCACAGCCAAAATAAAAAGATGGCAACACAGAGCACTTGCCAAGCACTTTATAGTCTGTAAGTGCGTTTACCTATATTAGCTCTTTTAAATACCCAGAACATCTCAGTAAAATGAAGAACTACCTGGCATTGTTCTTGGTGTATTATATTTTTAAGTATGTTTAAAGTCTATAGACTGTTTCATCACCTGGATATGTCATGAATTATAAAGCTCATCCACTATTTTAATCATTTAGATATGTTTACTGTTACAGATAATACCATGATGAACATCCTATCACATAAAACTTTGTGGGTTTTTTTTCATGTTTTATTGAGGTAGAATTGATATATAACATTTTATTAGTTTCAGGTTACAACATAATGCTTCAATATTTGTATATATTGCAAAATTACCATCACAGTGAGTCTAGTTAACATCCATCACCATAACAGAATTCTTTTTTTCTTGTGAAAAACTTGCTGTAATTTTCAAAGTAAATTCAAGGGAGTGGAATTACTGGTACAACAGATACAAATACCCCATTCCCCATAGTTATAATCATTTTATTGATGCAATGAGAATAGTATTTTTTAATCTTCCTCTTTGGAATTCTGCAGTGGGAACACAAGGGCAGGCCCTTCTCTCTCCTATACCCAGCAGAAACATTAATAATCTATCATATCCTTTTTAAAAATTAAGGTAATTGCAGTTGTAAAAATAATACAGAGAGTTCCCACTTTCACCCAGTAGTAACATTTTGTAAAACTGTAGCATAACATCACAACTAGAATATTGCCATTATTTCAATCCACCAGTCTTAGTCATATTTCCCCAGGTTTACCTGTATATGTGTATATATTAAGTTCTGTGCAATTTTATTACCTCTGTAAATTCTTAAATCTGCTACCACAGTTCCAGCACCACAAGGATTCATGTTACCCTTTTAATGATCACGCCTCTATGTCACCCCCTTCTTAACCCTTGACAACCCCTAATATATCCTCCACTTCTAAAATTTTGTCATTTGAAAATGGAATCATACACTGTGTAACTTTTGGGGATTGAATTTTTTTCATTCAGCATAATCCTCTGGAGATCCATCCGAGTTTTTTAATGTATCAGTAGTGTATTTTATTTCAAGATATAGATGTACCACAGATGTACCATGTTTAACCGTTAGTCTATTAAAGAATACTGAATACAACATTGTAAATCAGCTATACTCCAATAAAATTAAAAGTTTTTTGAAAAAAGGAACACTTTGTGCTCTGAGTTTGTACTTACTTAGCAACTAATGAAAAAGCCTTTTCTTGGTGTCCTGAGTGTTGTTTTATATTCATGATTATTAAGTTTCTTAACGCTTCAGTCATGGCACCTACTATTACTTCCATCTCATAGACAGGGAAAATTGAGGCTCATAAATGATTTTCCCACGCTCACATGCTGTTACATGGCAAAGAAGAGCTTGGGACTCAAGACAATAGGGCTCTTTCTACTACAGCAGGCTTTCTCAGACCTTGACTAAGGTTCCTGGGAAGACGATGTGGGCAGAACCAAAAGAGAGAAGTCAGAGGCAGGAAGAGCACTGGAGCAGCCTGGGTCAGTTCAGGTCTTCACTGCTAACTTTGCTTCATAGATTACCAGAGCGGTGTCATAAAGGTAAAGAATCTGCCTGTCTATGCAAGAAATGCAAGAGCTGCAGGTTCAGTCCCTGGGTCGGGAAGATTTCCTAAAGCAGGAACTGGCAACCCAACCCAGTATTCTTGTCTGGAAAATCCCATGGGTAGAGGAACCTGGCAGGCTACACTCCACAAGTCGCAGACTGGGACACAACTGAGCACGCCAAGTGCCCATATCCTGAAGCGGGGGGCAGCATAGCTTGTGCATTTGAAATCATTTCCCCTTTGACACTTCAAGGCTGAAGTGGATGAAGCCTGTGAGCAGTCTTTCCACAGGCCTGGGACCTGGAATGGGAAAGGGAAAACTCAGCCTTTGGGTATGTATCAGAGGATAAATAGCCAAGGCTGTCCTTGGAAATGTGAAGTTGAGTGTTTCTGATGAGGTCTGAGGAAACTGAGTCCCATGACAAGTGAGCTTTCTATTCTGGGGTGACAGGTGGAGGGCAGAAATAGCATTTTATTTTATTTTGTTTTATTTTTTAGTGTGGTGGGGAACTATAGGTCATTTACACACAGACACATACACCTTGGGCAGGCTGTGTCTGGGACATGGTACGAGGGAAGCAGAGTGGAATAAAAAAACGCCAGTTCACCATTTTGCCTCTGTGGCTGCAACCAAAAGTATGTTCAGGCTTCAGAAGAGGATTGCCTTCAGCATCCTCTGCCATGGCAAAAAGAAGGTCTGGTTAGGCCCCAATAAGACTAATGAAATCACCAATGCCGCCTCACATCAGCAGCCCTAGAAGCTGATCAAAGATAGGCTGATGATCTGGAAGATTATGATGGTCCATTCCCAGGCTCGATGCTGGAAAGACACCTTGACCCACTGGAACGGGATGCACATAGGCATCGGTAAGGGAAAGGGTACTGCCAGTGCTCCGATGAGAAGGTAACCTGGATGAGGAGGGTGAGAATTCTGTGCCAGCTTCTCAGAAGATACTGTGAACCTAAGAAGATTGACCACTACATGTATCACAGCCTGTACCTTAAAGTGAAGGGTAATATGTTCAAAAACAAGCAGATTCTTGTGGAACATATCTGCAAGCTGGAGGCAGACCAGGCTTACAAGAAGCTTCTGGTGGAGCAGGCTGAGGCCCGCAGGTTGAAGACCAAGGAAGCTCACAAGCACTGTGCGAGCAGCTCAAGGCCAAGAAGGAGGAAATCATAAGGACTCTGTCCAAGAAGGAAGAAACCAAGAAATAAAGTTCTCCCCCTCTTCTCTGTACATAGTGGCCTTGGCAACTACAAGCATCACTCATTCAATAAAAAAACAAGTCTTTAGCTGAGTAAAATAAAAGCCAGTTCACACTTAGTCCTCCCTTTACCACTGCTGTTTCTTTCCAAATCATGGACAGCTAAGTCAGAAGGAGCTAGAGAAATTATTAGGTCTATCCCTAAGCCTCTGGGCACTGGCAGAAGCTGACAGGTGGAAACCTAGAGTCAGCCCAAACGTGACGAATGGCAGAGATGCCAGCTTTCAGGAGAGAAAGTTTGGCTTTCCTCCTGGGAGCTATGTCTGGCCAAAGGCTGCCTCCTCCCACCTCCTGCTGCGACTAGATTTTTTTTTTTTTTACAGTTGCTGTTACCATTGCTCCCTTGGCCTATTCCAGTGGCTGTGGTGGACTTATAACAACTTTCCCTGTCTACTTACAGCTCAGGAACCAAGCTGAGAGCACATGTCATTCTTCTCCATCTCCCTTGGCCCATCAGAAATGGCAAATCTTCTTCCAACACACCTTCCATCCTTATCCAGCAATTCCACACATGGGGGATAAGCACTGAGGGCTTCAGAATTTATAAGGAGTAATTTGCATTCTTGAAATAATCAGAGATATCCATTCTAAACCTTTTTTGGGGGTGGAAGTTAGTGGGGTTTTTTTTTTAATTTGTTTTTGTCTTTTTGCCCCGCAGTGAGGCTTACAGGACCTTAGTTCCCCCACCAGGGATTGAACCTGGGCCCTTGGCTGTGAAAGCACAGAGTCCTAACCACTGGACAGTCAGGAAATTCCCTGGGTAGAAGTTCTTAGACAAAAGGAGGCCACTTTTACTGGCTCTCATTCCCAGTGAGATTCCTGACTGTCAGAGATCTGGAATGTGAAGACAGCTACCTGCCCTTCAAGCCAAGATGGCACCTAACCAGGAAACCCCAAGACCTCTGCTGCTTCCCTTCCCTTGGCTGCCCCTCCACTCCAGGTACTCCCCTCTCCTGCCACCACTCCCTTTCCATTCCTCTTTTCTCTCTCTGATTTCTCTCTCTCAGCAAGTTTTTTATGTGATTACAGGCACTGCATGGTAATTAGTGCTAAACTCATTTGCACAACTACAGTTAATTGGCTACAACAATTAATTAATGTGTTGGAAATTTGGCACTGGAAAAAAAAAAAGTTTGTCATCAAAAAAAAGGGAAAAATTTTAGAGTGAGATACCCATAAAAATTGAGCGCAGGCTTCAAAAGCCCAGCTGGGCCTCAAACTTAAGGCTGGCCTCAGATGCCTTCCGACTCTCAACTTCAACACATTTTCTTCTTTCCTCTTTCATTTTTTCCCTCTTCCTTTCTCTATTTCTCTTCTTGCTCTCTCTCTCTCTTTTTTTTTTTTTTTTTACAACTTAAGCAAACTCATTTCCCTGATAAAATATAGCATGACTAATGGCTAGAGCATGTAAAAATCATTGGGAAAATGTCCTTGGAAGACGAATGCATTTTCAGCAGAATAATTAACTTAATTAACAAATTCACATGCATATTCATCAGGCTATTAATGTCTTCTCGGCTCAGCTTGATGAACATTGCGGTAATAACCATCTCATTTACATACTGCATTCTACTGCGATCCAAAACAGAGACAACATACAGGCGTACACACACGCACACACACACACACATGCTTGCACCACTACACACAACATGCCTAGGCCGCTTTGACTTCCAGGTTGGCTGCCGGGAAGAGAGAGAGAGGTATGGGAAGCCCGACTAGGTGGTATGATTTGTAGAGGGTCATGAGTGAGCTGGGCCAAGGACGCCCACTTGTGAATGAGAGAACTTTAATATTCTCTTCCTCTGCCTCTTTTTCCTTATTTCCTTTTCTCTGTGTCATTTTCTTCCTTCTTCTCCACTTGCCCCCAACCCCAACCATGTCTCTCGAGGGAAAAACTTGGTATCCGTGCCAACTTCCCCCCCTCCTCCTTTCCTCCCTCTCTCCTCCTTCCCCTCTCCCAACTGCTGCCAGCCGGCATCAGCGCTGAATTGCCATCTCCTTGAGCTCTCTGTGGAGCAATCTCAGAGAGCAGTAAGGTGTGACGCGGGGCTCTGCCGGCTTCGCAGCACCGCCTGCGGAAAGAGCGCAGGATGGCGGAGGAAGATTAAGAGAAATCGCGAGCAGGGCTCGGCTGCCATTGGTGTGTGCAAACGCCGAGGAGGAAGGGAGAGGGAGCTCGAGGAGGGGGGGTAGGAAGGGAGGGGGAAAACCAGCAGCTGTCGGCCTAATTCTTCTAACACTCTGCTTGTGGTCATATTAGAAAAACAGATTATGCCCCTCGGTGCCACTCACTTATACTTGACATACGTTAATGTTCTGTATCTCCATTCTCCCGGCTTGACGACAGTGGACTTCAGGTCTAGGAGGATGGGGGCTTGGGGGGCCAAGGGGCAAAAAAAGAAGACCCTGACTCTTCTTTCTTCCTGACCTCCAACCCCAGTCTGTACTTGCCCTTTAGAAAGGAAAGCTGGGCCCAGAATTTGCATCGGATGCCACCATTTGCCCCTGCTTTTTTCAGCCTCTTCGGGGGTCCAGAGGTCAGAAGACACCTGGAGGTCCTTTCTCCTAAAAGTCACTCCCCCTTTAGAGTCTTAATAAGTCACTTAATAAACCAAGTGTGACCAGCTTTGTGGCATCCCCATCCATAACGTTCCTATGTGCCCACCCCTCTCAAATCAGAAGCCGGCGGGTCAGAGAAAGGGGTCTATGAGAGGTGCTGCTCCGTGAGGGGGTTATAGAGAAGCCATAAGCAAGGTAAGGCCAGGATTGTTTCTGGGTTGCTATGGAAACCAGGTTCCCTCCTCCTGGCAGGAAGGGAGGAGTGCCTGAGGCCTTCCTCCTTCCACCAATCCTGAAGGCTATACTGCCAGAGTTTGCTAAGGCCTGGGGACTAGGGCTGGTCTTGGAGGACAGACCCACGGTTCCCCAGAAACCCTGCCTGCCAGGCTATAGCCCTTCAACCCCACCTTCCCTACCCTCTCACCCTAATATTCCGTCAAAGGAGGCTTTTTCCTCTAGGTGCCTTTTTCCTCTAGGTGCCTTGTCCTCTATGGAGACCTGTTGCTTAGCAACCACTGGTGCCTTCTTCCTAATAACTCACAGGGACTGAGAGATATAATATCTGTCTCTATATTCAGTTTCCCTCCCTTGTCTATTTATATTTAATAGCTGAAGCCCTGTCTTGGGTTCCCTTGGCACCTGTTTTAGAAGGAATAAGCTGCAGCCTTATAAAGTTACACCTGAGGAAGAACTTCCAAACAAGGAAGAGTAGGAGAATAGAGGGGAGTAGGTAGGAAAGCTGAGATCGTATTCTCTTAAGTATAGAGAGAGGAAAACGTATAGTATTTAGGACTTGGAATGTGGGGAGGGGGTGTCCAAAGGGACTCCCAAGGGTCCGCTCAGGACCTGGAATGGATGTTTCCTGACCGGCACACCCTGCCCTGCCCCTCTATCCTCACCACATCCAGGCTAGAGCACTCTTGTATTTCCATATATAGCAGGGTCATCTCTCTGGGGATGTCCAGTTTTCTAATGTCTGGATTTTGGTGTCCAGGAGGAGGGTGCCATGTGGATGTGTGTCCAGTGAGACCCGGGTTTTTCAGGGAAGATCTTCTGAGCTCTCCACTAGAAAACCTGGCAGACTTGTCCTGGCAGGGGAAACAGTACAATAATGGACGAAAATGAAGAGCACGGAAGGCCCAAGAGTGGCCTAGAGGCTGCGTGTAGGGTCAGGAAACTTGTGTTTAGGTCCCCTCTCCTATTGTCCTGTGATCCAAGTGATTCACTTCATCTTTTAAACTCCTTGTTGCTTTATCTGTAGATTAAAAATAACGTTTACCTTCCTGGACTTTAGCAGGATCAGTTAAAGTCGTAATGTGAAAGAAAGCACCTAACTAAAATATTATTTTAAAGTTTGGCAAAGGTCTGACTGCTGGGAAGAGGGAGGCATCATGAGTCCAGCCTGGCCCTGGGCTTAGGAACACCTTTAGTTTGTTGGCCAGAAAAGTGTGATTCTTTGCCCTCTCCTCAGTGGAGTAGGGAGCTTTAAATCAAAAGCAAAGCTATCTAAGGAGAGTAGCACATGGTGTCCTTTCCCCCCACCTCCATTCCCAACCTCTGACCTCTAGTTCTTCTTGTCAGTGCCCCACTGTGACCCTCCACCCTTATCCCCAGTCAGCATTTCCCCTGCCATTGTGCTCGCTTACAGACTGTACAATTTCACCCTCTATACCCCCCTTCTCGGCACCTCCTCCAACCCGAGCCTTCTGTGGGAGACAGATGGGGTGTCTGCAATGGAAAAGGCTCTGGGCTCTACGCCGCCTTGGGTGGGCAGCCCCCCTCCTCATCTCCTCACTACTCCCTCTCCCTACCTAAGACACTCAGATTCACCCCGGGCAGCTTTGAGAGCTGCTGAGGATTTCAACTCTCTTCTCAGACTCAGCCCCAGAAGCACAGGGCCAGAATGCCATGTTTCTCAGAGGCCTAGACCCCAGCCCCTCTTCATGGAAGACCAGGGCAAAGGAAGAGGGTTTGGGGGATGGGAGAGCTCTATGTAAAGTGGCTAATGTGGAAAGGCAAGGAGAGACCCAGAGTCCTTCACTGAGGACTAGATGGCTGGGGTTTGGGGCCTGAGTTGACAGAGGAGGCTAAGCCAAGGCAGTTCCTTTGTTCTGGAAATCGGGGGTCCCTGGAAGGAGGCTCAGCTTAGGGAGGGGGGAAAGGGAGCTAACATTACAGAGCGCCAACTGTGAGCCAGGCACCATGCCAGCGCCTTTCCATACCTGTACTCACAACTAGCAGGTGAAGAGTCAGGGCAAATAGGTGTCTTGCGAGCTCGCAGCATCTCTCGGCACAGTTGACCACCTCCTCCTCTGAGTCTGTGATGTCAGTGCCAATCTCCCACCACTCTGGCTGCTCTTTCTCTGTCTCCTTTGCAAGCTCATCCTCAACTCCTCAGACTCAGCCAAGTCCCCCGATTATATATTTTCATGTACTGTACATCCTTCTTTCATTGCATTTAGCACAGTTATTTCATACTTATTGGTGCAGTCATTTGAATAATGATCCTATTTCCATCTCCAGATGGAAAGTTCTACAAGGACAGTGACTATATGTGTCCGTGTTCACCAGTGGCTCCCAGTGCCCAACACAGTGCTTAGCATAAAGCAGCTCTTTAGTAAATATTTGTTGAATGGATGGAAAAAAAAATGACAAAAGGACAAAAAGTTTTCTGGCCTAAACTCAGCTTCCTAGCTACTCCCCAACCCAGAGCTGACTCCTGCAATGGGTAGAACAGGCAACAAGGTACCTCATTCTCCCTGGAAAAAGCTATCAGGACAGGCCAGGCCAGGTCCTGGATATGGGGCCCTTGCCCTGCTGGAACCTGGCTCTACCTATCTGCTCTCCAGCTTCTCTAGACACTAAAAGAATTCCGGGTCCTAACAACGTCTCTGCATGTTGGGGCCAGAAGTCATTCATGACGGAGGGAGGAGTTCCACAGTTGCCCTGCATAAAACCCCTTTTTTCTGCCTTAGCTGAGACTGTAGAGACCATCAGCTCCCACCCCTCTGTCTTCTCCCCCTGGGCTTCAGGGAAGCGGATAACCGTTTGACCAAGTGGCAGGGATAAATGATAAGAGCAGGACAGTCTGCTTGTTCTTGCAGTGTCGGGGGTCAGGGGTGCTGGTCATGAGCCTCAGCCAGGTGACTGGAACAGAGGAACACAGGATCCACGGCCTCAAGTCCTCTGGAGTTGAACTCTCTAGACCCTGGGAAGCAGGGATGGCCAAAATGGCCTCTAGGAGTGGCCAGCTTTCAGTCCAGCCCTTTATCTGACCTCTTTGCTGCCCCTGCCATCTGACCTCAAATAATATTCCTGAGTCTGCAGAAACTTAGAGTTACCAAGCCCAGCAACCCTTTGCTCTCCCAGGCCACTCCTCATTCTAGCCAATCACCTAGCCCAGAGCATCTCTCCCACCCAACTCAGGACCAATACCCAGTCCCCATGGTAGCCTCTGACCCAGCCCCCTTAACCTGACCATGCCCCTCAGCATCGGGCACCCAGGGTCATGGATCTGGAAGCCATTCTAGGCAGTGTTGCTCCCTGACCCTACCTGTTCTCTGGGCTCCTAATGAAGTAGGACAACTCAGGCTATGGGCCAAGTCCTTGTGTCCTCATCAAAAGCAACATCTGTCCCCTCCAAGAAGATACTCCTGTGGAGGGGGAGGTGGTGAGACAGGCACAGGGTAGGAACCCCTGTCCTGCCTGGGCCCTCACCCCAGATTCCACCGCAGGCACAGATTGGGAATGAGGGCCGATACAGCTGCAGAGGCCTACACTCATGCTTACCCTGCCTGGCCTTCATGCCTCTGAGCCTCTGAATGCAAGGGCCCCTCCTTGACTCACTCAGCTACCTGGGCTGCTGCTGCTGCCAAGCCAGCCTTCTTTTATTCATGCGTTGTTTTATTGCTGGCAAATGCTGCTGCTTGCCGCTGTTGGAGGCGTTCCTGCCAAATCCATCCCAACATCTTGGCCTGGCATCAGGGCGGCATGCTAATGTGGAAATTTAAAGAGCCGCTCAGCTTTAAATCGGAATTTTAAATGAGCAGCAGTGCTCCAGAGGGACCCAGGCAAAATCGAACAGTATTTGATCCACCATTCCTACCCCCACTCACATAGCATCACCTCACTTCCTCCCACCTCTCCCCTTCATTTGGACTCTAGATGAGGGAGTGTCACTGGACACACTAGTTGAAGAAGGAATTGGTATGAGGTGGAGTCATCTAGGCCAATAAGGAGCTGGAAACTTCCCTCCCCACTGATCAAGACTGGGAGGGGATTCACTACTTGCTGTCATGGGCAAATGGAAGCAAAGAACCTCTACACAAGGGAACAGGGCTCGGGACGGTGAGACTGACATTCCTACCTCATGTCCCATTTTACCAAAAACCAAGAAGTGAAGGCCCAGAGCAGAGCAGAGAGAAGGTGGCATCCCATGAAGACACTCACATGCCACATACACCTGCGCACCCTGGGACATGTTCGCACAGCTAGGCATGCAGGTCGGAATGCTTCCTGCGTCTCCCTGTGGCACCTATACACACACCTTTTTTTTTTTTTATACACACACCTTGTATGTCACCTAGCACCTACACACATACCTTGTACATTATGCATCTGAGGAGAAACATTATTCACATGTGCACGGAGTCCTTCTTCCCATATCCCGTCCATTGATCTAACCAGGGCAAGCTGGCTTTTGCAAGTTGCTAGCCAGAGCTGTGGCTCAGGTTTTTCCAAGAATCCTAATGCACTAACATTCCCCCGGTAGCTACCTTGAGTCTGCTGTAGCAGTGACACGGCCCCACAGCAACTCTGCCAGGACAGGGGTGGGGGCACCTGAGCCCATCCTCTGTACCTGTCATGGCTGCAGCATGGTGCCTTCTCTGGTGACCACCGGTGACAGGCTCAGAGATCTCACCTCTCTCAGAGATCTGAGAGAGGTTCTAGGCATAGCCTTGGTTTCAGAGGGAAGAGGGGGCAGATGGGAAGTGAAGGAGACAGAATCTGAGCCTCTCTGTGACTCCCTTTCCTGCTGACCTGTCTCCCCCATTATTAGAAAGCCTCTGTTGCGTGCCTCCCCTCAGGGAGACACTGCTTAGTTCACGCAGTGCCTCATGATATTCTGCACTGGGTTATGGCAGCCCCAGAATCTGGATGCGCTGTCTCCATTGAAGGATCCACAGTAACTCACACGGTCACCTCAACCTTATCCACGTTAGGCTGCCAGGCCAAGGGATGCTCCCTGACCTTCTCCAAGATCCCCCCTCCCTCAAAGACGGAGCCAGCTCCTCTGTGGGCTGGTGTGGCTGCCAGCCAAGAGGCTCGGGGCAGGCCTGGGGCATGCAGCTGGCACCTGCCCACCAGATCCCCAAGGAGCACCTTCTTCCTCACTCCACAGCTCCAGTTAGATGGCCCCTGGGCTATAGGGAGTCAGAGCTCACCACTCTCCATTCTCAGAGAAAAACTCGAGCTGAAAAAACCCATCACGTCCCTTTCTACTGCAACATGCTCCAAGATCCTCCCCCCAGGCCAAAGATACTAAAGATGCACCAGGTCCTGCCTTTTTCCAGGCAGGACCAAGCACTTAATTGAGGGCCTGGACTGGAATTATGGGAGAAGTTTCTAAGGTTCAAGAGATAAGGTTGAGGATGAAGAACTCAATAGGGGTGAGATGGGACAGGGGGACATGAAGCAAAGGGGCTGAGTGATCTGCATCTCTCATCTAATTAGCAACATGTAAATTACATGCAAATAACCCCCTCTCTGTTCAGAGACCAAAAGAGTCTGTGCTTTTTTGGATGTGGCTATAGAGGGACCACCAGGCAGTGTCTCTGGGACCCTCAGACGTGGGACACCCAGGCTCAACAGAGGCCAGAGTGGGACTTCCCTGGTGGTCCAGTGGTTAGGACTCTGCTCTTGTGCTACAGGGGGCGTGGGTTCAGTCCCTGTTTGGGGAAGTAGGATCCTGGATGCCACTAGGAGAGAGAGAGGCCAGAGTGTGGCCATCTTGTTCTAGATTATTCCCTGGATGGACTCTCTCTTTGGGCTTCAGTTTCCTTACATATGAAATGGCAGGGCTGGACTGGATAATCTCTAAGGCTTCTGTCCACTACCAACAGTCTGGGGTTCTCTGATTGCTGCCCAGTGCCAGTCCAGAGCAGAGAGGCTGATTCCATTCAGGGGTGGAAGCTACTTGGCTCTCTCGCCCCTGCCGCCCATCTCAGCAATTCTGTCATGCCACTCCCGCATCCCCACACACCAGCCACTCCAAACGCGGGCAGTTTCTTGACGGCAATGTTTTCTCTTACCCCATGCCTTTACCCACACTGCTTCCTCTGTTTGTATGCTTTCCTGCTTTAGCCCTTCACCTGGGTAACTTCTCCAACTGCAACAGCCTTACTACCTTATTCTTCCACCCTCTGAGCATCCCTATGCATTGTGTACTTCTCTCATTTCCCACTAGACTGTGTGACTCCTAGAGGGCAGGTACTGGGTTTTGTTCAAGAAGGAATCTCCAATGCAAGTGTATTGGTTTCCCCAGACTGCTGTAACAAATTCCCACAACCTTGGTGACTTATAAGAGAAATGCATTCGCTTACATTTCTGGAGGCCAGTGGTTCAAGCAGTTCCACTGGGCCAAAATCAAGGTGGAAGCTGGACTGAGCTCTCTCTGTAGGCTCTTAGGGAGAGTCTGTTCTTTCAGCTTCCAGTGGCTGCTGGCCTTTGGTTGTGGGCGCAGTGCTCCAATTTCCGCCTCTGTCTCACATCGCCTTCTGCTCTCTGTGTGTGTCGTCTCCCCTGCCTCTCTCTTATAATGACACTGTGGCATTAGTGCCCACCCACATGATCCAGTATGCTCTATTTCAAGATTCTTAGCTTAATCACAGTTGCAAAAGACCCTTTTTCCAGGTAAGGTAATGTTCACAGTCACGGGTTTGAGGGATTAGGATGTGGACACATCTTTAAACTACCAAAATAACCAAAGATGGCTTTCAGTGTACCATTTGACGAGCATTTGCCTCGTGCCAGACACCAGGTAGACATTTTTCTCGCTGCATTTTGGTCTCATGGTGAAGGTACTATGACAAGTAGGTAGTAATGCCTCTACTCCACAGATAAGGAAACTGTATAAGGCTCAGAGAGAGTGAGTCCTCTGGCCAAACTCACATAGCTGATCACTGGACAGAGCAGGCTCTAAAACCAGAGGGGCTTGCACTTCTTCCCTGGTGGCCCAGTGGTTAAGAATTAGCCTGCCAGTGCAGGGGACATAAGTTCGATCCCTGGTCTTGCCGCTATACCACAACTACTGAGCCTGCGCTCTAGACCCCACGTGGCATAACTCCTGAAGCATGTGCATCTCGAGCCCATGCTCCACAACAGGAGAAGCCACCACAATGAGCAGCCTGGGCACCACAACTAGAGGAAGTCCACATGCAGCAACAAAAACCCAGCACAGCCAAAAGGAAAATAAATTATTAACAGTTAATAATAATTTTTTAAAAAAAACAGATGAGCTTGGCTCCAAAGACAGCATGATTTTTGCCTCACCAACAGCTTCAGAGCCTACCTCAGGCCTGGCACAGATTTCTTACCTGAATGAATGTGCAGAAAGAGAAAGATAGGTGGGCAAGAGACAGGAAGATGAGGCCCAGCCTTCCTAATGATATTGACTCAGGTTTTCTTTTGCCAAAGATCCTTTACCTCCTCTTTAATCCTCCCCCATCACCCTTGACCCCTTGTTTCAGAAGCCTGGAATCTCCCCCAGTTTGTAACCCCCTACCAACTACTGCTGCCCAGAGGGGTCTGGACTTCAGGCAGGAGATATCAAATCACAGAACCAGAGGGACATCTGGAGGTCACTGCTTCTAGCCCTCTGCCCACACACAGGTCTACCCATGAGGACAGGGCAGACAGGGTCAGGGTAGTGGGAAGCAGAAGGGAGAAGTAGCCATCTGTGATTTCAGGTACCCATTCTCCTCGCTTCTTACACGACTTGTGTGGGGAAGTCCTCACTCAAGTCTAACTTTCTAGACATCACGATGTAATGAAAAGTGGCCAGGGTAAGATGTCCTATAAATCAGTCCTAGATTGTCCAAAACGTAAAATGAGATTTTTACTAAGTCCCTTCACCTCTCTGAGCCTCTAATTCTTCATCTTTAAAATGGGATCGATAAGGATAATCATACCATCTCACAGAGCTGGTGGGGGTGGGTAACAAGAAAGCAGCTAACCCATAGCTTGCAGCAAGACAGGTGCTGTGAGAATATATTGTAACAGCCCCTCAGCCCTCCAGCGAAGCCCTTCATCCTGGGTAACACAAGGCTTTGCTCGCCTCAGCCAGTCTGGTCTGCCTTGCGCGCTAGACTGTGAACTCCTCTTGGCAGAACCTCGTTCAATTTTTAATCACTGCCCATTCCCCTCCCCAGTGTCTAGCCCGTGCTTGGGCGCATAGGCTCGATTTAAATTTAACAAACAAACGAGTGAGGGTATGATTCGGACCCCCAAATTCCCAGAGGCACAGAGCTTGACTTCCACTCCCAAGGGCACGACCCTTTCCCCTGGAATCCAGAAGACGGAGGCGGCGGCGGCGGCGGCGAGGAAAGAGGCGCTGCAGCTTTAAGATTTCTCTTGGGCGTCCCGGTTGCCAAGGCGCGGTTGCCAGGGGCCTGCGCAGGGCTGCGTCCGGCCTCCGCGCGCCGAGTCCCGGCTTTCGTCTTCTTCGGCGCCGCCGCCGCCGCCGCCGCCGCCGCCGCCGGGCCGCGCAGGACTCGGCTCCTCCGAACCGTCTGGCGGACTTGGCACCGGCCCCGGCTCTTCAGTGCCCCCGCGGTGCGTGGCAGGCTGCGGCTTCATTATCCTGATTGATTCCTCCTGCTCTCCGACACCGTGGGGGCCCCGGCCAAGGAAGGGGGGCCGAGGCGGCATCTGCGGGCCCCTTCCCCGGCCTTTGCCCCGAGTCGCTCCTCGGGCTGCCGGTTCCTCGGTGCTCCGCTGGGACAGGCCAGGCAGGGCGGGGAGGGAGAGCCGGCCGGCCTTTACCCCCTGGTGCGCGGGGAGGGCGAGGAGCGGAGCTGAGTCCGGCTCTGTACTCCCGTCCAAGGATCCAAGATGCCCTCTGCGGGCAACGAACAACACCGCGCCGGCCTTGGGGCCTGCCCTCAGCAAAGGTTTTGCCCCTTCCCCAGGAGGGTACAGATGGTTTGGGGAGGGAGGGAGCACAGTGATGGGCTGAGAAATTCGGTAGAACAAACCTTGGCAAAATGGCAAAGGTGACATCTTCGAGGAGCACTGATCCATGGGCCAAGACAGGGTGGCACATGCCTTATCAGATATTTCCCTGGGTGCCTTACGTACTGTTCTTAGTGGGGACAGGATCTGCACAAACCACACACAAGGATCTGAACTCAAAGGAAGGCCAGGGGCCTCTAGAGAACCTATTTCCACATCTAGCAGGGGGTGGTCTGGCTGTGGAATCTTCGCCCCCAGGAAACCAAGTGCTGAGGTGAGGCCTCAGTGGAAAGAGCATCTGGGGGCCAAACTTGAGACTAGAGGGCCTTCTTTGGTCAGCTACTTGGCTTGTGACTTGGACAAGTCACTTTACCTTTCTTGCTGCTAAGCTGCTGAGTCGCTTCAGTTGTGTCCGACTCTGTGCGACCCCATAGACGGCAGCCCACCAGGCTCCCCCGTCCCTGGGATTCTCCAGGCAAGAACACTGGAGTGGGTTGCCATTTCCTTACCTTTCTTAGCCTTTGTTTGTTCATCTGTCCAATGGGGTTAAGACTTCCCTGACAGTTGTCGATGGCTGAATGGGATAATATGGTGATGGCCAGACCCTACTTAAATTCTCTGGCAAGAAAGAGAAAAGGAGATGAAGGACTGGTTTCCCATCCCTGCTGCTGTGTTGGGTGGATACCTGCTCTCTCCTTGAAGGAGGTAAGTTTCCCTGGAACCCGTGTCTCTTAACATCGCCTGCATTGGCAGGCAGGTTCTTTACCACTAGCACCACCTCATATGCTTAAATCCCTTTTTAACTGCAAGAACACCTGGAACATGCCAACCAGAGCTACTTCCTTGTCAGGGTAAAGGGGCAAAACTTCTCTCCACCTCACTGACATGACATGGACTTAATTTCTTTCTCTCTCTTTACATTTACCAGTCTATTATAAAGAATGGCAGAGAGCAAATGAAGAGGTGCACGGGGCAAGGTCCAGAAGGGTCCCTGTGGAACTAGGGTGCACCACCTTCCCAGCAAATGGATGAATTCATCAGCCCAGAAGCTTGTCAGATCTTACTGCTGAGGAGCTTAATCCAGTGTAGACTTAATTTCTAAATTCACACCAGGCTGTCCATGCCTCTCTGAGTGGGGCCTCTTTCCTGCAAACCGTGACAGTCTCTCTCTAGTGCCTGGGCCCTGTCCTATCCAAGGGCCCAAACTGGAATATCTCTTATGCAAGAACTTATACTCCGACCTTTAGCTTTCCTCAGCCCTGGGAAAGAGGAAGCTGGTGAAGGATTGGAGGCCAGTTTTTCCAGACCTGTGGCAGTCTCGTTTGTGAACCTGACCTGAGCCACTCTAGCAACGCAGTGTCTATCTCTGGGGGTGTTTCCTTATCGGTGAGTTCATTAATTTATTCTTCCAGTTCATATGTCTTGGGTGACCACACTGCGGCACCCAGCAGGTGGGAGTGTGGGAGTGACACAGAGTGGAAGAGTTCTACTCTGAAGCCGCTGATCTGCGGGGAAGACAGACAGACACACACGTCAGCCTCTCCAGTACAAAAGTAGTTACTTCAAGTTTATACAACAGTCCACAGTGTCATGATGCTCCCCCATCCTTCCCAAACACAGCAGAGTCTTGCCCTGGACTCTTTAGCCAAAGGCTGTTTGCCTTCCTTCAAAGGAAAAGACAGATCTTGAAATTTGAGCCTGGAGCTTTTATTTATTTTGTTTTATTGGGATAATCTTATTTCTATAACAATCATGTGTTACTTTCATATTCAAGGTAAAAACACAGTCAAAAACATTCCCAGTTTGGGGGGGAAAAAAAGATGTCAGGGAGGATTTTTTTCCGTTCTGGTGACCAGAGACAGGTCAGCACATGTATCAGGGCATGCCAGGCTGTCCAGGGCCTTGATCAGTGTGGCCCTGTGAGCTGCTGCCTCAGTCTACCTACTGACTAGCTGCCCACCTGCCCCTGACTGGACCGCTCCATCCTCGGCGCTTATAGGCCTGGGCTTCACTTTCTATTAATAC
This sequence comes from Redunca redunca, assembly GCA_006410935.1. Classification (NCBI taxonomy): domain Eukaryota; kingdom Metazoa; phylum Chordata; class Mammalia; order Artiodactyla; family Bovidae; genus Redunca; species Redunca redunca. The sequence goes on from SJYQ01004260.1 coordinate 98,551, forward strand.
AAACCACGTGGGACCCTTGCTGTGGCATCCTCGTCGTTGTCTCTAGGCAGAAGAGGGAGCCACAGCCGCCTAGTGGCTGCCAGGGAGGCTGGCAGGAAGGGGCATCTCCACCAGGCGTCTCCTGGGAAACAGCAAGTTCCCTAAAGAAGGGACATTTGGAAATAAAATTCTGCCTCTGTGTGTTTGTATGTGTTGGGGTGGGAGAGGGAGTTAAGGAACCCCCAACCCAGCCTCCTCTTCCCTCCACTCTTCAGGGAAAGCCTCCCTCAGCCCCTGTCCTCACTAACTCCCAAAGCCCCAGCCCACTCCCCAGAAACAGTGTAGGTTCTGCTGGACAAATGACCTGGAAAATGTCCCTTCAGACTCGTGATGTGGGTGGGGAAGAGCAGTGGACTGAGAGTCAGAGGCCTGCATCTCAGCTGCCTGCCTCGCCCTGCGGCCCTGGCCAGCTGTACCCCCTTTCTGAGTCCTGGGTTCCTCCTCTGTAGAATGAGGGCACTGGATGAGATTTCCGGTCCTTCTTGGTCCCCACCTTGGAGCTCCTCCACGGAGCCCAAGAACACGTGAGGGCATTCTAGGCCATTCCCTCCTGTCTTTGGAGCAGGTACCTGACAGGAGCTAATGAGTCCTTGTGTGACCTTGACTGTCACCTAAGGCAGCCTGTGCCCTTAATCTGCACATTTATTTATTCTGATATTTGTGGGTGTGTAACAGGAGTGAAGTCTACACTGAGAGGGTCCAGCAACAGCCCAGATTCCACAAGAGCAGCATCTCAGCCCCCCAGGCTGTCCTGCACCAGGGAGCATCAGCACGCTATGTTCCTTCCATGATTACCCCTTTACATGGAAGTGCCTGGAACCTTCTCCTCCCACAGTGCCCCAAGTCAGCCGAAGGGAGAAGCCATGGTACCCCTTGGGAAACAGAGGTGGCAGCATGTCCTGCCCCCTCCCCTCTCTCACACCCACCTGGCTCCCTTTGCCTTCCCTTCCTCTTGAGGGACCAAGCCCCCTCCTGACCCAATCTACCCCTGCCCCAATAAATATGGGGTGTCCGGATCAGGGACACCCTTGGAGGAGCCCTTGGGAGTCCACAGGCAGAGGTCAGAGATGCCTGAGCAGAAGCAAGTGGCTCTCTCCCAGCTGGAGCACCCCTCTTCCTGGTCTCATTGCCCAGAAAGCCCCTTCCTCAAGAGACCTTACCTTCCTGGCAGGGAGGGGATGGCTAAGAGAGCTCTCCGTGCAAGCCTCAACCCCGGCAATTTTTGGAGCAGACAAAGGAGCTTGGGAAGGAAGAGGTCTGGGAGTCCTGCAGAGACCTGGGGGCCCCTTTGGGTGTCCTCTTAGGAGGAGATACTGACTGGTCCTCATGACCTGACCTGACCTGGCTTCCCAGCCCCGTGTCTGCCTGAGGGAGGGGCCAGGGAGTTGGAGGTGGGAAAGAAGGATGGGGTTGGGGACGGGGAAGGGAGAAGGAGAAGCAGAAGTGAACTGAATTCTGACTGTTGGCTTTGCTGGGAACCTACTGTGTGCCAGGTGGTGGGCTCTGTCCCTGTTTTACCTGGATTGTCTCATCCAGTCCCCACCCAAGCCCTGTGCCAGTGTTATTATCCTGCTCTGACAGAGAAGGAAACTGAGACTCAGAGGCATTATGTAACTTGCCCAAGGTCACACAGCTCATCAGCAGTGAAGCCAGGATCCTAGCCCAGGTCTGTCGGCCTCCAGTGGGTTCTCCCTGCTGCCAGAAAGTCCTCCTCCTGGAAAAGCAGGTCTGGGGTTGGGGTTTTCAGTCACAGCTTATCAGGATCCCCAGAGGCAAATCTATTGTCATCTGCCCTCCTCCTCCTCACCCATCTGCCAGGCAAGTCGCAGGTGAGCCCCCTGCCACGGCCCCTGCCCCAGCCCCAGGTGCTTGCTCAGCTCTGCCTGGCTCCCTGCCTCTCCCTGGTGCCCCCAAGGTGGCTCTGAGGTCACCCCACACCCCAGTGCTTTCCATTCCGTGTTTCCAGATCTCAGGACACACAGGAAAATGCAGGCAGATAGAGGAGGTCACTTGAAGGTTAGAAGCTGGGGTTCTGGTCTTGGGCAAAAGATTGGGGGCCTGCTTATCTCCTTTGATTCAAATGAACCCTTTCCCCGACTCCTACCCTTCACCCCCAGAGACAGCCAGAGCTTTGCTTAGTTAATGAAATACAAAGGAAGGAATCGAGGGTGGGGGCGGCTGGAGAGCACTGGAAAGCGAGGGAGAGAGGAAAAGTTGGGTCTTTTCCAAAGAGTTAATGTTCCACAGTATGATCGATTAGGTGTCAGATGTAATTTCAAACCAATACAAGATGAATGGCATAATTTTCCCTCTCTCATTTTAGACAGAATTAAGAATCCATTAGCTAACACAAATTTTTGGCAAGTTTAATAGGAGCTCAAATCTACATTCGGAGGAAACGCTCCCCAAAGCCTATTTCAAGCTTTTGCTCCTGAGGCTCCTGGCCTCCCACATCCTCCGACCCTCACAGACCCTCTGTTGTCTGTCCCCACGAGTAGTACCCCTCTCCCTTCTCCCGGTCCCCACTATGGGCCCTCCCCAGCCCAGCCCACGATTAACTGGCCTGACCCCTCTCACAAAGGCTGGGCCTGCCCACCATTGTCTTCCGGTGGCAATGGGTGGGGGGGAAGGGGTGGAGGGGCTGGCAGTGGGCCCAGGTTGTTGAATTGGCCCCAGGCTCCAGACAAACCCTAGGGAGAGAGGTGAATTGGGGCTTTGGGGTCTTTTGACTCAGCTACTCCTCAGTTTCACCCCTAGAAAAGTTCTTGTTTTTATCCTAGACAAAGCGTTATCCCATTCCTAACGGGGATCCCAATTCTTCCTCAAGATCTCTCACATTTACTTATGTTGACCTGCACCATAAACCTGAGAGATGGGAAGAATAGCTATCACCCCATTTTAGAGATGAGGAAATTAAGGCTCAGAGGTGGGAGAAGGAGGGGTTGATTGGAGTCAGCCGGGTGCAAGAGTAGATCTTGACTCTGCTGCTTCTCACTTACTTGGGCCCCAAGGCATTTACCTCTGGGTCTCAATTTCCTCATCTGTAAAATGGGAAGAATATTAGTACCCAGCTCAGAATTACCCTAAGGGACAAACGAGAAAGTTCCTGATGAAGGAGTGCCTTCGTGACTGTCCATCCAAGTGGAGGTGCCAAATGTCTACTCTGTACAAGCCTGTGATTCGTTTCCTTCCTTTGTCCTATGAGCTCACAGACTAGTGAGGGAGACCCGCATGTAGACCAAGCCCTGCCCCGAAAAGCAAGAGAGGCTAGAAAAATGATTATGACAACTTATCCTTACTGGGCACTTACTCTTTGCCACATGTGGGAGCAAATTCTTTATACATAATTCATTTGCTCCTCTCGTCACCCCACTTTTCAGATCAGGAAACTGAGGCCCAGACAGGTGAAGTAAGTTGCCTAAGTTCTCCCAGCTAGGAAGTGACAGAGCTAGAATTCCAAGCCAGGCAACCTGGTCCTGGAGTATGTGATTCTAAACCCGATGCTGAGCAGAGGTCAGGCCTAGAATGGTGAAGCACTGGAATATGGCTCAGCCTGCTCAGCGGCCTGGATAGTCTTCGCAGAGGGCAGTAGGCTTGAATGAGGTCTTATCTGATGAGAAGTTTACCAGGAAGGTGAGGAGAGAAAGAGCGTTCAAGACAGCATGAACAGCATGGACTAAGGCACTGGAAGAAGCCTCAGCATTGGGGAGGGTGGCGCAATTGCCAACCAAAATGTGGGGTGCGTGGGGAGGATGGGGAGAAGCAAGGTTGGACAGGCAGACCCGCTGCTTCATCATGACACTCCTGCTCTATAAACCGGAAGTCTCTCCTATTGTCTAACTGGTTTAGACAGCCTTGCGTGCCATTCTTAGGAGTTACGACTTTTTCATAGTGTTATAATAGGTGGAGTTAGCATCGTCCATGGGTCAAACACTTTATACCTATTGCCTTGTTTCTTCATTCAGGCAGGTACTGTTATTTTATATTTAAGATGAGTAAACTGAGGCTCAGGGTTATTAAAAATAACTTGCCCAGGAGACACAGCTAGAAAGCAACAGAGCTGAGCAGCAAACCTGGTTCTGAGACTTCCCTGGTGATCCAGTGGTTAGGACTCCACACTTCTATACAGGGAACGTGGGTTTGATCCCTGGTCAGAGAGGTAAGATCCCACCTGCCGCAGGGTAACTGAGCCTGCACGCTGTAGCTAGAGAAAGCCTGCATGCCACAATGAAGACCTAGCATAGCCAAAACCAAACAAATAAACAAACAACCCCCATCCCCCAGGTCTGGCCCGGAGATCAAGCTCTTAGTCCACTATGCTTCTTGTGTGCTGGTAGGCAGTGGGGAACTTGAGAGGGATTTTCAGAAGGGATTGATGGGTTTGGATTGAGTTTTAGAAGAAGGATTCTGGCAGGGTATAGAGACTGGACTGGAACAGAGTGAGACCAGAGGCAGAGAAGCCAGTAAGGAAATCGTTGCTCTGGTCTAAATGGAGAACGAGGTTGGGAAAGGGAAGGCCTTCCCTCATCGATGGGGAGAAGACAAGGGCCTCTTGGAGCCTAAGTAATAATAATTATAATAATTAAGTGCCTACTCTGTGCCAGGAACTTCCCATGAGCCATCTCCAACTCATATAATGCTGTGGCTGTGGAGCAAATATTAATAGTCCCATTTTACAGATGAGAAAGCTGAGACTCAGAGAGGTTGACCAACTTCTCTGGACAAGACAGCTATGATCTGGGAGAGCTAGGACTGGCCTGAAGCCCTCCCACTTCTCACTCCTCACTCCCAGAAGGTGGTTGGGCCACATGTCAGAAGTCATCTCTTCCCTCTTGACATGTCTTACTGTTCCCTGGGATACATAGGGAGCTGGCCCTCTGTTTTATCCCAGCAAGTGGCCTTGAGCTGAGGGATGTGGAAAAGGGGATGAGGAGGAGTAGAAAAGAGAAACTGGAGAGGGATGAGCTCTGGCGCTCTGAGGGGAGAGCTGGCAGCCATTTTTACCTGTGACTGGCCATTCAAGAAGATGTACAAGATGGTATACTGAGAGATGAGTGCATTTAATTCTCTTAGGCCTTAAGTGGGAAAGAGGCTTCATGCCTTTACTTCATTTCCTAACTTTTGGGAAGTCCTTCCTGCTATCTAACTCCCATCTCTCCTAATGGGGTCACTGTTGTGCAGTCACTCAGTCATGTCTGACTCTGCGACCCCATGCACGGCAGCATGCCAGGCTTCTCTGTCCTTCACTCTCTCCCAGAGCGTGCTCATGTCCATTGAGTCAATGATGCCATCCAACCATCTCATCCCCTGTCACCCCCTTCTCCTCCTGCCCTCAATCTTTCCCAGCAGCAGGGTCGTTTCCAACGAGTCAGAGTAGAGCAGGCCTCATGAATAACCCGTTGCCAGTTTCAGAGAAGAGGCCCTGCACCCAGCCATGGGGACATATCTCATCATCTTCCTCTTGGGGTGGGGGTCAGGGAATGGAGGAGGTTCTACCTACGCACCTTCACGTCACTGCATCCCCAGAGGTGGGGTGGAGGTGGCTAGGTTCCCAGGGTATCCCACTGAAAGGAAGAAATGACCAGGCCACCTGGTCCAGCCCCTCCTCCTCAAAGAGGATTAGCAGTGTCTGATGAGGGAGAAAGAAAAAGGAGAGACCTGCTGGGGCAACAGCCTAAAAAACAGAGCCAGGGCTCCTGCCTTGGAGGGAGGAGGATCTCTGCATTTGGGTAAAAATTTAGCAAAATTCATAGGCATCATAGCCAAGTGCATATCAAAGAAGCCATATCTCTCTGCCTGGGCTAGAAATCACAGGAGCAGGGAACTCCTGGGTCAGCCCAGGGTCACCCTAAGGAAGAGAACTTTGGGAGGGAGCTGGAGAGAATACTTAAGGGGAAACGGCAGGACTTCCCTGGTGATCCAGTGTGTAAGACCACACTCCCAGTGCAGGGGGACCAGGTTCCATCTCTGTTCAGGGAGCTAGATCCCCCAAGCATGGTGCAACTAAGAGGCCATCATGCTACAATGAAGCTCCCGTGAGCTGCAGCTAAGACCAGTGCAGCTGAAATGAATAAATAATAACAGAGAGAGAGAGAGAATGACTTCAAGGGAAAGAACTCCGACTTTGGAAGCAAAGGGGCTCCAGTTAGAATCCAGTCCTACTCCTTCAGAGGCAGAAGTACCTGGAGCAGGTGCGCTCACTTATCCAACAGATTTTCACTGATATCCTGCCATGTGCCAGGTACTTCCTGAAGCTCTGGGATATTTCAGACAAAGATCCTTGCCTTCAGGTAACATATTCAGGCTGAAGAGACAGGCATAATATATTAGTAAATATTTATGTTAATATTGCTGTTGTTCAGTCCCTAAGTCATGTCCGACTCTTTGCGACTCCATGGACTGCAGCATGCCAGGCTTCCCTATCCTTCACCATCTCCTGTAATTTGCTCAGACTCATGTCTGTTGAGTCAATGATGCCATCCAACCATCTCATCCTGTGTTGCCCCCTTTTTCTCCTGCCCTCAGTCTTTGCCAACATCAGAGTCTTTTCCAATGAGTCAGCTCTTTGCATCTGGTAGCCAAAGTATTGGAGCTTCAGTATCAGTCCTTCCAATGAATATTAAGAATTTATTTCCTTTAGGATTGACTGGTGTGATCTCCTTGCTGTTCAAGGGACTCTCAAGGGTCTTCTCTAGCACCACAGTTTGAAAGCATCAATTCATCGGCACTCAGCCTTCTTTATGGTCCAACTCTCACATCCATACGTGACTACAGGAAAAATTATAGCTTTGACTATACAGACCTTTGTAGGCAATGTGATGTCTCTGCTTTTTAATACACTAAGTTTGTCATAGTTTTCTTCCAAGGAGCAAGTGTCTTCTAATTGCATGGCTGCAGTCACCGTCCACAGTGATTTTGGATCCTAAGAAAATAAAATCTGTCACTGTTTCCACTTTTTCCTCATCTTTGCCATGAAGTGATGGGACTGGATGCCATGATCTTCATTTTTTTTTAATGTTGAGTTTTAAGCCAGCTTTTTCAACCTCCTCTTTCACCCTCATCAAGAGGCTCTTTAGTTCTTCCTTCCTTTCAGCCATTAGCGTGGTATCATCTGCATATCTGTGGTTGTTAATATTTCTCCTGGCTATCTTGATTGCAGCTTGGGATTCATCCAGCCCAGCATTTTGCATGATGTACTCTGCATAGAAGTTAAATAAGCAGAGTAACAATATACAGCCTTGACATACTCCTTTCCCAATTTTGAACTAGTCTGTTGTTCAAAGTCCATGTCCGGTTCTAACTATTGCTTCTTGACCTGCATACCGGTTTCTCAGGAGACAGGTAAGGTGGTCTGGTATTCTGATCTCTTCAAGAATTTTCCACAGTTTGTTGTGATCCACACAGTCAAAGGCTTTCCTGGAATTTCCCTGCTTTGTCTATAATCCAATGGGGGTTGGCAATTTGATCTCTGGTTCCTCTGCATTTTCTATATCCAGCTTGTACATCTGGAAGTTCTTGGTTCACATAACTGCTGAAGCCTACCTTGAAGGATTTTGATCATTACCTTGCATGTGAAATGAGTACAATTGTACAGTAGTTTGAACATTCTTTGGCATTGCCTTTCTTTAGGATTGGAATAAAAACTGACCTTTTCCAGTCCTGTGGCCAGTGCTGAGTTTTCCAAATTTGCTGACATATTGAGTGCAGCACTTTAACAGCATCATCTTATAGATTTGAAATAGCTCAGCTGGAATTCCATCACCTCCACTTTGTTCATAGTAATGCGTCCTAAGACCCACTTGACTTCACAATCCAGGATGTCTGGCTCTAAATGAGTGACTACCCCATCATGATTATCCAGGTCATTAAGCCCTTTTTAGTATAGTTCTGTGTATTCTTGCCATCTCTTCTTAATGTCTTCTGCTTCTGTTAGGTTCCTGCCATTTCTGTCCTTTATTGTGCCCATCTTTGCATGAAATGTTCCACTGGTATCTCCTATTTTCTTGAAGAGATCTCTAGACTTTCCCATTCTATTGTTTTTCTCTATTTCTTTACATTGTTCACTTGTCTTTCTTATCTCTCCTTGCTGTTCTCTGGAACTCTGCATTCAGTTGGGCATATCTTTTCCTTTCTTCTTTGCCCATTGCTTCTCTTCTTTTCTCAGCTATTTGTAAGGCCTCCTAAGAAAAGCACTTGCCTTCTTGCATTTCTTCTTCTTTGGGATGGTTTTGGTCACTACCTCCTGAACAATGTCACAAAACTCCATCCATAGTTCTTCAGGCACTCTACTAGATCTAATCCTTTGAATCTATTTGTCACCTCCACTGCATAATCATAAAGGATTTGATTTAGGTCACACATGATTTAGTAATAGTTTTCATTACTTTTTTCAATTTAAGCCTGAATTTTGCATTAAGAAGCTCATGATCTGAGCCACAGTCAGCTCCTGGTCTTGTTTTTGCTAACTGTATACAGCTTCTCCATCTTCAGCTGCAAAGAATATAGTCAATCTGATTTTGGTAAAGACCATCTGATGATATCCGTGTGTAGAGTCATCTCTTGTGTTTCTGGAAGAGTGTTTGCTATGACCAGTGTGTTCTCTTGGCAAAACTCTGTTAGCCTTTGCCCTGCTTCATTTTGTACTCCAAGGCCAAAGTTGCCTGTTATTCCAGGTGTCTCTTGACTTCCTACTTTTGCATTCCAGTCCCCTATGATGAAAAGGACATCTTTTTTTGTGTGTTAGTTCTATAGATTCGTAGAGCCATTCAACTTCAGCTTCTTCAGCATTAGTGGTTGGGGCATAGACTTGAATTACTGTGATGCTGAATGGTTTGCCTTGGAAAAGAACCAAGATCATTCTATCGTTTTTGAGATTGCACCCAAGTACTGCATTTTGGACTCTTTTGTTGACTGTGAGGGCTACTTCTTTTCTTTAAGGGATTCTTGCCCCAGCAATAGACAAAATGGTCATCTGAATTACATTTGTCCATTCCCATCCATTTTAGTCCACTGATTCCTAAGATGTCGATGTTCACCCTTGCCATCTCCTGCTTGACCACGTGCAATTTACCTTGATTCGTGGACCTCACATTCCAGGTTCCTACGCAATATTGTTCTTTACAGCATCAGATTTTCTTTTCACCACCAGACACATCTGCGACTGAGCATCATTTCTACTTTGGCTCTGTCTCTTCATTCTTTCTGGAGCTGTTTCTCCACTCTTCCTCAGTAGCATATTGGTTACCCACCAACCCGGTGGTGCTCATCTTCTGGTGTCATATCTTTTTGCCTTTTCATACTGTTTATGGGGTTCTCGAGTCAAGAATATTGGGGTGATTTGCCATTCTAATATTAATATTGCTGCTAAGCTGCTGCTAAGTCGCTTCAGTCGTGTCCGACTCTGTGCGACCCCATAGACAGCAGCCCACCAGGCTCCTCCGTCCCTGGGACTCTCCAGGTAAGAACACTGGAGTGGGTTGCCATTTCCCTCTCCAATGCATGAAAGTGAAAGTGAAATCACTCAGTCGTGTCTGACTCTTAGCGACCCCATGGACTGTAGCCCCCCAGGCTCCTCCGTCCATGGGATTTTCCAGGCAAGAGTACTGGAGTGGGGTACCGTTGCCTTCTCCAATATTAATATTAGAAGATAGTAAATGCTATGGTTGGGGGTGAGGTCATGAAAAGGTGATCTAGATTGAAGGGTAGGTCCCCCCAGTGTGGGAATTCCCTTGTAGGTCACTTGATAAAGAATCTGCATGCAATGCAGGACAGCCAGGTTTGATCCCTGGGTTGGGAAGATCCTCTGGAGAAGGAAATGGCACCCCACTCCAGTATTCTTGCCTAGAGAATCCCATGGATGGAGCAGCCTGGGGTGGCTACAGTCCATGGGGTTGCAATAGCTGGACACGACCGAGCAACTAAACCACCAGCACCACCACCACCCATTTTTAGCCACTCTTCATCTGTAAAATTGAGACGTCCATACCTATTCCTCAAGATAATTGTAAAGATTAAATAAAATAACATGCTTAATCCCAATTGGAAGCCACTAACAACATGTGACTATTTAAACTTAAATGAATTAAAATTAAATAAAATTTATGGGACTTCCCTGGTGGTCCTGTGGTTAAGACTTCGCCTCCCAGCACAGGGGATGGGGGTTTGATCCCTGGTCAGGGAGCTAAGATCCTGCATGCCTCATGGGTAAAAAACCAAAACATAAAACCAAAGCAATATTGTAATGCATTCAATAAAGACTTTAAAAAATGGACCATAAAAAAATTAGAAAAAAACGGGTCTTTAGGTTTTTTTAAAAAATAAATAAAATTAAATAAAATTTAAAATTTATTTCCTCAGTCACATTTAGCCACATTTAAAGAGGTTAATAATCTCATATAGCCTGGTGACTACCATATTGAACAGAACAAAGAAAGAGCATTTCCTAACAAAGGCTGGAGAGGGTATAGAGAAAAGAGTGTTTGTGGGAATGTAAATTGGTGTAACCACTATGGAAAACAGTATGGAGATTCCTTTAAAAACTAAAAATAGAGTTACCATTTGATCCAGCAATCCCACTCCTGGCCATAAATCCAGACTAAATGATAATTTGACAAGATACATGCACCCCTATGTTCATAGCAGCACCATGTACAATAGCCAACACATGGGAAAAAACCTAAATGTCCATCGACAGATGAATGGATAAAGATGATGTGGTACATCTACACAGTGGAATACTACTCACCCATAAGAAAAAAAATAAAATAATGCCATTTGCAGCAACATGGATGGACCTAGAGATTATCACCCTAAGTGAAGTATAAGTCATAAAGAGAAAGACAAATATCATATGATGTCACTTATATGGGGAATCTAAAATATTATACAAATGAGCTTATCTACAAAACAGATTCATAGACACTGCGAACAGATTTGGTTGCCAATGGGGAAAGGGGGTGGGGGAGGGGTGGCACAGGAGTTTCGGATTAGCAAGTGCAAACTATTATATATTGAATAGATAACCAACAAGGTCCTACCATATAGCACACGGAACTGTATTCAATATCCTGTGATAAACCATAACTGAGCAATCACTTTGCTATACACAGAAATTAACACATAATTATAAATCAACTATGCTTGAAACAAATTTTAAGAAAAAGAAATAGAGCATTTCCATCATTGCAGAAAGTTCTATCTGAAAGCACTGCTCCAAAGTTCTCAACTCAGGGCCTGGCCCAAGTTGTGTGCACAGTAAGTGAACACTTACTGGAGGGTTCATCCCTCTTGAAAGACTCAAGCAATGAAACTGACTATTCTCCCAACAGCCTGCCAAAGACTGTCCATTTGATATTCTCCAGGATTGAGTATGAAGACTGAGATGGGGAAGAGCCAGGGATTGGTCAGAGCAGAAAGAGAGGGGGATGAAATTCAAATCTACAGTTTAGGGAGTTTGTGTTAATTGCCCAGAGGGTGGAGGTGACGGGGATAGTGTCTGAGGCAGGAAAGAAAAGGAGGCAAGGAAGAGGGAGGAGAAAGAGAAATCCAGCCACCAAGAGCTGGCCCCAGTGAGTCTTTTTTTTTTTTTTGGATGAGTCTTCACTGCCAGCCCCTAGAGAGAATGGATGACACTTTTGAAATCCCTGATCTCAACACCTGAATCATTGAGTTCATTCATTCATGCAACATTTGTTTACTGAGTGCTATGTACCTGGTCCTAGGTGCTGGGAGTGCTACTATAAATAAGGCCCTCACCCACTGGGACCTTGTGTATGATGTGGAGTGGGGAAACTAGACAATGAACATAATAAATGTGTAACATATGTAGTACTTTAGGTGGCAATGCATCCTAAAGGAAAAGCAAAGCAAAGAAGGAAGAAAGGGAAAGGAGGTGTGGTTTTGGGTGTGGGGAGCTAGGAAAAGTTTCTTAGAGAAGGTGATGTTCTATTTTGGTTGCCTAGGTGGGAAATGGGGAGTGACTGCTAATGGGCATAGATTTGTTTAGGGAGTGGTGAAAATGTTCAAAATTGATTGTGGTGGTGGTCACATAGCTCTGTGAATATACCAAAAAACTATTGACTTGCCTACTTTTAAGTAAGTGAATCATACCTTCATAAAGCTGTTATTTTGCTTGTTCAGGATCTTAATTCTCAGACCAGACCAGCAGTGGAACTGGGGCACCCTCCAGTGAAAACATGGAGTCCCAACCACGGGACCAACAGATTCCCCAAAGCTTTTTCTTTTTAATGTTATTCTTTGAAACTATTATAATATTGTACACAACTGTCTTTCAATTAAAAAAGAAAACAATCACTCTGGCTGCTACACCAAAAATAGACTGAAGGAGACCAAGGGCAGAAGCTGTACACATCCAGGAGAGAAGGGATGGCAGCTTGGCCCAGGGTGGTAGCAGAGGGGAGATGAGAGGCGCTCAGATTCTGGATTTATTTTGAAGGCAGAGCAGACAGATTTGCTGTTGAATCAGATGGGGGTGTAAAAAGGCGTTGTCAAGGATGACTCCAGAGTTTGGGGTTTAGGAAACCAGAACAGGTGAGGAACTAGAGTCCTGGAAAGGGAGGGGGGCTAGACAAAAGGCACCACCAGGACTCTGAAAGGAGGTAATATTATGAGTTAGGTTCTAAGAACCTGGCCTTTTAATTTGGACTGTATCCCTACCGTATTGCAGAGCCTTTCGCAGCATCAGTTTTCTCAGCCTGTCTTCAGGGAGCTGCAAAGATGGATTGGGACCTGACTCATTTAAGGTACTGGGAGAGCATTTGTTCCTTCTCTTTCCCTTTCCTTCCTCACCTGATACAGCTCTGAGCCAGGAGCCCAGGAAAGAATGAGGAGGGGGAGTGCTGCAGACCTGAGGCCCCCTGAAACTAAATTGAGGGGAGTGTGTGTCCTGTGCTTCCACCTTCTCTAGGGGCAGGAGGGCTGATGCTGACAAATTTGGGATTGGCAGAGGATGCTCTCTGAGCCAGTTCTTCCCAAGCCAGTGGGAGATCCTCGGAAGCCTTTAATTACTGCCTCAGAGTGGATGCTAGGTTAATGTGATGATTCAAAAGGTGTATTTTTCAATTACATTTAACAAAAAGATTTATAGTCAAGTAAAATATAATTAGGAGGCTGCCAGCAGACAGGTCCCCTGAGAGAAAGAAAGAGAAATGAGACAGACCCCTAATGGAGCCGGCCCATAATGGGGCAGGCTGGAGCTCAGGGTATAGGACCTGCTTACCTCCCCTGCCCACTTTGAAGACGTCAAAGCCCTCATCAGTTCAACCATTCAAACTCATTGGCTAAATACCTATTACATGCTCTGCCCAGAGTTTCCATGGGAACAGAACAGATACTTCAGTCCAGCCTGCCCTCAGAGAGTTTACAGGCCAACAGGAGAGACAGGCAGAAACCAAGTCAAGAGTTGAGTGCTGCAAAGGAAGTAACAGGATGCTGAACTAGAGAATAGCCAGGGAACCATTTTGGATAAAGTCATCCAAAAAAGTTTTTCTTGTGAGTGAGGGGACAGATTGAGACTTGAAGGGTGAAAAGGAGCCGGTCCAAAAAAGAGTGGAAAGGAGGCAAGGAGATGGATGAGGCCAAGAAAGCAGCTCAGACCCTAGGGTGAGAAAGTGACCTTTCCAGTGCTTGCAGAGTGAAAAGAAAGGGCAATGAGGCTGGAAAATGAAGAGGGAGAGGCAGAAAACAACACAGGGACTGGACCAGGGACCAGACCCAGCACGTAAAGAGTTTGGATTTTATTCTATGTGCTAAGAAAGTTGGTGGCAGTGATTTACTCATGTCCAACTCCTGCAACCCCATGGACTATATAGCCTACTAGGCTTCTCTGCCCATGGGATTCTCCAGGCAGGAATACTGGAGTGGGGTACCATTTCCTTCTCCAGGGAATCTTCCCAACCCAGGGATCAAACCCAGGTCTCCTGCATTGCAGGCAGATTCTTTACCCTTGAGCTATGAAGCTACTGCAGAATTTAAGACAAGGAGGAGAAGGCCCAGCTTATGTTTTTAAAAGATTACCCTAGCTGCTCTGGGAAATTAGAGTGCAGTGGGGCAAGGTGGGAGACAGGAGCAGAGACTCAGATGAGAAGTGATGTGACCTGGCTTAGCAGGGAAGCACTGAAGAAGAAGAGAAGAATCTGAACTTTGGGTCCATCAGTGGTTCTTGGTGAGAGTCTATATGGAGATTGAGAGGTAGGGAGAACTCAAGGATTACTTCAGGATTCTGGCTTGAGCAACTAACTGGGTGGTGCCATCAATTGACAGTGAAGCTAAGAGAAGAAACAAGAGGGAAAGCACATGGACAATGGATTCAGACTTGGAATGGAGACCCTCTAGAGGCTTCTGAAAATCTAGGAAGGGCAGAGATCTGGATGCCTCACAACAAGGGGATTCCCTCTCACTACCCTACTCCTTTGCTTCCTAGCTTGCCCTTCAACCTCTCTGCAGGTCTAACGTCCATTCCTCCTCTGTGCTTTGGGAGCGCATGCCTCTCAAGTTTGGAGAGAGAATACTGTCATTCTCAATTCCCTTTCACTACCTAAAGTCCCCAAATCCTGCCACTAAATTCATACTATATTTGTATTCATTGAACACCCACTAAGGGTCAGACGCTGTGCTGGAAGCTTTAGCTACATTGTTTCAACCAGTCTGGCTTCACCATAGTATTAATATAATAATACTGACAGTGACCACTTAGTGACAGCTCTCTGGAGCTAAGCCTTTTACATAAACTGTCATATTTAAATATCACTGAGAAATAACCTGCCCAGGGTCACACAGCCAGTTAGTATTGAAATCAAGATGAGTCATCAAGGACTGTCTCCAATGCACCAGCCTCTCAGAGGGGGATGAGGACTGCATGACTGATGGGAAGGAGTTGCCATTTGGATGTCTTTCCCCTCCCTCTCACTCATTCTGTCCCAGCTGAAGCACAGAAGCAGCACTATCCTCCCAGACTCACCTGGGTGCAGAGGGCAGGTGCCCTTGATGACAACCCCAGGGCACCGTTTGTTGGGGGAGGAGCAGTTGCTATATGAGCTCCCAGACACTAAAAGTGACTGCCTGGTGTCGCTGGAGAGAAGTGCCCACCTACATGATGAGGGGTCCCGTTCTTGACACAAAGGGGTGGTTCTTGCCTCCCCCTGCTGAGAACGGCTAAGGAGTTTGTGTGCCTTTCTATAGGACCTGGTACTAAAAGGGCCAGGGGATATGCACACGTGTGCAAGCGAGAAAAGCTCTGCCTCCCGTGTGTTTGCTTCAGGATAAATGTGTGTGAGGTGGTTATCTGGCTTTTTAGGCACTCATGAAGGCAAATAATTTGTACATTTCTTCACTCCTGTAACTGTGAGTGGAGTTCATGCAGGATGAAAAGGGCCTGGCCCCAGAGTTGAGTTCTGAGCTCAGTTCCCCACCTCTTCTTGCTTGTCTCCAGCTCCCTGCTTCCCCCTCCACCTCCCCCCATTGCCGGGCAGAGTGCCCTCAGCCTGTGCCGGCTGGCACACATACCACATGGTGCCTGGCGCACGTCTGGGCAAGGATGACGCCCCCAGGCCCGGCTGGGATAGCAAGCCACCCGCTGCCTCCCCCACCTCCAGAACGGAGCGTCCCCATCCCATCCCCTTTCTCAGCCAGGGACACAGGGAGCAGGCAGGGACACAGCACAGACAGATACAAACACACAGATGCACCCGGAGACGCCCACAAGCGTGTGCCCCAGAGAGGCACAGACACAGGCGTTCACACAGGCTTGGGCACACTCACATGCACACATGCACACACGCGCGCGCGCCCCAAAAGAAACCGGTGGGCAGTCGCCGCTTGCACAGATCCCAGCAGGCAGAAGTAGACCAGCTGGGCTCTGGCCCTGGTCAGGCAAACCCACCCTGGGCCTCTGTCCGTGGTGCTGAAACCGGACTGACCTCCTTACAGAAAAAAGAGATGGAAATAGACCAGAAGAAAAAATGGAGGAGAGAGAAAAGAAGGGAGAGAGAAATTCATCGATAGGGGGAAAGGGAGAAAGAGAAAGGGACAGAGGTAGTTTAGAAGATACCAGGGGAACCAAAGTATTGTGAACGCTGGGATTAGGAGAGGGAGATGATAAACATAAGGTGATCTCAGCCTCCCCATTCCTGCCCAAGTGCAGTATCAGGCTCAAGTATTTATCTACCTTTGCCTTTCAGGGCCAAGAATGAGAAGAGTTTGGTAGAAGTGCAATGACATGTGAGGGATCTAGGATGAGTGGTTTCTGCTGACCTCAACTTGTCCTTTTCAGGGTACCTTCTTGCCCTGGAGGATCATAAAACAGTAAAGGAAGGAGAAAGACCCCAGGGAAACCCAATAATGACCCTGCAAATAGCTCCCTACATGATTCCTTATCCCAATTTGTGTTGGGCAAGTGGACAACAATGTTGATCTGGATTTGTTCTGGGGATTGCAGGGATTTAGTGGCTGCTTAATGCTTATCCACAAGATTGGCTTATGGGTTCCTATCTCCCTCTCCAGAGATAAAAACTTCCCTCTAGTGGAATTGTCTAGTAAGAATGGATCTCCCACCAGCAGCATCTTAGTCATGAAATTTATGGCACACAAATAATGTCCAGGTTCCTGATTGGAAGGGAAGGATTTCAAGGGCCAAAATGTTTACCATATAATCTAGGCAAGAGAGAATGAAGGAGAAGATGAGAGAGAGAAAAAAGAGGGGAAGAGAAAGAATTGTGAATATGGACAGAAGGATGAAGGAAGGAAGGAAAAAGGATAGAGACTAGAGAAAGAGGAAGGGGGAGGGTGGAGATGCTGATGGCAGAAATGAAAGAGGGCATGAATGACCCAGACAGACTCCAGTGTACAGGGAAAGGTCAGGGGAAGTATGCCAGGTGGAGCAAATTGCTTCCCTCAAGCTTCCCAGGGGCCCAGATTAGACTGGAAGTCCAGCCTGGTCCTGCAGCTGTTCACAATGGCGTCCTTCATCCAGGGCTTCAAGCAGAAATACCCCATGGACCAGGACTATGGATGTGAGGAGCAGCTGCCCTAGCAGAGAAGGTGGGTGGAGTCAGAGGCAATCAAATCTGCCTCTGTGGTTTCCCCGTGGGTGGGATGGGAAGAGCGGGTGCCTCCTTGGGAGTATTTACACCTATTTGCACCAGTGGCAGGAAGAGAAAGCCACATGTGTGGATATTCACTGGAGAGTGGATACTTAACTGAGGGTGAGGAACAGACAGAGGAGGAAGAGAGGCAGAAGGAGAGGAGTAAGTGGGAAAGAAAGGATACTGTATTCCTAAAAATTTTGGACTTCTTAATTATTGTTTCTTTTTTCCTATCAAAGGAAAAGAAGCAGAGGCTAGAGTAAAATCTGGGTCTATGTGCCCCAGTGTCCTTATTGTAGTATAAGTATAACAAGAGTCCCAACCTCATAGGGTGGTTGAGATGATCATCAGCTCGTGTATGCTTGTCAGTCACTGATACATAATAGACTCCAAATGTATGTTAGTTTCCATGTTGTCATTGTATGTTGGTTTCATACTAGGATCAGTTGAGAAATCTTTCATATTTGACTAGACCTTCTTGCTACAGTCTCAGGTCCAAACTTTAGGCATTGTGGAAGACTGTGATATTTCCAGCTATTCAACTTTACTCCTGAAGAGAAGGAGCCAGGATTTTTTTCTGGGGTACAGGGGGGAACCTCATGGCTTTGGGAACAGGTGCTCATTGATGGCCATTGAGGATGTTTTCCTGGATTCCTGAAAAATCTGGACCCTGGACCTACATCAGTGCCTCTCTGCCCAGGCTGGAGCCTCAGCACTCCACCCTCCTCAGTGATGGTGCCCCCAGCTCTGCTTAAGCCTGTTTGAATGTGGACATGTGGAGCATTTCTTCCAGACTGCTCTTCCAACCCTGATCCCTTTGCCTTTTTTCTACCTACCCTTCTGCTTCTTTCTTGTCTCCCTCTTTCTTCTCAGGAATCTAGTTGGGGGAAAAGGGATTTCCTCACTACTGAGAGGGGCGGGATTTCCCCACCCTTCACAGGCCAAATGGATGCTCTCATTCTGGAGGTCAAGGAAGCTTGTGGGGGCTGGCACAAGGAGGGGTGAGGGGTGGCAGGGCAGCCCCATGTCCTCCCATTCCCCCCAGCTCCTGTCTCATCACTGTCACCATTCAATCATAGCAGATGGGCTGCAGCTGTGAGCGCCAGCCCGGCACACAGGCTGGTCCGTGCCACTTGGGAGAGAAGGAAGAGAAAGGGAGGGAGGGAGGAAAGGAGGAGGGATGAAGGGAGGAGGGAGAGAGGAAAGGGAAGAAGAGGAAGAGGAGGAGGAAAAGGAAGAGAGTGGAGGAGGAGAAAGATGACTTGAAAAGAGAAAAGACTTGATATCTTTCATGTTTTTCCCTTCTCAGCAGGAGAGCAGAGGCCAGGGCTGGGCTCACAAGCTGGGCAGTGCCAGGCGAGATGGGCATATGCCCTTGATTACTACCAGGACTGCAGGCCAAGCCTCCGCCGCCGCCACGGCCTCATAAATCAGTTTTTAAGTAGCAACCACATGGACATTTCCCAGCTGAGAGGCCTGGCCTCTGTCGGCCCAGTGAGGGCAGCCCTGGAGGAGGGGCAGGTGCCAGGCCAAAGCAGGAAAAGAGAGAGGTGGTCCTCAAGGTTTGATGGGAAATGGGGTTGGAGCTGGCTCAGGGAAAATTTGGGCGAAGGGACTCCTGCCAATAAGGAGTAGGTAAGAAGATGACAAGTGCCTGTCATCAGTGAGTCTGGAACCCCCAAACCCACCCAGGTTTGGGGCTCCTAGACCCTGTCCTGGCTTCCCCTGGGAAAGCTGGCTATGAGGAGGAGGAGGATGCTGCCCCTGGAGCCTCCTCCCTCCAAGTGCCCCTCCCACGAAGAATCTGTGTGAATGTCAGAGCAGCACTGGGCCTGTGCACTTGAGTTTCTGAATGTGCTCACAGCTTCCGGTGGGTAAGAAGGTATATCCCTAGTATCTAGCCCAGCCCCAGCACAGACCAAATATCTGTAAATCTGCTTGAATGAGTAAGTGACTGATTGAGTGTGAAGGGGGCCAGTTTTGTGTTTTTTCAGGAAAGGGAGCATACATATCCGAGAGTGTGTGTGGGGGGGGGGCGGTGTCTGTGTGTGCTCTGGGGAGATATATTCTGGCAGACGCGCCTCCCTTTCAGGATCTGCCCCCTACTCAGCCCTCCCCTAGTCCCTGACTCTCCCCTTCTAGGGACCCCCCCAGTAGGACAGCAGCTCCTGAATTCCACAGCCCCATTCTGATCCCAAGCTTGGCGCCCCCTCCTCCCCGCTCTGCAGGCCAGCTTTGATAGCTGGGGGTAGGGGGCTTGGCTGAGGTTGGTGGGGAGTGAGGTGGGGACGAGAGTCCCGCCCTTGCCCCTGGAACCGCGGGCAGAGCCAGCGGGGTGGGGGCGCCCAGCCTTCTTGCGCCCGGTGTCTCCTCCGTGGGTGAACAGATGTCTCGGAATTTTCGATGTGCTCTCCGCCCCTCCTCGCAATACCCCCCACCCCAAGCTGGCACCGGCTGTGGCGCCCTCCCTTCCCCCACCTCCGACAGCAGAACCGGCTGATGGATCGGGGAGCGCGGCCGGAGGCCTGGGCCCGGGGCGGCGGAGGCCCGCGGGGTCGCGGCCGCAGGCTGGGCGGAGTCTCGGAGGCTCCCGGCGCCGAGGGAACCGGGTCGGCGCTGCCCGGCCTCTCCGTTCCTTCCCTCCTGCCGCATCTCCTCAGCCCTGTCTCTCTTCGGTCCTCCGTCCTCGATCTACGGTCTCTCTACCCCACCCCACCGCCCAGCCGCGTCTATGCAAACCCCCTCCCCACAGAACCTCACACTTCGCGACGGAAACTCCTCCTGGCAACTTCGGCGGAATTCTTCCCTCCAGAGACCCCTTTCTCTGCATTCCGTGAGCCACCCCATCCCCAGCTGGCCTCCTGCCTGCCCTCAGTGGAAACCCGGAGTTAATCTGGAGAACGTGGAGAAAGGGCAGGAGGGGAGCGGGGCTCGAGGTTAGGGAGGCCGAGGAAGCCGGCCGGCCCGGGCTGAGAGACACCCAAATTTTCTAATCACTGCTAATTAATGAGCAATCCAATTCCGTGGACCCTCAACTCAGGGAAGGGGGCGGGGCCCGCTGAGGGCAGGAGGGGGCCTTGGCAGGGCTTGGCAGCCGGGTGGTGCCAGGTGCCCTCCCCCACCCCACCCCCACCCGCCAGCATTCCGAGGTAACAGGCATTTGTTACCCAGCTCGTGCCAGGAGCGATTGGCAGGTTCGAGTAGGCACAGTCATTCTGCACACAGATGTCCCTGCCTCACTCTTCTGATATGAATTCTGTCAGCTCCAAATCTGAGGGAGATGAGCAGACAGCCACACAGACAGTTACAGACGGACACAGACACAGACAGCACGATTGTCTGGAGGACACAGAACTCCACGGGTATTTATTTTTCTTCCCTGAAAAAGAAAAATTGAATGAAAGAGAAATAAGAAAGGCTCCCACTAATTTGGGAGGACCTGTCTGAACTCCGGGGAGTGGTCCTCACTCCTCCCATCCTCCGCTGGTTTTCCTCCCCTCCTTAGACTTTTCCAGTCTCCCCCAGGGCCCCACAACAGCATATCCGAACTTCAGATCGCTGCAGCTAGAATCAGTGCAACCAGAGCCAACCGAGTGTGGGAGGTTTGGGTCCTAACCCAGGACTCAGAATTTCTAAATCCCTGCAAGTTCTAGAATATCACCAAGGTGTAGGTTCCAGCCTTCTAGAAATGCTGAAATTCAAAATTCCAGAACTCCCACTCCAGGGCAATTTGTGTCCAGTGCCCAATCCCTGGATCACCTTCTCCATTAGAGAGGGGAGACCTGGGCTCTGTCTGGTGCCCCGGAATGCAGGACCCCACATGTCTGGTACTCACCAGACAAAGCCCAACCTTGGCAACCAGCCCCAAATGCAGCCTGCCCTTTGAATGAGGAAGGTGGAAAGGTCAGATCAACTGACTCCTCCCCTTTCTGGCACTCTTTCCCAGCAACAGTTCCCATCCTGACCCTCCACATCTGACCTGGCTATCCCACCTCTGCTTGTCCTCCCTCCACCCTTACCCCGGCGGCTGTGGGAGCAAGCTGGTTGGTCACTGGGCATCTGAGAGCAGGATGGGCATGAAGAGCCGCTGGGGTTTTGTTCTCCCGGGGCAGCTCATGCTGGTGGAAGAAGAGAAGGCAGGCAAAAGGGGCAAAGAAACTCCACGATGCTGGAGGAGAGGGCACAGGTTTGGGTTGTGGTTTGTTGGATTGTGTTTTTTAATCTTTCTTTCTTTTTTAAAGAAAAAGCCCCCATCCTGTGTCATCATTTTTATGGGATCTGCAATTCTGGCAAAAATCTGTCTTTAATTTAGCTGTCCATATAAAAATCCTCACTGTATAATAATGAACAGATGCCATGGAATTTAAGCTGGAGCCTCGACTCCTCCCCGCTTCCCCCCTCCCCGCCTGGCACCGGGCACCGGGCACCGGCTGAGTGGCACAGACTGGCACCAACGCTTGGGCGAAGGGTGGGCAGGGGGCAACCTGGGCTCATCGCCAGGGCTTTGGGGTAGTAAAGAGGTGTCCAGGCGCCGGGCTTGGCCAGTCGGGAATTTTTCTCATGGAAGCATCAAGGGAGAAGTGTCTGAGGAATTTTTCTGTCTTTTTCTACAAAATGATCAGTAGTTAAGGATTTTGTTTGGTTTTGCTTAGGGGCTGTGTGGTTCTCAGATTAAAAAACAAACAAACACACATCCCTCCCCCCAGTATAAATCCAAATGTTTTCGATGTTTTAATTGAGTTGTTTTTAACCCACCCCCCGCGCCGCGCCCGGCCTCTGCCTCAGAGCCCAGCCGAATGCTAGTTCGCTGCAAGCGGGATCCGTTCCGCACCCGGCCGGCTCGTGGTATCCTGGGCGCCGGCGCCTCCGGGGACTCCAGGGCAACTCCCGCGAGGCCGGAGTGCCCTGTTGCCCTCCAGGAGTGAGGCCAGATGTGGCATCTGATTAAGAAGCAGGAGAGGTGAAGGAAAAGAGAAAAACGCACTTGCCCCTCACGATTCGCTCGCATTTCCCAAGGGGAAAGAAAAAAACTCTTGAGTCCCGTGTCCCCTGCTGCCGCCGCCTGCGGTCGAAAAAGCAGGTATCGACTGGGATTGAGGGGTTGGTTCTGAACCCCCACCACCCCCACCTCTCGCCTTTAATGCGACTCTGGCGAGAACAGATGTCCCAAGCCGGGCGGACTGCCCAGACCCCGCCCAGCTGTGCCCTTGGCGAAGACTTGGCTGAGGGTAGGAACTGGCACGCAGGTCCCCAAAGGGGCTCGGGGGCTCTCTCGGCCCTGGCAGGACCTGACCTCTCAGCCTTGGCCTCCTGGCTAGCTGCAGCCTCGGGCGAGAAGCGGAAGCGCCCCAGAAAGACCCGTTCCTAATTCAATTAATTTCGAAAAGAGGAATGAGACGCAGACAGAGGTGGAGAGAAGCCCAGAAAGGTTCGAATAACGGAACAACAGGCATACACTCGGCCGTGGAACCCTGCAGCCTTAGTCAACCCTGGGAGACTGTGCCGGGTTCCTGCGCTGGAGTGGGCAGGCGAGCTGGCGGCACCAGAGCCACACCCAGGCGCGCATCTGGGCAACGTCTCCATCCAACGCAATGTCCCAGCTCTCTTGGCACAGCCAACATCTCTGGGGTTCCCTGGCTCTCTCCCCCTCTGAGCACCCCAGCTTCCTCTCCCTGCACTGAGGGGCTGAGTTTCCCATCCCTTGGCATCTGCCTATAGGAAACGGTTGCCTTCTTGCATGTGAGCCCAGACTTGGTCAGGGCCTTCTCAGGCTGGCACTCTGGAGCAGGTGAGGAGCTCCTACCCTGGTGCCTTAGGGTGGGGAAAACTTCAGAGAGCACCTTTTCTTACTGTTTCTCAAACAGGAAAACTTGGTCCAGAATTTTAAATGAATGTGGAATAGAAAGGCAAAAGCCGCTTTAGGATCTGGAAAAGCAGCAGTGTTTTAGGTTATTTTCACACCCCAGGTCGTCACGGGCCTGTGTGGCCAGTGCCTGGGCACCCAGTACTAAAGAAACAAAAATGACCAGTGACAGTGTCTTGGGCTGTGAGCTGAGAAGCCTGTTGTGATGGCTGAGCCCATTTGCCCCCTCCCACATCTCAGCAAAAGAAAAAGCTTTCTCCTTTGAGCACATAGGGGCAGGAATACTGGGCTGACCCCTGTTGTCACATGGTGAACCTGAGAATGGAGGTCAAGATCAAGGCTGGCCAGACCTGGCCTCCATTGTCTCTTTCTTCCCACCTTCCTTGAGTATTAAACTGTGGAATCTAGAACTATCCCTCAGTCCCAGTGTTCCCTTGAATCAGCAGATTTCTCCAAGGAGCAGGTAACTTTAGGTTAAAGATTCTGGGGAAGAGGAGGAAGCAAAGTTACCCAAGAGGGAATGAAATCTCTGACTTCTGTGAAAGAGCCTTGCATCCTCCAGCTTGTGGACTTCCCATAAAAGGGAAGAAGAGAAAAGCAAACACAAGCCAGTGGAATCTAGGGAGAGTCAGGACTTCCCTGTCTCTGATGCCAGTGGGGCTCAGTTTCCCTGGATTGTACTCAGTGATTTCTTGAGCTGTCCCTTTGGATGATAAAACCAGAGCTAGGGGTTCACTGGGTAAGGGTGGGGGTGTGTGTGTCAGTGTTCAGATCCTGGGTGAAATAGGGTTAAACAGAGAGGAGACAATCAGCAGTGCTTTCCTCTCTTTTTCCCCTGATATACAAATGACCTGGACACAGAGACACTTCTATTTCCCAGTTGCTTCCAAGCTCTGAACTTAGAACGGGGGTGAGAAAACCAAGGGGAGGACACCCTCCAGACTGATCTCAGCTCTGGCCCAGGAGCCGAGCCGAGCCGACTAGTTCCTGCTTGGAGATTCCTTTGCTCAGGTTACGGTGCGAGGAGGGTGTCCTCTTGGCAACTTTTCCCCTTGCCCTCTCCCTCCCGCCGCTCCGGCCCCTTTCTTCCCCCCTCCCCAGCACACACACCTCCTTCTGTTCCTGGAGCGGAGAGGAAAAGACCTACGAGGGGGAGTTTGGGGCCGTGTGTCGGTGTGCATCTTCTTCTCCTGCTCACCTCGCCATCTCACCAGGGAAGTTGAGTGTTGGGGAGGGGGACGATGGGAGGACAAATCACATCTAGAGAGCAGTGTGGGGGAAGGGTCAGTAACTGGGAAAGGGGCAGCTTGTGAGGACGTTGGATTCGCAGGAAGTGGAGGCACTAGGGATCCCCTCCCCAAAAGTGACCCCTCCCCCAAAGTGACCCCAGACACAGTGGCCCTAGAGTCACCAGGATCCTTGGGAGTGGGCTGGAATCCAGCTTCAAAGACAGAATCAAGCTGTTTGGAGGAGCCAGAAGAGTGAAGAGCTCTGGAGTCTGTGGTCTGCCCAGGGGAGCCAAGTAGAGGGATCTTTTGCCTCTGGTCCCAAGCCACTTGAATCCTGCCTGGACTGGGACTTCAGAGCAGGCTCTGGAAAACCAGCTTTTGGAGAGAAACTCAATTAACCTTGTTCTTAGAGCAGGATAAGACTCAGGCCTTGGGATGTGTACTGAGTTCCTTTTCTCTCTCATTTCCTGCCAGGCCAGGCCCCATGTCATGAACAGATCTGACTCCTTCAGATTTGGGTCTGAGATGATCACTTTGGTCCATACTCCATGTAAGAAATGAGGGAGGTTGAAGGTGAACCGATTTCTTTCTCTGCCAAAGTAGGGATGGTTTTGAGGTCTATAAGACACCCACCCTTAGACCACCGACAGGGGTGAATCCTCAGAACTAAAGGCCCAGTTCTAAATCTCAAGCTAGAGAAGCAATCCTATGAGAATTCCAGAGAAGGAGGTGAAATTTGGAAAGGATTCCAGTGAAATTCTCCAAAAACTGCGGGAGAATTCTTTCCAGAATTCCAGCATACTGGGCGTTGGGAAGGGGCCTCACACTGTGAGGTGCTCCCCGGGGCCAGGGAAGCTCGGCCCCCGACAGCTAGAGGCTGGACGGGAGTCAGCACCGGGGAGTGGACAGCTCCCGGCCCAGTCCCAGCTCCGCCTCCGGCCTTCTCGGGTTGGTCTTTTAGGGGAGCCGCAGAGTTCAAGGTCAGAGAATATAATCCGATGGACCCTTTCGCACCTAGTGAGTCCTTCAAGCGCCTTTCCCTTTCCTCCTTTGTCAGGGTGCTTTCATTTGGGGGTCTTGGGGCCAACCTTTAAAAGCTTCAGTGTGCCTGATTTCAAGCCCCAAACTCAACACTACAACCTCCATTTCAGCTCTAAAACGAGCAGAAGTGTTTTTGAAAAAATAATTTAAATAAGCAGAGTCAGAAACAGTCCCGTTGTGGCACTCCTAAGTGTGTTCAGGCTTTGGGATGGCCGGTGTTTGGGACTTAGACCCCTCTCCAAATAGTCCAGTGAGCACTGGTGTCTGGATTGGAGTGGGGGGTGCTGTTCTTTGCGGAGGAAGTCAGTTCAGAGCAGCCTCTGCTCCTGAGGCTCAGAGAAAGAGAACCCTGAGGTTACCTTGCCTGAGAAGAGGAAGTGACTTGGGCCGTCTGCCTGAGGGCTTCCTTTTACCTGGAGCAGGGGAAGCTAGTGGCTGTGTCAAGCTCCACTCTATCTACCTGGTCAGCTCCTAGACTCATGCCCCCTCACAGAACTCCGGAGGTGTTCCATCAACTTCATCAACACCTCTACAAATTTCAATATTCTTGAGGCTGAAAATGGCTGATTCCCTTGAGTCCACTGAAATTTTAAATTTAAGACTGGGAAGACTTCTTCCATTAATATTTCATCCTCATAACCTGATAGTTTTTCTATTTAAAAGCATCCCTGTCTGGCTCAAATGGTTGTCTCTTGAGTTCTACACACTCGATTTTTGTTTGTTTGTTTGTTTGCAACAGTGGGCAAAGGATTGTAAAATGACTGACTGCTCTCATCTTAGTTATTTTTCAGTGATGAAAAGATATTTTGTTTTCAAAAGAGGTGCGTGTGCATGTTGGGGAACTGAAGGAGTGTAATGAGATTAGCGCAATGCTTTGTGCTGGTGGCGTGTGTAAGTCTGTGTCAGGTCTGTGAGGGGCAGCAAGTGCAGCTGTTTCGGTGCCCAGTGGGTGGGTGTGAGGGGGTTTGTAGTGTGGGAATCCTACCCAGGAATTTCCAGGGTTCCTCTACCTGGCCACCACACAGTCATTGACTCTGCTTTTTCATCACGCTGAATCCCAGCTCAATGCCCGGAATGAAACGAGGCCACCGTGAAAAACCGGTCCGGCTTTGCATCTCATTTACATAAATATTTATTAATCGTCATTAAACTGAACAGAAACACGCAATGCACTTCGGGTGTCCGACGGGAGTTTCATCTTCGCTACAAGAGGAAGGTAAAATTGCGTGTGAGTGTGTGGGTGTTTCGCCTGTGGGTTTGCATTTTTGCATCGTGTGTTTGGATGTCTGATCTCCTGCCTCCGGTGGGGAGAGGTTATCCTTTTGCCCCTTTTATTTTGGGAAACCTCCAGAAGGAGTCCTCAGCCCTCTCCCTGCCCACCTGTCAGCCAGAGCCAAGAGGATGCCTAGGACAAAAACTCCCTCTCCAGCCACCGGAAATCGCCGGGCGCCTGAGGCCCAAAGAGGCACAGTCGGGCAGAGGCGGGGCTGCCTTCAGGTCGGGGTCTCCACCCTTGTCCCGGGAAGGGACAGAGTTGCCTGAGGGGGGTTGGGGGGCAGCGAGCTCTCCTCTCTCTGGCCCCCGACGCCAGCTCTGGGCCTGCGTGTGCGTGCGGTGTGGTGTGCGTGTGTGTCTTTCATGCAAACCCTCCCTCCCCAAACCGACCCCCCAACAGTTTGCCATTCCATACAAATTTGGAAACAGATTTTTAAAAAACAGCATGACGCACAACGGGGACAGGGCGGGGGAGGGCAGTGGCACTGGGGCCCCAAATCTCGGAGTCTCTGATTGTAAGAACCTGGGGAGGGGAGGGGGCAGCGCCGGCCCCCACTTCACCAAAGTGCACAGATCCGCGCTTGGGCGGCGCGGCCCGCGGGCCCGGAGGGGTATCCCGGGGCCGGGCCGGGCCGCTAGGCTCAGTCAGAACCTCCTTGCATAGATATTTGTGTCTTTTTATTATTGGTAGTAGTATTTTTTGCCTTTTATTGCTTCTAAAAGTTCTTACTGCGTTTTTTTTCTGATCCGGACTCTGCATTCGGCCTCCGTCGCCTCAGATTTATTATTATTTTTTTTGTATGTATGTTTGTTTAAAAAAGGAAAAAGGGGGGAATGGACTCTAGTTACAAATTATCTTGGCCTCTCTCTTTCCTCTCAGTCCACGTTCCCTCCCGCCAAAATTAAAATCACAAAACGCTGAGACTAGGGGTTGGGGATGAGGGCTTCCAGGTCCGGGATTGGAGCCCAGAATTATGCCCTTTTCAAGAAAGAGGGGGCGCCCGGCTCCTCAGCAGCTCGGCGACTGTTTCAATAATAATAATAATAGGAGGAAAACAGTATACCACAGCTCAGCTGCCCCCCTTACCAAAGCCTTTGGGCCTGCAGGGGGAAAGGGGAAGAGGAGACAGTGCAGGAATTGGGAATGGGGGAGGGGTCTCCGGAGAGTGCCCGAAGAGGGTCCCTGTAGAAGTACTCCCTGGGAAAGAGGAGGAGAGAACCCCTTGGGGCGAGAGAAGGCGAGTCCCCTGGGGGAAGCGAGGCCCCTAGGACGGACACCCACAGATAAGAGGACCGCGCTGCCCAGGAGAGCGGCAGAACCGACTGCCCGCTCCCCGCACCCCGCGCCGGGGTAGGTGGGGGTACCCCTGCGCTGGGTGAGTGGGGAGGTTGGGGGCAGGGGTGCGGGCAAAGGCAAAAAAAAAAAAAAAAAAGGAGGGGCAGGCTCGAGGTCTCAGTTATGGAAAAACGCGTTGAGCTCCTCGTACATTGGGCCCCGGTCGTGGTGAAGGTGCATATCGTATGATAAGAGATTCTCCGAGTGGACGCCCCCGCGCACAGCCGACGAACCAAAGACCAGCCCGTGGCCCGTGGGCCGCGAGCCGGGCAGCGCTGAGTAGTGCATAGAGTAGTGGTAGCTCTTCTCGTGGTCGGGCGACGAGTCCTGCTTGAGCGAGAAGTTGCCATTGAGGCAGAGCGGGGGGCTGAGCGGGCCCTCGTACTCGGAGCTGTTGTAGTCCGGGCTCGCGCCGCCGCCGCCCGCCGCCGCGTACAGCGTCTCATAGGCGGCGCAGTAGCCGTGGGTCCGCAGGGCGTGCGCCGCGCCGCTGCCCAGGCCGCCCGCCGCCTGGCACTGTGCGCCCGCCAGGCGCGAGCACGGGTACGGGTAGGGGTGCATGGCGAACGGACCGCCAGAGCCGTGGAAGCGGCCCGTGCCGTCGGCGCCCTGCTCGGTGAGGAAGTTGCGCGAGTTGAGCTGCAGGCAGCCGGCCACCAGGTTGGTGGTGGGCTGCGACAGGCCCTTACACAGCGTCTGCACGTAGGACACCAGGTCGGGCCGCTTGCCCGAGCGCAGGATCTCCGAGAGCGCCCAGATGTAGTTCTTGGCGAGGCGCAGCGTCTCGATCTTGGACAACTTCTGGGTCTTGGAGTAGCAGGGCACCACCTTCCGCAGGTTGTCCAGCGCCGCGTTCAGGTCGTGCATGCGGTTGCGCTCCCGCGCGTTCGCCTTCTGCCGCCGCAGCTTGGAGCGCTCCAGGCGCGCCTTGGTCATCTTGCGCTTCTTGGGCCCGCGCTTCTTGGGCCGCTCGCCCTCGGCCTCGTCCAGCCCTTCCTCTTCCTCCTCTTCCTCCTCCTCCTCGCCCCCCAGCTCGCCTTCCTCCTTGACCTCGGCCAGCGCGGCCTCCGGCACCTCGTCGGAACGGAGAGGGA
The DNA here is from genome assembly GCA_006410935.1 of Redunca redunca. Taxonomy (NCBI): domain Eukaryota; kingdom Metazoa; phylum Chordata; class Mammalia; order Artiodactyla; family Bovidae; genus Redunca; species Redunca redunca. Next base: position 127,527 of record SJYQ01004260.1, read on the forward strand.
CGGGCTTGGCGGCCCGGGCGGGCCCCGGAGCCCCGGGCCCCGGCTGAGGCGGAGGTGGCGGCGGTGCGTCGCCCTTGTCGCTCCTCGGTTCGTCGTCGTCGCCGTCGCCCCAGCTGGCGAACTTGGGCACGTCCGAGAGGAGACCGGGCTCGCTGAACAGGCGGGTCAGCATGGTGCCTGAGGATGCCCGGCGGGCGGGAAGGGGAGACAGAGAACACAGAGTTAGGGGCGCGCTGGGTTCGTGACGCGCCCCCTCCACCCTCCTCCACCCCCGAGTCCAGTGCGGGTTCCTGCCCGGGGGGCCCTGGATGCCCACTTCCTCCGCCTGCCCCACCCCGAGCCTGCCCAGCCCTGCCCCGGCCGCGCGCCCGGGATCTCGGCCCAGGCCCTTTCCCCAGCGCTGGGCCCCGGCTCCACCCCTCGCCTGAACGAGGGGCCGCTCCCCGCGCCGGGTCATCTCCGGGTGTGGTTGGGGACGGAGCTGAGGCTTTAGGGGGCAGATCTCTTCGCCGGGGGAGGCGGCACGGTCGCCCGGAAAGCGTGTTCTCTCCCGGCATTGGAGGAAGGCTGGGCGGCCGCCGGTGGGGACAGCTGCCCCGCTCGGCGGCTCCGGCGGCCCGGGCCCCTCCGCCCTGCTCCCTCACCCTCCCGTGGCTCTCACCCCCACGCTCCCTAATCCAATTTGCAACTTGGCCGCGCGCCGCCCTCGGCTCGGCCCCCACCCCCGCAGCCCCAATTCCAGAGGCTGGAGAATCGTTTCCTCTAGCCCGGCGTCTCCAGCTCCCGGAGCCGGCTCCGGGCAGCGAGGACTGAGAAACCCGGGCGTGGGGAGGAGCCGGAGAGAAGCGAGCCCCGTCCGTCTTCCCAGCGGTCGGGGACCCCCTTCCCCCCTTTAAACTGCCTCCCTCCCACACGTCTCTTCAGATCTCGTTGTATTTCAGGATTGATAGGGGAAAAAAATCCAAATTTGTTTGTTTGCTTCTCTCTTTCTCTTTTTTTCCGGTGGTAGGGAAAGGTCGAAGGTTCCTCCGGGACAACCACAGGGGGTTCCCATTTCAGGCTCTTCACGCCCCCCATGACCCTGCTTCCCCCTCCTCCCCAAGCCCAAGGCGGGCAGAGACGCCTCCCTCCGCAGCCCCCTGAGCTGCAGCCCCTTATGCGAGAGGAAACCCGGGGCTCCTCCGATGTCCACCCCATGAGGGGGCATCATCCCAGAAAGGGGGGATTTGGGGACCGTCCTGTCGGCCGAAGAAGCTGCCCACCACCACCCCCCCCCCCAACCAGCGGGTCAGATCTAGCTCCCTTTCGGACAACTTACCTCGGAGAGGAGTCAAGGGGAGAGGGGAGGGGAGGGGGGGGAGGGGGGCAAGAGAGAGAGGGGGGAGAAGAGGAATCTTCTCGCTTATTTCATTGTTCCCCCATCTTCAGGGAGCGGGGGCAGCGGCTCCTCAAGGCGGCAGGCGCCGGCGTCTTCAGAGCGCCATGCGAACCGCGGAGCGAGTGTGGCATCTCTACCAGGCGGGGTACCAGCCTCTATGCCAGGCCATATGGGCTTGGCACGTCACGGGCAGCAGCTATCACATGAGAGACGGTGATTGGCATGCGTCTGCATTGGGGGAGAGCCGGCTCCCCCGGGACCCGCCGCCATCTGTCACTCTCTACTCCAAAAAAAAAAAAAAAAATTAAATAAATAAAGGAAATAAATAAATATCTCTGCCGCCCTCCCGTCCCCGCCCAACGCAGGGAAAGCAGGGATTGAGAGGGAGGTAGGAGGAGTTGCCCCCCTTGGATATAGAGTCCCCCACATGGGAACAATGGGGTGGCGAGGTTGGAAATTGGGGGGGTTTGATGTTCCCAATTCTATGCTCCCTCCCGGGCCCTGCTCTGTCCATTTCTTTCCTTGCAGGCCCCCAAAGGTGGGTCAGGAACCAGAACCTAGGGTCTGGAGAGGGGACCTCTATGCTTGCCCCCACAGCCCCCGACAGGAGGATCCCCTTGACCACAAAGGGACAGCTGAGGCCTCTTCCCGGGGTGGGCGTGGGGGGCGTCCCTGGCCTAAGCCCCATAGGTAGATGTTGGCACCGTGCCATCCCTCATCCCTGTCTGCCCCTCCCCCACCCATCCTCACGCACACACAACATATGTGGCTGAACAAAATTCAAACCAAGGGAAAGACAGAGAAAAGGAAAGACTTGCCTGGATGTCTGTGCCTCTGCATGGGCGTGTGTGTGTGTGTGTGGGGACATGTGTGTGTGTCTGTGGGGACATGTGTGTGTGTGTGGGGACATGTGTGTGTGTCTGTGGGGACATGTGTGTGTGTGGGGGGGGGGACATGTGTGTGTGTGTGGGGACATGTGTGTGTGTGTGTGGGGGGACATGTGTGTGTGNTGTGGCTGAACAAAATTCAAACCAAGGGAAAGACAGAGAAAAGGAAAGACTTGCCTGGATGTCTGTGCCTCTGCATGGGCGTGTGTGTGTGTCTGTGGGGACATGTGTGTGTGTCTGTGGAGTCCGCCGATGGGAAAGATTTTCTTGGGTGTTTGGGAGCACATGTAGGTTGGGATCCGGATGGAAAGCGGTCCCTGGGATAAGACTATGTACCCACCATCTGGGGGTGGGGGAGAGGTTGGGTCTGGATTCCTAACCCAGAAACCTCTCCCTCCTCTCCCCCCAGTTCCCAGCTCCACATACCCTCCCCCTTCAAGACAAGTAGCCTTCCCACCAGTCCCTCTCTCTCCTGGCCTCTGACTTGGTTGTTTGAGGAAGGAGGGGGCTGGGCTGGGGGAAGTCCCTGGAGGAGATGCAAGCATTCCCCTCCCCCTTCAAAAAATCCTGAAAGTAGAGAAGCCAGCTCCAGCAGTCCACCAGTGACCAGGGGGAGGTAGGTCAGACAGGTGCCTTGGTGAGGAAAGTAGGAAATTGCTGTTTTATCTTACAGTTCACCTTTCAACCCTCTCCCTGGGCCAGACACAGATGCATGGATTGAGGGAGGAAGCTTTACACACACACACACAAACACACACACACCTGTTCCTCACTCTGTGTACAAAAAATGGATACACACCCCTACTCAGAGTCGTGTGTGTAAGCAGGCAGTCACAATCAGGTGTAGAGAGACCCTGGTCTACACCTTTATCCAGGCATTCCTAGTGTGTTTCAGACCCACATTTCCTATCCCTCCCCATCCTCCAGCTTCCATATGCTAAGACAACTTCAATTATACTTGACCACACTCACTCTGATGGCAAACACGTGCCAAGCACTGGGTGGTGCACAGGCAGGGGTCTTGTTCTCAGTCTGTACAGGAACACTCTTCTCCTTCTAGGACTTCAGGAAGGGGTCTTGGGCTGGGAAGACACTGATTCGGTGTCTGGTAGAATGGATTAGGTTCTAAACAGAGGCGTACACAGTGGGTAAGGAGGCCTTGGGAGAAGGGGGCTGCCGCTGTGTGAGGCTCAGAGGCATTTGACCAGGTACCAGAAGGCACCTCAAAGCGTCCTTCTGTGAAAGTGAGAGTGTTAGTCACTGAGCTGAGTCTGACTCTTTGGATTCCTGGACTGTAGCCCACCAGGCTCCTCTGTCCATGGGATTTCCCAGGCAAGAATACTGGAGTGGGTTGCAATTCCCTCCTCCAGGGGATCTTCCTGACCCAGGGACTGAACTCAGATCTCCTGCATTGCAGGCGGATTCTTTACCGTCTGAACCACCAGGGGATCCAAATATCCTTATACTGAGGCCCATAGTGGGGGACTGACTTGCCCAGGACCACGAAGTGGAGCACAGAACTGGATCTAGAACCCAGGGACTTGACTCCCAACCCAGTGCTCCTTCTATAGTCCCACAGTCTGCCTCAGGGCGCCCCGAGGATGAGAAGCCAATGTTAAGTCTTCCTCCATTCACATATCCTGGTCCTGGGAAGGCACGTGGTCTGGGGGCACTCTGGACATGGCAGAGGGGGCCAAAGGATAGACCTCAGGTGGCGCAGAGATTCGGCAGTGCTGGCCAGGCCCCTGTCCACTTCTGGGCACAGCCTCAAAGGCTTTCCTGTTTCTTCACTGAGGCTGGGGGTCTTCAGTCCAGACACATGGCCCTTCTTGAGTCCCCCAGTCATATCGTATTTTGATTCCATGCATATGCTTTGGGCTCCGATTCCTGGCCAATCCTACTTACTGTCCTTAAAGAATGCTGAATGCCTTGAACAAGTTGCATAACAACCCTCAGTCTTGATTTGCCATCTGTAAAATGGGGACAATTATGCTACACTTCATAGGGCTGTCATTAGCACGGGTAGGATAATGGGCGTATTGAGTTGAGCATGGGGCTAGCAACAGAGTGCACCTTCAGTACCTGCCAGCTCTCCTTTTCCTTTAAGCACTTTGTAAACTGTAATATGCTTTACACTAATACTTTCTTGCACATACCCCCTGATACATACATATTCAGAATGCTTCGTCTACATGGGAACTGAGTTTTTGTTGAATTAATGTGTGAATGAATGGATGAGGGTGTGAATTAATGCTTCCTTGGGGTGGAAAGATACCCCCTGCCCTCTCCTTTGGACACTGAGGCCTGGGTTAAGCCTCACAGGCCCCTGCCAGCTCTGCTTCCTACTTCAGCGGAGCCCTTTGGAGGGCTTCCATCCCTCCCCTATCTCCTTTCAGGAATGACCTCACCTGGCTTCGGCTTCGGGGCCTCCCCTACCCCGGGGAGAATGAGGCCTGAGGGGTTGGGGGGATGTGCCTGGGGGTATGGAAAACTTCATTCCTCTCAGTCTGTTTGCTGCCCCTGTCTTTTCTTCCTTCAGAAAAATGGAACAAGTTTTTCTCACTCGACACATTTCAACTTTTTTTTTAGAAGATACAATAAAAAACAGGGGAAAATTGGAGCAGAGGGAGGTGTGGGATGGGCCCTCCGCCTTAGACATGAGCTTGAAAGAGGTATAAAACACACGTGTCCACGTACACACGAACAAGCATGAACAGACAGGGACGGCCGTGCTCCTCTCCGTGCACCCAGAGACTCAGAGATGCGGTGATAGAGAGACAGAAAGAGCCAGAAATGGAAGGAAGGAGATGGAAGAAGAAGGACACCCAGAGATGCCATCTGTTCCTCCCCCTGGCATCGGGGGAAGGGAGTTGGTGAGGGGCCTGGTCCCCTCTGGGTCTCTGAGAGGGAAAGCAGAAGGGTAGGCATCTCAGGCAGGCCTGGAAGATTCCCATTTCTGTTACCCACCCCCATCCAGGGAGCCAGGAGCTGAGGGTCTGAGGTTCCCATGGAGACATAGCCCCATCCCAGGGGAGGCCACTGTCTGGGCACCTAAAATGGCTGCCTCAGAGGGGTGGCGGCCATTTTGTGCAGGCGTAGGGCCTGGGTTGGGGGCGGGTGGGGCCTTGGGGGTGTCGAGGGGAGAGAGCCGGAGGGGATAGGTCATTCCTGAGCAGTCTAGGGAATCTTGCTCAGAGGACTGGAGAATGTTTTATAAAGCTGCTCTCATTACGCCCCCTGCTACACCAAAAAAAAAAACCCACATAAATCTGTAAACCTCCATTCCATTCAGACACCCAGAAGGACACCTAGCCAGACGCTTGCCACCAGCATCAGCATGCTCCAGATAAGGCTGGTGGGGGCAAGCGTGCTGGGGAAGGGGACTCGAATTCCCACCAAAGGGCCAACCGTGGGGAGCAAGTGGGTGAGAGCCCAGGTGTCCGTTCCCCCAGCCTCCCAGGCGGAGGTGGTCTGGCAGGTGAGGGCCGAGCAGCGCCAGGAGGGGCGGTCTGCTCTGATTTGAGGTGAAGGGCAGGAATGTGGGGATCCTCGGAGGGCCCTGGCACTGAGTGTGCTGTGGGGAAGGAGGCAGGGGAGGGGGCAGGCTGGCACTGCCCGTGCGGAGACTCTCCCCTTAGTCCCGAGGCCGCAGAGCCTGCCGCCCCCTCCCAGGCCCCTGTCCACCTCCAGTCTGACAGGACGTGGGGGAGGGGAACCTGCCGCTTCTTCCAGGCTCTGGGGTGGGCACCTGCCCCCTCCCCCCGCCCGCCGCAGTGTTCTGGGGAGCGGCGGGCACGCCAGATGGCGTGGCTGAGAATGCGGCGACGTTGCCGGGAGGTGAGGGCTGGCACGGGTGATATGCGGCTGCGTGCCTTGTGGTGCCACCGGGGAGGGGGCAGGGGAGGACCAGTGAGGTGTAGCCCCCATCCTCCGTGCTGACCTCCTGTCCTGACCTCCAGCTCACCAGTAGGGTTTTCTTTGACTTCCTTTGCCTGCACCCTGGGCCCCTGCACCACGCTGGGCCCGGGCCCCACCCAAAGATAGGTGGGCACCTGCCCATAGCACCAGGCCTGATCTGAAAGTCCTGAGTCGGACCCCTGCTGCACACCTCCCTAATCTGGGACAGAGGGCCATGAGGAGACCCACTAGCCCTCCTGCAAAGCCAGCCCCCCGCAGGATTGTTCCCTTGCTCCAAAAGTACAGTGACCTGTGCCCCATAACCTTTGCCTTCTGGCTTCTGGGCCCTGTTCTGTTTTGAAAAGAGCTCCTTCCCTAATGGCTCTAGTCTCTGAGTCTCTTTTTTCTTCAAATTCATTCTCATTCCTCACCAAGAGCTGGCCTGCTTGGACACCTCCTCCTGGGTGTCTTCCTGGATCTCCTGGCAACTTCAGTACTTACCACCCACTGTTAGGACAAACCATTCACCCGTGTCTCCCTGACTTGACTGTGGTGGCTACTTACCTTATATCTCAGTAGTCTGGGGCTTCACACAGGTTGTATAGAGTTGGTGTTCAATAAATGCTCCTTGTGTTAATGCCTAACTGACTTAGACGGTTGGGGTACTGGAGCCTTTCTCCAGAGAATCTCCTAAAGCAGTTAAGTTCTAAGGTCGCAGGTCAAGCCTGGAGCCCTCAGACTCCTCCTGCTGCCTTCTGCACAAATTTCAGTCTGGGGAGGAGGACTTGGGATGGGGGGTTGGGTCACAGGTTTTCCTTTGAGTGGCTCTCAGAGAGGGGGCTCCATGCATGGAGGCTGAGTCTGGGGGTGCTGGGTCCCCATTCCCTGGGCACGAAGCTCAGACTCAGGCCACATGAGGTCCCTCACTGCCTCCCCCTCCTGGGGGATTCCTGCCCGGCAGCAGACCCCCTTCTTGGGCCTCATATCTCTCAGCAGGCTCAGAGCCCCTCTCCTACCCTTTGTCCTGCCCCACACCTTCCTTGCATGGTGTAAAGGCAACTTGCCACAGGGACGGGAGATGAGGTCCCAGGACGCCGCTGAGTGTCCCACTCCCACTGCCGTTTCTTCTTTGCTGATGCTGCTCTCCAAAGCCACCCCCACTACCTCAACCCTCTTTTGTGGGTCTGGCTCAGCCTCTCCTCCCTGGAAATTTCTGACTTCCCACGGGCCCTTGCTCCTCTAGCTTCCTCAGAAGGACTGGGGGTGTTCATCCTGCCCATTCTATGGAACAGTCAAGTCTGAATGCAGTGTTCCCCTTGTCGGGCACCTTCAGTGGCTCCCATCCCCCCTAGGATCAGGCCTTGCTCCTTAGGACTACTGGATCTGGTTGCTGTGGAGTTCTCTATGTGCGTTTGTCCCTGCCTTGAACTCTGCGCCTCAGCCACTCTAAGCTCCTCCAGCTTCCACCAGCCTCCTGCCTGTGAGCTTGCTCAGGCTGTCCCCTCTGCCTGGAGCACCCTCCACTTTCNGGTCACAGGTTTTCCTTTGAGTGGCTCTCAGAGAGGGGGCTCCATGCATGGAGGCTGAGTCTGGGGGTGCTGGGTCCCCATTCCCTGGGCACGAAGCTCAGACTCAGGCCACATGAGGTCCCTCACTGCCTCCCCCTCCTGGGGGATTCCTGCCCGGCAGCAGACCCCCTTCTTGGGCCTCATATCTCTCAGCAGGCTCAGAGCCCCTCTCCTACCCTTTGTCCTGCCCCACACCTTCCTTGCATGGTGTAAAGGCAACTTGCCACAGGGACGGGAGATGAGGTCCCAGGATGCCGCTGAGTTGTCCCACTCCCACTGCCGTTTCTTCTTTGCTGATGCTGCTCTCCAAAGCCACCCCCACTACCTCAACCCTCTTTTGTGGGTCTGGCTCAGCCTCTCCTCCCTGGAAATTTCTGACTTCCCACGGGCCCTTGCTCCTCTAGCTTCCTCAGAAGGACTGGGGGTGTTCATCCTGCCCATTCTATGGAACAGTCAAGTCTGAATGCAGTGTTCCCCTTGTCGGGCACCTTCAGTGGCTCCCATCCCCCCTAGGATCAGGCCTTGCTCCTTAGGACTACTGGATCTGGTTGCTGTGGAGTTCTCTATGTGCGTTTGTCCCTGCCTTGAACTCTGCGCCTCAGCCACTCTAAGCTCCTCCAGCTTCCACCAGCCTCCTGCCTGTGAGCTTGCTCAGGCTGTCCCCTCTGCCTGGAGCACCCTCCACTTTCTTCACCTTTTAAGCCTAAGCATCACCTCCTCCAGGAAGCCTTTCTGGGTTAGATGCCTTCCTCTGACTCCCCTAATGCCTTTTGCACACCTCTAGGGAGGCACAGGCTTCCCTGGTGGCTCAGCGGTAAAGAATGTGCCTGCCAGTGCAGGAGACACAGGTTCGGTCCCTGGGTCGGGAAGATCCACTGGCAAAGGAAATGGAAACCCACTCCAGTATTCTTGCCTGGAGAATCCCATGGACAGAGGAGCCTGGTGGGCTACAGTCCTTGGGATGGTAAAGAGTTGGACACAACTCAGCACCTACATGGTGATGACAGGGAGGCGCAGGCCATGACCTCTGCGCACAGGTCTCTCTCACCTTGGAGGCAGTAAGTAGGTAAAGGGCCTAACAGCCATGATATCCTCAACAAGTGTTTGTGGCAACAAAGGCCTGTCCCCTCGTTGCCCAGAAACTGAATGCTGGAGCCAGGGCAGGACACCGGCCGGTGGGAAGTTCCTCTTCCATTCCCCTCAGTCTCCCCCCAGCCCCAGCACTGACATAGAACTTCAGCCTTCCCCTCTGTAAAATGGGCGTGATCATTACAATAAGATGCCTGCTGAGCATCACATAAACAAACAGGTGTGGAAGTGCTGCCTCAGCAACTGCCCCATCTAGGTATGGCTGGTTTGGCCTCAAGCCCCCGATCAACTGTATTTAAGAAAAAAACCAAAACTTTGTTCCTGAAGTTCTGTTCATCAGCACATCTTTGTTCTGCTTTTCTTGTCACTTTTCCAAGTGAGCAGTTGGGATGTCCTGCCTCTGCCCCTCCACGGGTCCAGCCCGTAGAGGAAGGCAGTCAGACGAAGAGGGAGCTCAAGGTAGTCAAAAGGGCACCAGACTTAGCAGGGTCTCAACCTTGATCAAATCATGTAGCCCTCTGCTTCCTCATCTGTAAAATGGGAATAGGGCCACGTGTCCACCTGCCATGTCTCTCAGCACTGACGGGGGGACAAAAAGACAGTGCTTGGGGTGTTTAAGTCCTGACTGACGGTGGGTGGTGGGCACCCAAAGGGGCAGTGCAGGGCGGTGGGAAGAGCCCAGGGCAGTGTGCATCCCAGGCTGTCTCCTCCAGGCGGGCTCTGCTGTGAACTTGCCCATGACTTGGGCATGTCCTGATCTCCTCCCCTGGAAATCAGAACCAGCCGGGAGCTGGGCTGGGGACTCCTGGGAGCCTGGCACTGGAACGTCCTCAGATGCCTGAGCCCACGTTGGTGCATGGTGGCACCTGAGGCTGGCAGTGGGCACAGATGACCCATAGTTGCAGTGGTGGGTGGCCACTGCCTCAAAAAGCCTTGCATGGAGGGTGCACATAGAGAGCAGGGCCAGCAGGGCAGGAGGTCATAATTTAACCTCCTGGTTTAGTCTCTGGGAAACTGGAGCCCAGGACAGTGTGAATGAGACTTAGCCGTTACTTCCTTAGTTCAGTTCAGGGTCAGAAGGCATGGGGAAAGAAGGGAACAGCTGAGAGGTAGGAGCCTTGTGGCCCAATGCCCCACCTTACAGATAAAAAAACCCCACAACACAGAGAGGGGACGCAACCTGCCTGGTGTCACAGGAGTGGTGACAGAGCTGGGACTAGAAATGAGGACCTGATTACCTCTTGTGGGTCCTCCTGTCCCTCGGGCTTCAGAGCTCTCTGTAATAATGAAATATTTCATAATCCATAATAATGAAAAGACCTGGCTTCACTCACACACAGTCTTATTTCATTCTCACCATGACCTCAGATGTGGGATGACTGTTAACTCCGCTTGAAGACAAGACGCGGAAGCACAGAGAGGTTAAGGTTAAGGCTGCTGTGCCAAAGTCACATAGCTAGTAAGTGGCAGAGCCCGGATTTGAACCAAGCTCTGTCTGACTGCGTCCAGCCTTACACACTTTTACATACGGTGTTCCTTTCTCTACGCAGTGGGACCAACCAGTGGGCTTTCCAGGTGGCACTAGTGGTAAAGAACCTGCCTGCCAATGCAGGAGACATGAGACGAGATCCCTGGAGGAGGACACGGAAACCCACTCCAGTATCCTTGCCTGGAGAATCCCATGGACAAAGGAACCTGGAGGGGTACGGTTCATAGGGTCGCCGCAAAGAGTCAGGCACGACTGAAGTGGCTTAGCACATGGAACCAGTAGACTCTACAGTAGAGAGGGAAAGGAGGGTGCCCTTGGAAGATAGAGTGCCAAGGGTTTGCCTTTTGTCCAGGACCCCACATAATGGGAGCCAGTGTCCCTGGGTCTCTGCAGTTCTGTTCGTGGGTAGGTGGTGGGAGGGGGTCCCTCTGAACAGTGAAAGGTGCAGTCACATCAAAGATGGGGTTTGTACATCCAGTATCCCTGTTCCTTCAGCTCCTTTAGGAGGTGCCCTCCTCACCTTTGCAGATTTGGTGAGGTGCTTCCTTCACCAGGAAGTCCTCCCTGATGCCCCCTGGGGAAATGTCACTCTTTCCTCGGCCTTGGCTCCAACCTGAGCCCTTGGGATGGACAGACCAACGGGAACCCCAAGTTTACAGCTTGATCTCTAGCCATCTGCCAGGTCATTCTGTTTTTCCCTCTGTAAAATGGGAATAAGGAGCCCTGCCGCACAGAATCTTTGTGAGGACTGGAAGCCAAGCGGTGTCTTATGAGGAAGCTCCTGGCACTCCTCCTCCTTGTCCTTCTCACTCCAGCTTTCTCCCGCATCTCTCCTCATCACCCCCGCCGCGCGCTCAGCAGAGGACCTAGTGCGCCCCAGCCGCCGGTTCCCGGCTCGCAGCCTGCTCTCCCGCCGCCGGGCTCCCTCGGCACGCGCCCCGAGCCCCGTGGGGCCGCGTCATCTCCTGGGAGGCCTCGGCACGCGCCCTCTCGCCTCGAGCCCGGCTCCGGCCGCCCGTCGCCCCCGGGAAAGGGGTCAGACGGGCAGCTGGGA
>SJYQ01004261.1:5292-27745 GCA_006410935.1 Redunca redunca
CACTGCCTCCTGGATTTCTGGCTCCTGGCCTTGGCTTTGATAGTTACTAAATGTTCCTCTGGGTTAGTATAACCTTGCACCCCCTTTTGCTTTCCATCCGGACCTGGCTTGGGTGTTGGGTGTTCCCTAAATTTCAGGTCAGCACATGGTGTTGGGAGCGGGGCTGGGAACCACCTGGGCTTGGTTAATGCAGGGCATGAGAAAATCTGTCTCCCCCAGACTCTGAGCTCCTTGGGCTCAGATCCTACTCCCCGGCACAGTCCTTGTGTCTGCCGGGGAGCCTGGGATGGAGAAAATGGTCAGGGCAACAGAAGGAGCTGGACAGTACTTGGGTGAGGCCGGGCTGCATGCTGTTGGAGAAGCCTGTAGTGAGCACACAGGAGTGAAAAGTATGAGTAACAGGGATTTTGTGTACATAGGGTGGGGCACCGGTTGTGGATGGCAATGATCAGGTTACAAAGGAGGAGGGCGGTGTGCTTTGTCTTTACAACCAGAGAGCTGTGATTGTGTGTGCTCAGGGCAGAGTCTGGTTGTAAAGTAGCGGTCCTGTTGTAGAGGGAGCACAGCGCCCTCTTGTGATCACATAGGCAATTACAGCATATGTATCTGTAGGATAGCACCTGGGTCAACCCAGCCCAAGCCTGGAGCTCTGTCCTCTTCTGAGGGCTACCTTCTCTGCCCTCAGGGTCTTGTGGGTGGGTTGGGTTTAGTTGGACTTCCCTGGTGGCTCAGAGGTTAAAGTGTCTGCCTGGAATGCAGGAGACCCAGGTTCCATCCCTGGGTCAGGAAGATCCCCTGGAGAAGGAAATGGCAACCCACTCCAGTACTCTTGCCTGGAGAATCCCATGGAGGGAGGAGCCTGGTAGGCTACAGTCCATGGGGTCCCAAAGAGTTGGACACGACTGAGTGACTTCACTTTCATTCAGTGTGTGTTGAGCTTGCTGTGCCTGGGGTCATGCAAATAGAGCTGCCTGGTGGCATTTGGTGGAAGATTTGGGCTGGAGATATGATCCGGGAAAGTGTTAGTCGCTCAGTCATGTCCGACTCTCTGTGACCCATGGTCTATAGCCTGCTAGGCTCCTCCATCCATGGAATTTTCCAGGCAAGAATACTGGAGTGGGTTGCCATTTCCTTCTCCAGGGGATCTTCCTGACCCAGGTCTTCCCGACCAAACCCTGGTCTCCCACATTGCAGGCAGGTTCTTTACTGTCTGAGCCACCAGGGAAGTGGGTGGGAGCTTGGGAGAAAAGAGGAGAGCTGACCTGTATAAAACACAGCTTTTACTGATTTCAATGAAAATGCCTTCGGGATGTTCCTATCAGTACATCCATCTCAAGTCCCTGAAAGGCTGGCACCAGACTGAGCACAGTGTGGAAGGAAGATGGGAGCAAAGCTGCCCGAGGCTGGAGGAATGTCTGGGAGCGTGGGGGCTTCCTGGAGGGCAGTGGTGACCCAGAGGCTCTCTGGGTGTCTGTCACCAGAGCCTCCTTCTCTTCCCAGGCTCTCCAGGCCTCCATCGCTGGGCGGACACTTCCTTTCCACCCCAGGAATCTGGGTGCCGCTCCAGAAGGAAGATGCCCTTTGGCCCGCTGATCCAACCCAAGGCAAGCATTTTTTAATGGCCTCTGGGCGTCTGCACTTGCTTTCCCCTGCTAAGAAGCTCATCTTGAACATTCCTCCCTCGGGGAAGCCTCTCCTGACCACTCCTTCCTGGGTTAGGGGAAGCCCTGCCAAGTGTCACCTGGTAGGCAGCAGTTAAGTGGCTTGTTTCAACATCTGTCTCCCAGGAGGGCTGCCACTGGGCCTGTGGTGTTACCTGTACCAGACAGACAGCACAGTGCTCAGCGTTCAAAAGGAAAAAAAAATCTGCTAATGAAATTGCATAGTGTAGTGAATTCGGAGCGGGGGCATGCAGCACCCACAGGACCCCTCCACCGGCACCATAAGCCCCTGCTTCTGTCCCCACGGGCAGCCCCAGGGAGGCCCCCAGCCCCGCGGTCAGATGGGGGTCATGGTGGGCGCCGAAGCACAGAGCTTGTCGTCGCGGGAGTCGGGGCTCAGGCCCCCGGCCTCCAGCAGCTTGTGGTGGCAGCGGCAGGTGGAGGCCCGGCTGGCAGAGGGGGTGTGGCCGCGGGCCCCGCGCTGGCTCTTCCTGTGAAGGCTTCGCACGACCCTGTGGAAGATGAGGTAGCAGATCTCACAGAAGGTGAGCACGATGCAGACGGCGGAGGCGCCCACCATGAAGTAGGTGAAGAGCTTCTTCTCGGTGGGCCGGGCGATGTAGCAGTCCACGGTGTTGGGGCAGGGCGCCACGTTGGCGCACTGCACCAGGCGGGGCATGCCGAAGCCGTACCAGAGCGTGTGCAGCACGTAGAGGAAGAGGAATTCGATGAGGAGCTTGAAGACGAGGCTCAGCAGGTAGGTCCACCAGAGGCCGCCGTGCTTCTTGCCCGTGTCGTCGTACAGCTTGGTGCACTGGTCGCCGTGTTTCTGCCGGTGCCGCCGCTCGCGCTCCTCGCGGTAGGCCACGTGCAGGATGACGAGTAGCGACGGGCACGTGACGAAGATGAGCTGCAGGGCCCAGAGGCGGATGTTGGAGATGGGGAAGAACTCGTCGTAGCAGACGTTGGTGCAGCCCGGCTGCTTGGTGTTGCAGTCAAAGTCCTTCTGCTCGTCCCCCCACACGCGCTCCGCGGCCACCACGTAGACCAGCACGCGGAAGACGAACACCACGGACAGCCAGATGCGCCCGAAGGCTGTGGAGTACTTGTTGACTCCGCTCAGCAGGGCCTGGAGCGTCTTCCAGTCCATGGTGCCTGGGGCGGGGCGCCGGGGCCGTGCCCACCTGACAGAACAGGAAAACCCTGACGTGAACCAATAGGCCCTAGAGAACTTCTCCCTGGAGGAGGGCATGGCAAGCCACTCCAGTGTTCTTGCCTGGAGAATCCCCATGGACAGAGGAGCCTGGCAGGCTACACAGTCTAAAGGGCTGCAGAGTTGGACACGGCTGAAGCGACTTAGCACACACACACATAGCGCTTTTACTGAGTGCCAGATGCCATTCTAAGTTCTTTATGTGGATGGATTCGTTTGCTCATCCCAACGACTCTGAGACATCAGGACTATTCTTACTAAGCTACAGGGAGGAAACAGGCACAGACAGGTAAAGTAACCTGCCCAAAGTAACAGAGCTAGTATGCTGGCAGGAAAGGAATGCACACTTGCTGATAACAATAATTATTACTTATTGAACATTTACTATGAGGCCAGGCCAGTAGCTAAACACTTTATGTATGAAAGTGAAAGTGAAGTTGCTCAGTTGTATGCGACTCTTTGCAACCTCATGGATTATAGCCCACCATGCTCCTCAGACCATGGGATTTTCCAGGCAAGAGTACTGGAGTGGGTTGCCATATCTTCTCCAGGGGATCTTCCTGATCCAGGGATTGAACCCAGGTCTCCGGCATTACAGGCAGACGCTTACTGTCTGAGCCACCAGGGAACTCATTTAATCCTTATAACGATCCTGTGAGGGAGGCACTATTATGCTTCTCATTGACAGATGAAGAAACTGATAATCAAATGAGAAAATGATGGCGAAGCACTCAGTACACAGTAAGTGCTCAGTAAATGCTGGCTACTCCCTGTGATATGATATCTAGAGTGGTCAAGTCACTCATTTAAAACTAGAACTGAATTCAGAGCTGGGCTCTCTACCAGAAGGTGTCTCTCCCCTTCTCCGATGGATGTCTGCCCAAGACCAGGTTCTCAGAACTGACCTTGTTGATGCCACACTACCATCCTGTGAACCTGGGGTCATGAACCCCATTATTCGGAGAGGAAACGGGCTCAGAGAGGGGAAACCAACCTCCCCAAGGTCTCACAGCCAGTGGGTCGTGAAGTTGGGAGACCAATTCATGCTGAGGGGGTGCATGGAGAGGGTGATGGTCTGGTTCCTGGGGACATCAATTCCAGGGAAAGTCCAGGGACACCCGCTGCAGGCTGTGCTGGAGCCTGAGGGAGCCCCCGCCACCCCAGCCATGCTGGAGGCCAGGGCTTTGTGGTGGAGCCATGCCTCCCAGTCCTGGCATGACTCAGAGGGTGTGGATGGGTGGGTCTGCCTGAGTGCACCTAGTATCTGCCTAGAGGGTGTAGGAGCCTCTCCATGTGTCCATGTGGGCCTGTGAGCTCCTGGAGCTGCTGTGTGACTGAGCGTGCACAAGGACTGCAGGACCATCCCTGCTTCTCACCCCTCCACTGCTGCCACCCTGCTCCCAGCCACCATCACCCTTGCTGGTATTACTGCCACAGCCTCTTGGCTGGCCTAGAAGGCTTCTTGGGCTTCCCTTGTGGCTCAACTGGTAAAGAATCTGCCTGCACTGCGGGAGACCTGGGTTCGATCCTTGGGTTGGGCAGATCCCCTGGAGAAGGGAAAGGCTACCCACTTGAGAGTTGGACTGTGAAGAAGGCTGAGCACCGAAGAATTGATGTGTTTGAACTGTGGTGTTGGAGAAGACTCTTGAGAGTCCCTTGGACTGCAAGGAGATCCAACCAGTCCATTCTGAAGGAGATCAATCCTGGGATTTCTTTGGAAGGAATGATGCTAAAGCTGAAACTCCAGTACTTTGGCCACCTCATGTGAAGAGATGACTCACTGGAAAAGACTCTGATGCTGGGAGGGATTGGGGGCAGGAGAAGGGGATGACCCAGGATGAGATGGCTGGATGGCATCACTGACTCGATGGACATGAGTCTGAGTGAACTCCGGGAGATGGTGATGGACAGGGAGGCCTGGCGTGCTGCGATTCATGGGGTCGCAAAGAGTCGGACATGACTGAGCGACTGAACTGAACTGAACCCACTCCAGTGTTGTGGCCTAGAGAATTCCATGGACTGTATAGTCCATAGGGTTGCAAAGAGTCGGACATAACTGGGGCACTTTTACTCACTTGGTTGGCCTAAGTGTCTGCTCCTATGCCCCCCAAGTTCATTAAGTTGAACCACGTCACTCCCTCGTTTAAAACTTTCTGCTAGGGCTTCCTGGGTGGCTCAGTGGTAAAGAAGCCGCCTGCCAATGCAGGGGACGGGGATTTGTGATCCCGGGTCCGGGAAGATCCCACGTGCCGCAGAGCAACTAGGCCCACGTGCCACAACTATTGAGCTTGTGCTCTGGAGCCTGGGGATGCAGCTACTGAGCCCTAGAGCCGCAGCCTGAGGGTCCTAGAGCCTGCGGTCTGCAACAAGAGAAGCTGCCACAAGGAGAAGACTGCGCGCTGCAACACAGTAGCCCCTGGCTTGCCACAGTTAAGGAAAAGCCTTCGACTCAAAGACCCAGCAAAGCAAAAACAACAACTTTCTACTAGCTTCTTATTACACTTAGAATAAAACTCCGGATTCTACATCCTCACCCTACTCTCCTACACTCTAATGAGTGCCTCTGGGGCTTTGTAATTATTCCTGTTGCCTGGAGTGCTCTTCCTCCAGAACCTTGCGAGACTGGACCCTTGTCATCACTGAGGCCTCTGCTAAAACATCTTCTAATCAGAGGCTTCCCTAGATACCTGGAGGCCCTGCCCTCCCAGTCATTCTTCTCCTGTCCCCTTTATTTTCTTCCTAGAATTTAATTACCATTAGGAATTAAAGTGAAAAAGTGAAGTCGATTAGTTGTGTCCGACTCTTTGTGACCCTATGGATTGTAACCTATCAGGCTCCTCCAACCGTGGGATTTTCCAGGCAAGAATACTGGAGTGGGTTGCCATTTCCTTCTCCAGGGGATCTTCCCGACCCAGGGAATTAGGAATTAAAGTATTTGTTTAATCCTCTACCTCTCTGAATTTTCATGAATTTCTGTTTCACAAGGGCAATTATTGTATATACATTGGCAGCAGCATACAATAAAACAGCATATAAAAGTGTCACTCTCCCCCTCACCACCGCCACCCACCTCTTCCTTCGGAGACCTTTGGGGAGGGGCAGTGGGATGTATTTGGAGCCTGGAGCCACATCTGGATTTAAGCCCCAGCTGTACCCCTTCTCCTTGGGTGACTTCCCAGGTAATCTCTTTGACTTTCTTGCCTTATCTCCAAAGGAAGAAAATAATTCCTATTTTCTTGAGCTGTTATAAGGATCATAAAAAACCATTCCCTCCACAGCCTGCCACTCACCTGGTGGGAGTTCAAGAAGACTGCAGTGGAGGTTGGAACCCCGTCTGCCAGCCCGGGGAGTAGAGAGGCCCTGACAGGTGTTTCCACCTGAGCCATCCCAGACCGGCCCACCTGGGGGCTGTCCCTCCTTGGCCCACACCTTCCACCCTCCGGTCCTGTCTGCCCAGTCCTGCCTGACACGCCCTAGGAACGCGACTCACCGGCAAAGAATTTCCCTCCAAGCTGAGGCTGGGGACTGGTGGAGCCGGTTCCGGTCCCCATTGCCATCCCCAACAGCAGCTCCCTGCGATCCGCTTTGCCCATGCCCCGGGACCTAGCCGAACCCAGCTTTCATTGCCCACTCCACAGTGCCCACCGGTCAGCCCCACTCCCCGGGGCCGAACCCTTCTCTCCCCACCCGCCACCCCCAGTTCCCGTCCGTTCCATTAAGTTCGCGCGACGTGGGAGGGGGCTGTCCAGGAACCTTCGGCAGCTGGAGCCCCCACCCCGCCCAGAACCGAGGGGGTGAGAAGGCAGCTGGGGAGAGAGGCGGGGGGAGGTCCCCCCATCTCTTCCCATGCTCTCACCTCCCAGGCTCAGCCTGGCCGGAAGGCAGGAGCAAGCCCCAGCCCCGCCCAGGGTCACCCGGGGGCGCTCAGCGCGCGTGGTCGCAGGGTGGGGAGGCACCCGAAGCTTACCCGCAGCGGCGCGGCCAGCGGGGAAGCCAGGACCCCGCGTCCTCAAGAGCCGAAGCACCGGTGGGCAGGGAGGGAGCCGCGTCTCTGCAGTCGCGGGGAGGCGCGTGGCCGCAAGCACAGCCGCGGGCGGCTTTGGGGAGGGCGAGTCGGGGGAGGAGCTCGCTAGCCGCCCGCGGCGAGGGTCGGGTTCTCGTCGTTACGCGGTGCCTGGCTCCTCCGGCGACCTTCGTCGGGGCTTGACGCTGGCTCTTCTGAGACTCGGTTTCTTCTTCGTGTGCGAAACCGGGCCATCGGTGGCCCTGGGCAGGGCTGTGTGGCAAAGGCTCCAATGAGATTCGGGGCGTGAAGCGCTCCACACTGTTAGGTGCCAAGTGGTCCCCGGGCCGACTGCAATCGGGACTCGCCCACGTGTGTTACCACGGCGACTGCGTCCGCGCCCTGCGGGTCACTGTCCCCGCCTGGTCCTTGGCCTCGACCCTGCGTGGGCAGCTGCCCTCCCCGAACACGTGCGTGGCTCAGGCTCCGCTTCCTGGAGTGGGGGCAGGGGCACAGGAGAACCAGGGGGGCGGGCAGGACCCCTGTGCCCGCAGCAGGAAGAGGCACTCTGCTGAGGAAAGGAGATGGAGCGGGGTGGATCCTCTGGGATGGGGTGGGGATGGGGGAGGTTGTTACCTGGAGTTATTGCAAGGGGCAGATCCTGTTTGTGTGTGCGGGGGGAGGAGGGACGGGGGGCGAGGGTGGTTAAGCGGGAGGTGAGGGCGCCTCGCCTGTGCTTTAGACCCCCCGAGGAGCGGGCGGGGCCTGCGGGTTGGACTGGGCTGAGATGGGCCGGGCTCTGAAGACAAGGCCGCTTTGTCTTCTTGACTAATGTGTCATGACTAGGAACCTAAGGGAGTCCCTGGGCCTCAGCCTTGTCGGGGAGCCTCCAGGGTTTCCGGCCTCCTGAGGAGTCTGGATCTTAGTCACCAAAGGGCCCAAGGACTCCCTGTCTGAGATGATGTTGCTAGCAGGAGGGTGACTGTGGCTTCTCCCCAAGACTGTACTGGCTTAGGCCTGTGGCCCTGGTATAATTAACAGCACCGCCTCTTACTCTCAAAAGTACCCCCAAACTTGGGAAGCTGGATTACACCATCACCCTACTTACTACTTGTAGAAAAGGATCACTGCCTGGGGGCTCAGAGACATCTTCGGTCCAAGCACTATTGCGTAGGCTTTACTTCATCCTCATGCTGCCAGATGAAGGTACAATCCTTCCCGCTGTTATGAAAGAGAAAATTGAGGCACAGAGAGGCTAGGTGATTTGTCCAGGGTCACAGAGACAAGAAGGAGCAGAGCCAGCTCCGGAGGCTGCAGCCGTGTTGAGTTTCTGGGTTGGGCAAAACCACAGGGCTGAGGCCATCAGAGGCCACTTTGAGAATTACTGCCGAGGCTGAACAGCACCCTGCCACCTCTGGCGCTGCATTTCAGAGCAAGCCTCGTTCTCCACTTCCTCACCTTCTAGTCCCTCTTCAATCCTTTTGAACAATATTCCCTCCTAGCCGTGTAACTAAAGACAGCCCTGTCAAGGTCAGCACGGATTCCCAGGTGCTAAATCCTGCAGCAGTGTCTCTGTCCTCCTCCTGTATCTTCAGAAGCACCTGACACAGCTGACCTCTCCTTTCCTCTCAAAACACTTTCTCCCCTTAGCTTCCTTGACTCCTAGTTTCCTTGTGCCTTCTCATCTTGGTTTCAGCCTCTCCTCTCCTGGGAGAATTCATCCCGTCCCAGGCTTGCAGTATCATCTGCTGGCTGCCGAGTTCCACGTTTCTAGTGCCAGTCTTGACGTCTCCCTGGACACCAGACTATGTACCAGGGCTGCCCACCTGACCAGTTCTAGTTATTGTTTTTTCCTTCCTGAGATTAACTGCATATTCCACTTGATAGATATTCCTCTTTTTTTTACCCTATGGAGGTATGCTGGGTCCAGAGTTTTGCACTTGGCTATTTTCATGTAACAAAATATAGGACATTTCCTCTGTCAGTAGGCATGGAGCTATCAGATCAAAAAATATTTGAATAGCATTTCATTTCCCCCCATAGTGTGTGTAAAGCTGTTTCTTAAAAAAAAAATACAACGGAATAGCCTATGTGTTATATTTAATCACTACTGTATTGATGAAAATTAAGGATGTTTTCAATCTTGTATTTCTTTCTGTTGTAAACATCATTGCAAGAAGTACAGTTAGACAAGCATCACTGAACACATTTTAAAAATTGTGTCTATAGGATATTCTTAGAAGTGGAATTTTGGCATTCAAGTATGCTATTTAAAAACATTTAAAAGTATTTATTGAATTTGTTACAATATTGCTTATGTATTATGTTTTGCGTTTTTGGCTGCTGGCAAGGCATGTGGGATCGTAGCTCCCTGACCAGGGGTTGAACCTGTAACCCCTGAGCTGGAAGGCAGAATCTTAACCCCTGGACCATCAGGAAAGCCCTTCATTTAAAATTTTGACAGATGTTGCCAAATCTCCTTCATAGATGTGTCAGTTTATGCTACCATCAGAGGTAAGAGATGCTTGTTTCCCCATATTATTATCAAAGTAGAGCACTAGCAAACTTTGTGATCTTTGCCAGTAGTATCTCATTATATTTTTATTTTGCATTTCTCTTATTATGAGTGAGAATGAGCATCTTTTCATACACTTAAGGGCCACTTGTGTTCCTTTTTCTGTGAACTGTCTTTTGCTTTTGCCCATTTTTCTGTTGGGTGGTCGTGTTTTTAAAATTATTGATTTCCTAGTTGCTCTTTACATATTAAAGAAATATACCTTGTGTCTATAATGCAAATAACAAGGATTTCACCCTCCCCTCTAAGTGTGACACTTGCATTTTGTCTTTGTATGTGAGGTTTTTGCCATACAGAATTAAACTTCTTTTTTTAATGTGGTCAAGTCATGTCAATCTTGTCTTTTATGGCCTCTGGATTTGGTTATAATTAGACATGCCTTCCCCATTCTGAGAATTGAAAAAAGTTCTTCTCCCATGGTTTCTTCCAGCTAAAGTAGTGTTTCAATGCTATATATCAGATCATATTACTCCCCTATTAAAATCTTAGAGAGACGTACCATTACGTTTATTCTGACACCCACTCTCCGGACATCGCCCTCAACCCCAGGTGGCCTAGCCCCGCCTCGCCTGCCGTCACGTGTTCGCTGGGCGCCGCTGCCCACGCACACCGGCCTACTTTCTGCCCTACACGCAGCCGTGTTCAGTCTACCCTTCTGGCCTTTAAATGCTGCTGCTTCTGCCTGGGCTGCTCTTCCGTGGGCAGCTTCCTCCTCCCTATTCAGGTCTCAGCTTCCCACAGGGGTCTTCCCTGGTGAGCCCGTCTGAGGAGACCTCACCCACTGCCTGAGCACTCGCTCTTCAGAACATCCCTCGGGATTCTTTCCAGGAGAGCAGGGCGCTCCCTGGCTGTCGACGTCAGTTCCTATTTGTGAAGTAGAAGGTTGTGCGTGAGGACTGTCGGTTCCTCGGTGGGGTGGGCTGGCTGTGTGTCAAGGGGGCGGCTTGGAGTACAGCTGTGTAGGTTTGGGTGTGTGCGTGGCTGTGACTGTGTGGAGGCGACTGGTAGGGTTTTGTGAGGTTGTGTGCATGCGTGGCTGTATGTGTGGTGGGGTTATTCTGGCCTGGTGACCCGGTGATTTGACTGCCCAGGTCCTATCACTCTGACCTTGCCGGATGCCCTTGGTGTTTCTGGAGTGAGCTGGAAGGGTCCCCATTCCAGAAGGAGGACCTCCAGGCCGTGCTGTCCACGCCAAGCTTCTGCTTCCTGCACAGGGGAGTGTGTTCGAGGCCATCTAGGCCATCCTCCTGCCTTGGGGCGGGGCTGTGTTGCACCCGGGCTTGGCAGCTGCCCCTGCCACCGCCGTTCCCCTGCGGGCTTGCACCTGCTCTCCGGGGGCGGCAGGCCGGAAGCCTGCCACTGTGGTCTTCTCGCCCAGGCTGGGCCCAGCCGCTGATGCCCCCTGAGTCTGCAGCTCTGCTGGACCCCCGAGCGGGGGCTTCTCTCTCCTGCTGGGGTTTTCCTGTGTTTGTGGGCAGCCCTGAAGGCCCTCTCCACCCTTGAGCACAGAGATGGGGCAGACGGAACCCTCTGGAAAGCAGGTTGGCTGTGGGTAGAAAAGGGCTAGTCCCAGAGCTGGGCTCGAATGCTACTTTCCTTTCAGGACTTCCTGAGTGACCTGGGACTTCTACTGCTCAACTTGATCCTCAAACAGAGGTAATCCGGGGCTTCTCTGAGTTGGGAAAGGGTGTCCTGGGACCCTGTCCCTTCTCACCCACCCCAGGGCCTCTCACCCCGCCCTCTTTCTTCTCTAGTCATCACCCTTTTGTTCCTTACCCAGGCTCTCCCATGACAATAAGCATCCTGGTATTTCTACATCCTAACAAACAAAACTCCCTTGACCACTCCCTTGACCACGTATCTTCCACCCTCAGCCTCCTCATTTCTTTCTTTTTTTTTTTTTTCATAGCAAAACTTCTCAGATGGGTTGTCTTAATGCCTCATCACCTTTTATTCTCTCTCTGGAACTCTAATCAGACTTTTGCTCCACATTATTCCAGCCAATGTTTCCATAGCTCAACCCCACAGTCAAGTTTCAGCGCGTATCTTTCCTTGCGCGTATCTTTCCTTGTACTCCCAGGAACGTTTGATGGCCAGAACATCAATCTCCTGACTTTTCTCCTTCCTTTCTGGTCTTTCTTTCTAGGTCTCCTTTGCTGGTCCCACCCTCTCCCTACCTCCAATCTCCCTGACTTCTAAATATCGGCGTGCTTATTCCTAGGACTCCTTCTCTGTCCTTTCTCACTCTCTTGGTAATGTCATCCCTCTCAGGGTTAAAAATATCAACATTAGGCTGAAAACTCCTAAATACTTATCTCCAGCCCAGACCATTTCCCTGAATTCCAGATCAACCTCTCCCTTTGGACGTCTAGCAGGTATTGCAAACTTATCACCTCCCAAATTCAGCTTCTTCTAAACTGCCAGGTTTAGAAACAAAGCAAAGCAAAAACAAAAACCCCAACTCAGGACACTCAGTTCAATTTGAATTTCAGACAGTCCATGAAACATACTTAAAGTAAAAAAAAAAGTTAGTTGTTTATCTGAAACTGAAACTTCATTGGGTGTCCTGTATTCTATTTGGCAACCTATTCCTTGGATTCCTCTCCAGCCTTCTCTACTCATGGGCTCTTGGAGTAAACAGCACTTTTACTCACCTACCTGTGCAGGCCTCAGATGGACTCATGGTGACTCATTTTTCTCAAACCGCACATTCAATGTTGGTGAATCTTTTTTTTCCCCTCTTCTTTCCTTTCTTTCTTTTTTTTTTGAGTTTGGAGCCAATAACAGTTTATCGCAAGGGCTGAGCAAGGAGAACAGGTGGCTCACGCTCAAAAATCCCGAACTCTTGATGTCCATGAATTATTTTGTTGTTACTTTCAGACTATTTTCAGAATCGAGAAATTTCTCACTGACTCCATTAGTGTTATTCTGCCAATGTTAAAGCCATGAATTACTTCTTTCCTGCATTATTACAATAGTCTTACGGCTGGTCACCCTGTTTTATCCATTGCCCCATGTATCTACTGCTAACACAGCTAGTAATTTTTGTTCAAAATGGTCCACTGTCTTCTTGATCACTCAGAGTGACAGCCAAAGGCTTCAGGGTGGCTTTTAGGACCCTATGTGAGCTGATCCTATTCAGGCCTCACTGGAACCTTCTGGCCTCATTCCCCACAACTCTGGGCTCTCCCCTGCCCTTCCTCATTGATTTCCTTGCTGTCCTGGGTGCACACTGGATCTTCCCCAGCCTCAGCACCTGTGAACTCACACTCACCCTTCCTTCTAGCTGACACACTTTCCCCACAAACCTCTGCCTGGCTTGCTCCCTTGCCTTCCCTGGCCTCCCCATTCACGTTGCAACCCACGCCCTCAGCCCTGCTCCTTCCTCTCCTGCTGTATTTTTCTCCTTAGCACTATAATCATGTAGCGTATTTTGTATTTTGCTTATTCTTCTTGTTAGTTGTCTCCGCATCACTACAGTCTACAGTCATTTTTGTCTTGTGTCCACTGGTGTATTCCCAGTGCCTGAAACAGGGTCTGGCACTTTGTAGACCAAAGCACAATAAGCCCCAGTCCTGGGCCAGCATGTAGTCACTGTTTAATGAGCCCCTTCTAGCTTACGGTCCCAACCTCTGGCCCTCCAGAAGTCTCTGACCATGCACCCTCCTCCAGGAAGCTTTTACTGACCGAGCCTTGTCTGTCTCCCTCTCCTCTTGCCACCAGGCCCAAACCCTTTGGTCCTCAAGGATCAGGAGGGCCCTTTCTTGGGGGCCGGGTGAAGCCAATTGGGATGAGACATGTGCAATATGCCTGAAGTCAGCAGTCCCCTGCAGGGTGAGAGCTCTGGGAACCTTGATCCTGGGCCAAGGAGGTGATGGGCATTGGGTGCCAGGGACTAGAGCCTAGGATGGGTCTGGGTTGCAGGGCTGTGGTTCCTGAACTCACTGTTCCTGCAAACTGAGGAGGACATGAGCTAGGTGCCTAGATGGGTGGCTGGCCATTAGCCGAGCTGGGAGCAGGAGAGGAGCAGGGCAGGCAGGGAGGGGACAGCAGCAGTGACCTTGTGCCTGGAATTTGCTGAATGGTATTTGTTTGTGATGGTATTCCGATGCATACCTTTTGATAGGGGCTGTTGGAACATTCTGACATGGCCTGTAGAAACCCTTTGTTATGATGGAAGCCCGTAGAAGGCAGTTTGGCCCGCATCCCCTACTCCATCCATAAACCTCACTGAACTTGCAACACTTGGCCTGTTCTGGACCCTCAGGGCTGAGGTGTGCTTAGGACTGGTTGCTTCGACACAGTCAGGCTGTCCTCTACAGCCAAATGCCCTACCGGGTGGTCTGAGTTCCCCCGGGGACACATGTGCATGGACCTCTGGAGGCAGCCGGATGTGTGGGCCTGGGCCTCGGGAAAGAGAAGAACACTGGAAATGCTCCTGGCTTGCTTGTGCAAATGGAAAAATGGCGCAGCCTCAGCCAAAAGCAGCGTGGTGTGTCCTCAAATAGTTAAGCATAGAATTACCACTTGACCCAGCAAGTCCCCGCCCAGGTGTATACCTGAAAGATCTGGGAACGGAGACTCAGACGAATACCTGGCATGAACGTTCACAATAGCACTGTTCACAATGGCCAAGTGTTTGGAAACAAGCTGCGTGTCCATCAAAGGAAGAACAGATGGACAAAAGTGGTCCCCCATACAATAGAATATTGTTGCTGCTTAGCCACCGAGTCATGTCCAGCTCTTTGTGACCTAGTGGACTGTAGCATGCCAGGTTCCTGTGTCCTCCACTATTTCCTGGAGTTTGCTCAGATTCGTGTCTATTGAGTTGGTGATGCTGTCTAACCATCTCATTCTCTGGTGCCCCCTTCTCCTTTTGCTTTCAATCTTTCCCAGCATTGGGGTCTTTTCCAATGAGCTGTCTCTTCACATCAGGTGGCCAAAGTACTTGAGATTCAGCTTTAGCCACAGACCTTCCAGTGAATACTCAGGGTTGATTTCCTTTAGGATTGACTGGTTTGATCTGGCAGTCTAAGGGACTCTCAAGAGTTTTCTCCAGCACCACAGTTCGAAAGCATCAATTCTTCGGCACTCAGCCTTCTCTGTAATCCAACTCTCACATCTGTACATGACAGCTGTAAAATGGAATCAGGTTCTGAGACATGCTACAACGTGGATGAATCTTGAAAATGCTATGCTAAGTGAAATACACCAGACACAGAGGACAAATATCACATGATTTCATTTATACGAAATACAAGATGAACTCATAGAGACAATAAGTTGTCAGCAGTTATGAGGGCTGGGTGGAGGGGAGCATAGGGGTTATTGTCTGACGGGTAGAGACTTTTTGCAGAGGTGATGGAAAAGTTCTGGAAATAGAAGTGATGGTTGTATACTTTCAACACTATTGAATTTTATACTTAAAGGTGATCAAAGTGGCAATGTCATGTTATATGTATTTTCTCACAATAAAAAAATGAAGGTAAAAGAAAAGGGGGAAAGAAATATGGGTTTGGGAGTCAGCGCTGTCCAGATGGTGATGAAGGCCATGGACGAGGGCATGCCACTGAGGATTGTGGGTGGACAGCCTGGGACAGCCCTGAGGACCTTGCCCGTGAAGGGGGCAGGAGAAGGAGATTGAGGGGGAGTTATTGGAGCAGCAGAAAACTGGAAGAATGATGGTGTTCTAGAAGCCTGGATGTATTAGTCAGTGCCCTGGATTGCAAATGACAGAAACCCACCTTGAGTTCGTTTGGGCACAAAGGGGAACTAATTGGTTTGCAGAAATGTGGGAAGGGCAGGGGCACCTGAAGAGCCCACAAGCGCCTGGCTAGAGTCAGGTCTGCTTTCTAGGACCTGGCTCCTGCCTGGGTCGCCCCTGCTCCTCTGGGACTGCTGCCATTCCCTCTCCTTGTGTGGATGGGTTTCTGCAAAAGGCTTTTGCTCATGGCCAGCAGCAGCTCTGAGTGCACACCTCCCTAGGATGTGCTGCTACACACTTCCCTCAGGAAGGATTCAAGTAACCCAAGGAAGAGCCCTGAGTGGCCCCACCTGGAGCACATATCCACCTTGAGGTAAGCAGGCCAGGATGCATGACGGGCAGTTGCCTTCCAGTTCAGTTCAGTTCAGTTGCTCAGTCCTGTCTGACTCTTTGCGACCCCATGGATTGCAGCACGCCAGGCCTCCCTGTCCATCACCAACTCCTGGAGCTTACTCAAACTCATATTCATTGAGTCAGTGATGCCATCCAACCATCTCATCCTCTGTCATCCCCTTCTCCTCCTGCCTTCAATCTTTCCCAGCATCAGGGTCTTTTCCAATAATTCAGTTCTTCCCATCAGGTGGCCAAAGTATTGGAGTTTCAGCTTCAGCATCAGTCCTTCCAATGAATATTGAGGACTGATTTCTTTTAGGATGGATCAGTTGGATCTCCTTGCAGTCCAAGGGACTCTCAAGAGTCTTCTCCAACACCACAGTTCAAAAGCATCAATTCTTCAGTGCTCAGCTTTCTTTATAGTCCAACTCTCACATCCATACATGACTACGGGAAAAACCATAGTCTTGACTAGATGGACCTTTGTTGGCAGAGTAATATCTCTGCTTTTAATATGCTGTCTAGTCATAACTTTTCTTCCAGGGAGCAAGCGTCTTTTAATTTCATGGCTGCAGTCACCATCTGCAGGGATTTCACAGCCCCCCAAAATAAAGTTTCTTCCTGTTTCCATTGTTTCCCCATCTGTTTGTCATGAAGTGATGGGACCAGATGCCACAATCTTAGTTTTCTGAATGTTGAATCTTAAGCAAAATTTTTCACTCTTCTTTCAATTTCAACAAGAGGCTCTTTAGTTCTTCTTTGCTTTCTGCCATAAGGGTGGTGTCATCTGCATATCTGAGGTTATTGATATTTCTCCTAGCAATCTTGATTTCAGCTTGTGCTTCATCCAGCCCAGCATTTCTCATGATGTACTCTGCATATAAGTTAAATAAGCAGGGTGACAATATACAGCCTTGACGTATTCCTTTCCTGATTTGGAACCAGTCTGTTGTTCCATGTCCAATTCTAACTGTTGCTTCCTGACCTGCATACAGATTTCTCAGGAGGCAAGTCAGGTGGTCTGGTATCCCCATCTCTTGAAGAATTTCCCACAGTTTGTTGTGATCCACACAATCAAAGGCTTTGGCATAGTCAATAAGCAGAAGTAGATGTTTTTCTGGTATTCTCTTGCTTTTTTGATGATCCAATGGATATTGGCAATTTGATCTCTGGTTCCTCTGCCTTTTCTAAATCCAGCTTGAAGCTCTGGAAGCTCACAGTTCATGTACTGTTGAAGCCTGGCTTGGAGAATTTTGAGCATTACTTTGCTAGCATGTGAGATGAGTGTAATTATGCGCTAGTTTGGGCATTCTTTGGCATTGCCTTTCTTTGGGATTGGAATGAAAACTGACCTTTTCCAGTCCTGTGGCCACTGCTGAGTTTTCCAAATTTGCTGGCATATTGAGTGCAGCACTTTCACAGCATCATCTTTCAGGATTTGAAACAGCTCAACTGGAATTCCATCACCTCCACTAGCTTTGTTCGTAGTGATGCTTTCTAAGGCCCACTTGACTTCACATTCCAGGATGTCTGGCTCTAGGTGAGTGATCACACCATCGTGATTATCTGGGTCATGAAGATCTTTTTTGTATAGTTCTTCTGTGTATTCTTGCCACCTCTTCTTAATATCTTCTGCTTCTGTTAGGTCCATACCATTTCTGTCCTTTATCGAGCCCATCTTTGCATGAAATGTTCCCTTGGTATCTTGAAATTTTCTTGAAATGATCTCTAGTCTTTCCCATTCTATTGTGTGCCTCTATTTCTTTGCGTTGATCACTGAAGAAGGGTTTCTTATCTCTCCTTGCTATTCTTTGGAACTCTGCATTCAAATGCATATATCTTTCCTTTTCTCCTTTGCCTTTCACTTCTCTTCTCAACTATTTGTAAGGCCTCCTCAGACAACCATTTTGTCTTTTTACATTTCTTTTTCTTGGGGGTGGTCTTGATCCCTGCCTCCTGTACAATGTCATGAACCTCCATCCATAGTTCTTCAGGCACTCCATCAGATCTAATCCCTTGAATCTATTTGTCACTTTAGCACTCCAGATTAGAGGGAGAGGAGAATCCTGAGTGGACAGGATACACTGGGGAAGAGTCTCAAGAAGGAAGGGCTGCTTAATCTCTAAAATGACTCATGGTTTAAGACAAGGCCTGGGAGCACCCACTGGGCTTACTCACAAAGGAATCTTTGGTGTGCTTGGCAAGGGAAGGTGTGAGTGGGGTGCTGGGCCAGAGACTGGCTCATAGCTGGTGGGAATCAGAGGGAGGTGAGCATGTAGAGACAGCATGTGCAGACCTCTGACTCAGGAGGAACAGTTGTGCAAGGCAGTAGAGAGATGAGGAGGAAGTTGCAGGAGATAGGGCTTCAAAGAAGGATTTTGTTTTTGGTGTTTGGATGGGAGAGAGATAAACATGCTTGGATGCTGAGAGAGCCAGGAAAGAAGCAGAGGTTGAAGAAATAGGAAAGAGTGAGGAGGTGGGGAGGTAGGGCATCTGAGCACAGGGGTGGGGGGCAGGTTTGAGTGTTGGCAGGAGCAGCCTCACCCTCTTTTCTGTGCTGGGGGAAGGAGAAGGACCTGTATGTATACAGTAGGTCTGTAGGTCTGGTGACTGTGTATGCTGCTACTGCTAAGTCACTTCAGTCGTGTCCGACTCTGTGTGACCCCATAGACGGCAGCCCACCAGGCTCCCCCGTCCCTGGGATTCTCCAGGCAAGAACACTGGAGTGGGTTGCCATTTCCTTCTCCAATGCATGAAAGTGAAAAGTGAAAGGGAAGTCGCTCAGTTGTGTCCGACCCTTAGCATGGACTGCAGCCTACCAGGCTCCTCCATCCATGGGATTTTCCAGGCAAGAGTACTGGAGTGGGGTGCCACTGCCTTCTCCGTGTATAGGAAAGCATTCTTCTCAGACAGCTTCTACTTTCTCCAAGAGGTCGGATGAAAACAAGATGGAACTGGCTAGAAGGTGCAAGCAGAGTGGAGAAAGTTGAGAAGGCTAACCAGCATGAAGAGCAGCAGATAGAGTGAAGCAGGGAGGATAAGGAGAGTCACGTGGACTGAAGAACGTGCATTTGCAGCAGCCTAGCGCTGGTGGCCTGATTCTCACCAGCAGAGCCCAGTGCAGGGTATGGAGGTGGGACGGCATGGTTGGATGGATCTGGGCTGGGGGTTGGCCAAGCAGGAGGGGCAGAGGGACAATAAGGGTACTGGTGGGATGGCAGTTCATTCCAGTTTTATCTCAGCAAGTATTTCTTACCACCTGACTGTACACCAGGCATGGTACGGGGCCTAAGGACACATTGGCAAACCAGGTAGATTGTGTTCCTGCCCTCGGAGAGGCTGGCCTCTAGCCGGGGTGGGTTCAGTTGAGTTTGGTTCAGTCGCTTAGTTGTGTCCGACTCTTTGCAATCCCATGCACTGCGGCACATCAGGCTTCCCTGTCCATCACCAACTCCTGGAGTTTACCCAAACTCATGTCCATGGAGTCGGCAATGCCATCCAACCATCTCATCCTCTGTTGTCCCCTTTTCCTCCTGCCTTCAATCTTTCCCAGCGTCAAGGTCTTTTCAAATGAGTCAGTTCTTTGCATCAGGTGGCCAAAGTATTGGAGTTTCAGCTTCAGCATGAGTCCTTCCAATGAACGCTCAGGACTGATCTCCTTTAGGATGGACTGGTTGGATCTCTTTGCAGTCCAAGGGACTCTCAAGAGTCTTCTCCTACACCACAGTTCAAAAGCATCCATTCTTTGGCACTCAGCTTTCTTTATAGTCCAACTCTCACATCCATACATGACTATTGGAAAAACCATAGCCTTGACTAGATGGACCGTTGTTGGCAAAGTAATGTCTCTGCTTAGCGGGGGTGGAGGGCTGGGCAAACATCTATTTAAAAGCTCCCATGTGAGATGAGGGTGATGGGAGGGATTCTGTGGAGCTTAGGCTGGATATAGATGGACAGGAATGTAGGAGGGGCTGGCAGACAGACAGAGGGTCACAAGGTCAGGTCTGGAGGTGCCTGTGAGGTCAACACACATGGGCAGATGTGGTGGAGAGTGAAGGCTGAGGGAAGCTGCGGTTAGAGAGTGGGGTGACTCATCCCCGCCCCGCCCTTCCTTCCCTCTCTTCCTGTTACAATAGCTGACCTGTCCTTTTCCTTTCGAAGTTTGAGCCTCCAAGGGCTCTCCCCTCCCCTCTGACTCTCTTGGGGATGCTGATTTTCTTTCCCCTCTACTGGATTCGTCTCACCACTTCTAAATATTCCCAAGTCTCTCTCGTTATGAAGGCCAAGCAAGTGGAGACAGCAAAAGAGGACAACTGGATGGAAAACGGGGGCTGAAATAATAATATTATAATAATATAATATAATATAATATAATAATATATGTTGTGTTAGTTGCTCAGTCGTGCCCGACTCTTTTGCGACCCCATGGACTGCAATCCACCAGGTTCCTCTGTCCACGAGATTTTCCAGGCAAGGATTCTGGAGTGGGTTGCCATTTCCTTCTCCAGGGGATCTTCCCAACCCAGGGATCGAACCCCGGTCTCCTGCACTGCAGGCAGATTCTTTACCGACTGAGCTACAAGTATATAATATAATATATATTATACATATATATAAATTGCTTGACTGCCCCCATTCTCTTACAGTCAATATCCTCTCATTTTCTATTCTATTCTATTTCATTCTATTTCAGCCCCCATTTTCCGTCCAGTTGTCCTCTCTTGCTGTCTCCACTTGCTTGGCCTTCAAACTGTCCCCTCAGTTCATTGGAACCTGGTTTCCGCAGCCCATTCTCTGGATGATGCTTCTGCCACGGGCACCTATGACCATCTTTATTAATCTAATGAACACTTGACAGTCTTTATTTGACCCATGACAGTGTTTGGCCCCAGTGGGCACCTTCTTCTTCTCTTAGAAACTCTTCCTAGAATCTTCTCTCTGCTTCTGACATTAACTTCCTCCTCTGTGACATTGTATCCCCTGGGCTTTTATGATAACAGTTTACCCTACAGTCTCACTCCATTTGGTCTTTAAGCCTCCATCCAAGGGCTTCTTCTTATCTCTCCCCCGAATAGCCTCTGTATAGTATTAACCACTCTCAGAGCTTAAGCAATCACCTACCATAGTGGCCCAGATAGAAGATAAAAACCAAATTAAAAGCAATCCCCTAGATTCCCAGTGAGGAGGCTTGCCAAAAAGTTTGGGGGCTAACTTGAATACATAGACTTTTAGTGTGGTTGAAATAATAGTGTCCTTTATTAACTTAGTTCACTATACATTTTAAAAATCAGATGTCGTATAAGACATTGTAGCAAGACATTTTATTTTTTTTCCTCCTATTTTCTGAAGCAGTTTTATTTAAACTTTTAACATTTCTCTTTAAAACCTGGGTTAGTATCACTAAAGCTTTGTTATCATGAACCTTTTATAGAACACATAAACTTGATTTTTGCCCAAGTTATTTGTGTCATAGTGCTTTTTGAATCAGTGTATGATGCTGTAAACTCTGTTCTTTGCCATAAAAGCCTAATTGCATACTACTAGGCTGCATGAATGGAGATGGCAATGGCATTCCACTCCTGTACTCTTGCCTGGAAAACCCATGGACATGACTGAGTGACTTCCCTTTCACTTTTCACTTTCCTGCATTGGAGAAGCAAATGGCAACCCATTCCAGTGTTCTTCCCTGGAGAATCCCAGGGACGGGGGAGCCTGGTGGGCTGCTGTCTATGGGGTCGCACAGAGTTGGACACGACTGAAGCGACTTAGCAGCAGCAGCAGCAGCAGCAGCAGCAGCAGGCTGCATAAATAAACTAAACATCTGGTAGGTGTGTATTTGTTGTCTCCACAACATAGCCACTTTCTGTATTGTTCTTGAAGTGACTTTTTATAAGAATGGCTTGCTTAAAAAGATGAATACTTGCAATTATAAGGTCATACCTCCAGAAATAATATTTGAATCTAATTGAAATGTCTTTGCCTCCATTATTTTCTGATTCTACCAAGTGACCCCCATACATATCCAAAACTTCATTGATTGAGGTTATTTCAGGCTAACAAGTTTTCCCCAAAGAGCATTTTGTTCTAAATGTGCTGAGAGCGTGCCCTGTAATGAGGGAGGCTTTGTAAGGACTGGAATATGAGACTGATCTTTCCTACCTCAGAGATAATTTTGGAACAAAATCTCATCTCATATATTCTCTGGTAGCTCAGCTGGTAAAAAATCTGCCTGTAATGCAGGAGACCCCGGTTTGATTCCTGGGTTGGGAAGATCCTCTGGAGAAGAGATAGGCTACCCACTCTAGTATGCTTCCCTGGAGAATCCCCATGGACAGAGGAGCCTGGCGAGCGACAGTCCATGGGGCTGCAAAGAGTCGGACACGACTCAGCATCTAAGAGCATTCAGATGTTTTGCTGACAACTCCCAAACTGGTATCTCCTGACCAGGGATTTTCCCCCTTCTACCCAACAACCTACTAGACGTCTTCACCTGGGTACCACTCACTCAGTGGGTCGAGGTGTTTTTGTGTGTTAAGCACCATCCTGGGTGCGGGTGGATAAAGGGGTGAACATGCCAGAGTCCTCGTTCTCAAGGAGTCCATCCTAGTGGGCTGACACAGAGAAGAAACATGTGGACAAACGGGAAAATGTCCTGTACTAGCAGCCACCAGGAAGCATGTAAAATGCAGTCGTGTGGTAGAGGGTGACTGTGTGGCCTGTGTGTTTCATGGGGGGAGGTATGGGTCAGAAAGGGCCTCCGGGAGCAGAGGGTGTTTGATTTGAGATGAGAATGCCAAGGAGACAGTCGTGTGAAGCTCTGGGGAAGAGGGTTGGCAGAAGTTGGTGCAAAAAGATTCCACTGTGGTTAGGAGAAGGCTGGTGTATGTGGGGGAGGGGGGCTAGG
>SJYQ01004261.1:27750-238023 GCA_006410935.1 Redunca redunca
TGGCATTCGAGAAGGGGAGGGCTTAGGGAGATGAGTTTGGAGAGGAAGCCAGCGCCTAACCAGGTAGGGCCTTTCAGGCCATAGCAAAGATTTTATCATCATTTTTACAACAATGGTGGGAAGTCACTGGGAGGGTTTCAAGGAAGGGAGTGACTTGGTTTGATTTACATGATAGAAAGATCTCTCAGGCTGCCCTATGGAGGAGAAAGTGCGGAGGAGCCTGAGTTGGGGCAGGGAGCCACTTCAGGTATCCAGTGTTCAGTGAGGTGGCTCTCAGAGGTGGTAGGAAGGGAATGGACTTTGAGAACATTTTGGGATTATATCCAGCTTGACTCGCTAATAGTGGGGATGTGATTATGAGGAAAGAGACGTCTAGGTCTTTGAATTGAGCATCTGGGTGGATGGGAATGTCATCTTCCAAGATGGGGAAGACCAGGACAGAACATAAATCTATCCTCTTTTGGGGGGTTAGGAGTTCTGTTTTGGATAATCAACAGGAAGTTGGAAACGTGAGTCTAGCACTCAGGGGAGTGGTTAGGTGTGAACTGATAAATGTGGGAGTCATCAGTCAGAGATGATTTTATGGATGTTTCTGGACAAGATCACAGAGTAGATAGAGGAGAAAAGAGGGTGGAGAACTGGGCCCTGGGGCATTTTGCCTTTAGAGATCAGCAAGAACAATTAGTGAAATCAAGAAAGACCCATCAGTGAGCTGGGAAGAAGTCAGGAGAGGGTGCTGCCTGGGAGCCAAGGGGAGATGGTGTTTAAGGAGGAAGCTCTCAATGGCCAAGTGTTGCTGAGGGAGTAAGATGAGGATGACCAGTGGATTTGACAATAGCGTTGGCCATTTGGAATCTTGATAAGAGCAGTCCTGACAGCAGTAGCTAAAGTGATGAGGAAGTGGAGATGTCAAGTGTAGACAACTTTTAGAGGACTTTGTTTTTTTATAAGTGGGGTAGTAGCTGGAGAAGAATATTAAAAAAAAAGAGGGGGAAATGTTATAAGATATATTTACGGAGAAGGAATAGTGAGGCAATAGCTGTGGCACACAGTCGGTGGTAGGGGTGGGTGAGAGGTGATGGGGGACAGTGCCCACGTGCAGCCGGGGCTACCAGGAGCACGACGCTTCATCCACGTTAAGGGGAGAAGGTGGACTTGGTGGACGGGGATGAGCCAGTGCTTGCCTACCGCTTCTATTGCCCATCGGCATAGGATGCCTGGCTCTCTGCTGAAATGGGGGATAAGAGAATGGAGGCTCGAGGTTTGGGGGAAGAGAGGTATGATAAGGTCATCTTGGAGAATAGGGTGAAAGTTTTAGGAAAATGTAGAATTTCTTAGACATGTGGAGTGCCCACTTGAGCTTTGTGGCCAGAAGTTGCACCTGAAACCAGCCAGTCCAGTGATACTATTCTCCAGATATTCTGGAACAGGGGCCACCTGGAGAATTTAACTGGAGTTCGGAGGGAAGGTGGGGATGTGAAGGGGGTGATGGACGTTGAGATAGTGGGGTTATTGACCCGTAGATGGGGCAGAAAGATTGCTGCAGGGGGACAAGAGAGAGGAGATGGTGCAGTTCTCATTACAAATGGGGTCTAGGCTATGAGCACGCATATGGTGAGGTTGGACAGGTGGAGAAAAAAAGATTGTTGGAAACGAGGAAGTCCAGAAAGTGAGAGGTCACGGTTTTGGGTGTGAACAATAATAAGTGTCTTAGCAGCGAGCTGGCGTGTAATATGATCGATGAATGAGAGGGGGTGTCCAGGCATCTTATTTGCATTTCAAGCTCGACACCTCTCAAGCATCCCCTGCACAGCTGCTCCTCCGCGCGGTAAGTGGCACCACCACCCAGAGCCCCAAACTTGGGCGTCACTTTGATTCTGCTCCCTTCTGATCCCCACACCCAACCAAGTCACCACATCGTTTCAGTTCTGTCTCGTAAGCATTTCTTTGATCCAGCTGTTTCTTTCCATCACCCCTGTGCACGCCTTGGTTGAGGCCATCGCTCTCTCTCACTTGGACTATTGCATCAGGCTTCGAACAGAGAGCCCTGCCCTGGTCCCTCCACACTGTGACCAGACCCTGTAAATTAGATCACATGGCTTCTGTTCAAAGTCTCCCTGGTAACTTTTCATTGTTTTTAGGATAAAGTCTGAAATCGTTAACAAAGACTGCTAGAGAAAGCGCTGCACGTCCAGCTTCTGGCTACTTCAGCCTGACGCCTACTATGAGCCTGCTCGCCTAACTGCAGCCCACCTGGGTTCCTTCCGATCCTTGGCATCAGGTTTGATCTCTGTGCTAGGCTTTTCATATACTCTCCCCTTTGCCTGGAACCCCTTCCTCTCTGTTTGGCAAAATCTTCCTCTTTCTCTAGGTGTCAGTTTAAGAGGTCCCAGGGAAGCTTTTCCTGGGTGCCTGAATGTTGATTCCCCTCCCTCTTCCCCAGCCACCACTGGCCCCGCCCCATACCCCCAGCTTCCCCAGCAAGTCACGAGTTCATTAGCCATCCTCTTCATAGCATGTAAGCTCCATGAGGTCAGGGACTGTTGCCTGATTCTTCCCAGACAAATCCTGTGCACCTGACTGAAATGAACAGTAAATAGTTACCAGCCTGAACTGAATGGAAGATTCTAGAGGTGGAGCAGTTCTGGGGGAAGACAGGTCTGGGTTGCAGTCCTGTGGGCAGTGGAGGAGGAGGTCCTGGGCCTCGAGGCTGGCATGGAACGAAGAGGGCAGAGTGCCACACGAGTGGTCCCTGTGGCCGTGGGCTGTGCGAGAATACCAGAAGGCCACAGTCACATGCTCCAGTCTTTAATGAATGGGAAGTAGGTGCAGCTGTGGGGGTGGGCAGAGGGTGGAGGAGAAAGATGGCAGGACCAAATCGAGGGAAGAGTTTTCAGGAAGATGGCGCTGGAAGGACAGAGAGTGTTGGCTTCTGGCTGGTCAGGTGGTGTTTCGTCTCCACTGGGCTCAGTGGCTTGGGACTTGAAGACTGCTGGGAAGAGCGCCCATGAGAAGGCCTGGTGTGGGGTTAGTCAAGGTTCTACGATCCTCTTGCCCTGTATTGGACCTGGAAGCCCCTGGAGTGAGGAGCCTGGAGTCTCGGAGGGAGTTGTCCATGGTGGGTCTGCAGGTCAACATGCGGGAGCTGCCTTGGGCTGAGCAGTGTGGGGCCGTCTGGTTCTGAACTGGTTGAGACGGCCGCCCTGTTCTCTGGGGTTGGGTGGTCACGGCTCTGGTCTGGCTTGGTGGTGGGGGCCATCTTGTTTCCTGGGGTCGGGTGGCCGGTGGGTGGTTTGGGGGCCCCGCCCACACTCTCATTCCCGGGGGACGTCCACTCATGGCTTATAGCTGCCCCCAGAGAACTGACCTTGACTGAGTGGGACCCATCAACCCTTCCCACCAGCCCTCCTGCTTGGGGAAGCCTGAAGCCAATGACTGACAGCTATGGCAGTTCCAAAATCTGATGCTCTTTACTCTGGCAGGACAATTCTGTGATGGGATTTGTGATCCAAAGGCCGCCTCACGCCATGGGGCTCAGGCCAAGGCTGAGTTTCCCAGAACACATGCCCTGCACAGCTCCGCCCTCTCCCTATCCTGCTTCCTTTGTTCTTCTTACCCACACACAAACTCCTGCCACTGGCCCTGCTTCCAGGGACCCTGACCTAAGACGGGGGTAACTCTCTGATCTTGTCCCATAATCAGGGGTGGGCGTGAGGCTCTCCAAGGGTCATGGGGGACCTAGCCCCCCACAGATTCAGCTCACCCCTTTGGACTTGGACATTCCCCTCTCCTCTCCAGGCCAAAGTTTCCTCATCTATAAAAACCTTTAGGCTTGGGGAAGGGATAGAGGTGGGCTGAACTGGGAGATTGGCAAATATACACTGCTGCTGCTGCTGCTAAGTCACTTCAGTCGTGTCCGACTCTGTGCGACCCCATAGATGGCAGCCCACCCAGGCTCCCCCATCCCTGGGATTCTCCAGGCAAGAACACTGGAATGGGTTGCCATTTCCTTCTCCAATGCATGAAAGTGAAAAGTGAAAGTGAAGTCACTCAGTCTTGTCTGACTCTTAGCGACCCCATGGACTGCAGCCCACCAGGCTCCTCCATCTATGGGATTTTCCAGGCAAGAGTACAGGAGTGGGGTGCCATTGCCTTCTCCAAAATATACACTACTATCTAATGAGAATCTACTATATATCACAGGAAACTCTACTCACTGCTGTGGTGACCTAAATGGGAAGGGAATCCAAAAAGAGGGGATGTATTAATATGTATACATATAACTGATTTACTTTGCTCTACAGCAGAAACTAACCCAGCATTGTAAAGCAACTATACTCCAATAAAA
Organism: Redunca redunca; assembly: GCA_006410935.1. Lineage (NCBI taxonomy): Eukaryota > Metazoa > Chordata > Mammalia > Artiodactyla > Bovidae > Redunca > Redunca redunca. The sequence continues at coordinate 32,099 of SJYQ01004261.1, forward strand.
ATTAATCAAAGAAAAAGAATATGGAACCAATCTTCCATGGATATCAAGGGATGGCTGTATAAGCTATACCCCTAAGGATGTCTTGAATTCATTTAATTATGGTATCCTTATTATTTCTTTGTCCTAAATGTTCCTAGACTGCTTTTAAAATATGTTCTCAGTAAGAGTTACACTTAAAAACAACAACAACAAACTTTCAGTTCAGTTCAGTTCAGTCGCTCAGTTGTTTTTGACTCTTTGTGACCCCATGGACTGCAGCACGCCAGGCCTCCCTGTCCATCACCAACTTCCGAAGCTTGCTCAAACTCATGTCCATGGAGTCGATGATGCCATCCAACCATCTCATCCTCTGTTGTCCCCTTCTCCTGCCTTCAATCTTTCCCAGTATCAGGGTCTTTTCCAATGAGTCAGTTCTTCACAGCAGGTGGCCAAAATATATTGTAGGCTGGATTAATTAAAGCAACAACAGAACACACAAACAAGGAAACGCTTTGCTGAACTCCCTGGGCTAGGTGTGGTGGAGGGTTCAGGTCCAGATAAATGAGGCATGGCCCCTTTTGTTCAGCAGCTCATAGACCATATTTACTCATTTAACAAACATTTATTGAAGGCAGCTGGGGAGCTGGATGATGGCGTCCTATGTGTAAAGGGCTCACAGACTGATGGGGAGAACAGACCCCTCCAATCTGGGGAGAGTGGCTGAGGTGCAGGTGAGGCTGGCACACGGAGGAGGTTAAGGCTGCCTCTGGGGTTTGAGGAAGCGTCCCAGAGGAGGCAGAAAGGGCATTCCAGGCAGAGGGAACAGCATGTCTGAAGGCTGGAGGCATGACCCAGCATGATGTGTCTGGTTGAGGATCCTCAAGCCCTTTGGTGTGTTATTTGTGGTACCAGGAGAAAGGGGGCTTCCCTGGTGGTTCAGACAGTGAAGAATCTGCCTGCTATGCTGGAGACCTGGGTTTGATCCTTGTGTCAGGAAGATCCCCTGGAGAAGGGAATCGCTACTCACTCCAGTATTCTTGCCTGGAGAATTCCATGGACAGAGGAGCTTGGCGGGTTACAGTTCATGGGGTCACAAAGAGTTGGACACAACTGAGTGACTACCACTTCCACTTTTTAGGAGAGAGGAGGGGGTGTTGTGAGGCTGGGGAGGTCAACAGGGCCTGGTGGAGGGCAATGGGGATGGTGGTCGTAGTGGAGGGACTTTCAAAGCCCGGAGGAGTGATGTTGTTAGATTCGTACACAACTACTCTGTCCTTGTAGAGGAGGGCAGGGGGAGAGGCCCAGTGGGAGGGGTAGGCTATGGAGTGGGAGAGGAAAGGCAGACTCGGGAAACTTTCAGGGGCTGAAATCAGTGGGATTTGGTGCCACACTGAGATGTGGGCCATGAGGGGCTGGGAGGTGGGGAGGGGTGGAGGATGCCAGACCCGTTCCTGGCTTGGACAACTGGGTGGGTGGCAGTGTTGTTCATGGTGGGGTGTTGGGGGGTGGGTGGGTGGTGATGCTTGAGGAGAGCATCTTTTTTGGGGAAAGATGACATGGTCAGCTTAGGGGTTGCTGAATGGGAGGCACCTGGGGATCTCCCAGAGGGTTGTCCCATGAGTCAGACTGGTGTGGGTGCTGGGACTCAAGCTAGTCCAGCTCGTTTCAGGAGTTGTTGAGGTCTGAGTGGTGTGTGTAGGGTGGAAGGATTGTGTATTCAGTAAAGAGAAATCCCTCAGCCTTAAGGATCCACAAAGAACCTGTCAGCTTGGAGGCACTCCATGGGTCCTGGCCCATGGGGATGGGCCTCTTAAACACGCAGGCAGACGCCCCATCCCTGACTCCCTCTCAGCACTGTCCTACCCACACCAGGCCTTCCCCCTCATCCTTCGAAGGACTCACCCCTGGGTACCTGTGCTGGGCAGGGTTAGGGAGGCCTGGATGGGGGAGCCATGGGCACTTAGCTGAGGGGCACCAACTCATATTGGCACAGGGTCTCCTAGGATCTCTCCTCCTGCTTTGACCAGCTGGTTGCAGAGTCCAGAGACCACTGGATCAACCTCTGGGCCTCCCACCACCTCGTGGGGGCATGCTCTGTGGGGTGTGTGTTGGAAGTGTGTGTGTGCGCGTGTGTGTGTGTGTGTGTGTGTGTGTGTGTGTGTGATGGGTAAACCTGGGTCTGAGGTTCCAGGACTCAGATGCCCACTGAGTGGTCTTGGCCGCCTCTCCAAGGTCCATCGTGATCCCCCTCCCCAACTTTCCTTCCCATCCTCCCTGTCCCCAATCTGGAAAGTACTGAGACAATCATATTTATTAAGGACTTGACATACCCTATCACCATATACAAAAGTCCCCATCAGCTATCAACCTGCCTCCCCCGGGGCTCAGGACCCAGAAACCAAACTGCTTCCTAGCATTGGTCCCTGGGTGGGTGTCTAGAGCTCCACACCTGCCTTCCCCACCTGCCCTGTGGTGGCTTTCTGGAGCAGGCAGAGACTCTGGTGGTCTCAGCTGCCAACTTCACCAGTTATGGAAACCCACCTGCATCAACCGTGGTCATTTCAGCCTTAATTAGGACAGAGTTCCCATCTTGGGGGTGCTCCCCCGGGGAGAGGGCATATGGTGGACACGCCTCCGGCAGGTGAGTCCTGCGCCGAGACCCCCGGGGTCTGGGGCCAAGGATCTCCAGGCATCTCTTGCCCACCAGGTAGGAGACCTCACCGAGGTTGAGGAGGATGCAGAGGATGGCCGTGGCCACCATGAAGTAGGTGAAGATCTTCTTCTCGGTGGGCCGGGAGATGTAGCAGTCCACGGTGTTGGGGCAGGGTGACTCAGAGCAGGCCACCACCCGGGGCATGTCGTAGTCCTTGTAGAGGCGATGGAAGACGTAGAGGAAGCCCACGTCGACGGCCGCCTTGAAGAGGAGGCTCAGCAGGTAGGTCCACCAGAGCCCGCCCCGCTTCTTGTCCGGGTTGTCATACAGGGACGGGGCGTGGGGCCCGTGCTTCCGGCGGTGCTTCCGCTCCCGCTCCTGGCGGTAGGCCACGTGCATGACCACAAAGAGCGAGGGGCACGTGACCAGGATGAGCTGCAGGGCCCAGAGGCGCACGTGGGACACGGGGAAGAACTGGTCATAGCAGACGTTGGGGCAGCCCGGCTGCTTGGTGTTGCAGACGAAGTCCTTCTGCTCATCGTCCCACACCTCCTCGGCCGCCACCACGTAGACCAGCACACGGAAGATGAAGACCACGGACAGCCAGATGCGGCCCAGCGCCGTGGAGTACTTGTTGACCCCGCTCAGCACATCCCGCAGGAACCCCCAATTCATGCTGACCCTGGCCTCGCTTCCCTGAGTGGACGATCTTGGCCCCTGGCTTCACAGGGCTGGAAGAACCTGGAAATGGGCACCTTCATTAAGGATGTGATGGGCACATGATTTCACAACCATCGTGTTATCATGTCCACAATGGCCATGACTTGGTGGGGTTGGGATTGCGATCGTCCTAGATTCAGAGGGAGGGAGCTGAAGCCCAGAGAGGCACCCGCCCAAGGCGCATGGCTGGAAGTGGCAGAGCTGGTCTTAAGCTTCCATCTTCCAGTTCCAAAATCAGGACATATTTTATTCTATAAAGTAATAGGTACACAGGAAGGGTAATCATCCTGTAATGATGTGCCTACCAAGCTCGCTGACTCCAACCTTCAGCACTACGTGTCACACAACTTCTAAAGAAACACTAAAAAATGTGGATTGGAAGATCCACTGTTCGGTCAGCTGCCGGGCTGGACTGGGCAGGAGGGGAGGGATGTGTATCTGTTTTATTTTTATTTTCTTGCCACACCATATAGTATGCAGTACTTCTCCAGTCAGGGATTGAACCCACGCCCCCTGCAGTGGAAGCCTGGAGTCTTAACCTCTGGACCATCAGGGAAGTCTGAGGGACATGTATCTTTATTCTTCAACTTTCTCCAGCTCAGCCCCGGCCTGAGCCAGGCCCTGTGCAGACCTCAGATAATATCTACCCTCATCTCCTTTCTGGCTCCAGGACATCCCCCCCACCTGACATTCCCTTCCAAAGCAAACAGGCTCTTTGGAATCACGGCGGCTTGCTATCATCCTGCCACCTCCTGTTTCGGCGCTGGCCCTGAGGGCTGACTGTCCTCACCCCAGTGGGTTCTCTGGAATTCTAACCATTCCAGCCTTTGGGAGGGACTGGGGAAGGGACAGGGGCAAGATTCTGGCCTGGTCCTCCCCCCACCATCTACCTTTGCTTTCAGAGACACCTCCCTTCTCCGTCGGCTTGCTGGCTGTTTGCTGCCCATGTGGCCCATTGTGTCATTCAGGCCATGTCCTGCGTGCTCCATCCTCCACGTCCCTTAGCTGGAGTGCCATCTTGTCCTACTTTGCCTCTGGCTCCTCCCTGCCCTGACTCAGGAATCAACCATCTTCAGACCTGGTGCCTTTGGGACATTTTCTGAGCACCCTCCTCTCTCTGCCCTGGCAGAGTGCCTCATGGGTACCTAAATGGCCTATGTTTTCCATGCCAGACTGTCAGCTTCTGGAGGGCAGCCTCTATGTCTCATTCATCTCTGATTCCCTAGGACTCAGGACCGAGCCTGGACCAGTGAACACACCGTAGACGTCTGTGTGTTCTATGTGTGCTCAACCCAACTGAAACCCCACTACCTCATCCCGCCTGACTTTATCTCTAGTCTCCTGTCTTCCCTCTGGCCTGGCAGGACAGTCCTTCCCTGGAGTTTCTCCAGAGATCCTGTCTGCCCCTACATCTCCCAAAGCCCACAGCCCTCAGCCCTCGGTCCCCTGGGACCCTCAGCCACCTGGTCTCTGCCTCCCAGCTCAGTCTCCTGCCCGATTTGGTCCTCACCTTGCTTGGTTCTAGCAGCCACTCTCCTGTCCCTGGGCTGGCGTGTCTGCCCGTCTGCCTGGGGACCTCCCAGAGGCAGATTTTGTTCCTCACTCCCTTGCTGGGTGGGGCTTTCTGAACTAGTGAGCCAAACGGGAGTGACCGGGTGGGCAGGCAGGCAGGCAGGCAGGTGGGCGGACTTCCCGGGCACACGTTCAGGGAAAACACCTGTGGCTCTTTCCTGCTGGCCCACGCTTTCTCTGCAGCTCAGCGGGCATGGCTGGGTCTGGCTTGCCGTGCTGACAGGTATATGGGTGAAACTGCCTGAGCAGATGCTGGAGCCTGGTATGTTCACGCTCGGGCCCAGGTTAGCACCAAATGGCATTTTTCCTGCCCTCGCCTCCCACACCGTTGCCTAAATGTCACCGTCCTCTTGTCCCTAGGCCTCTCTCCTACCCATTTCTCTGGAAGCCTGGTGCTGAGATCCTCAGCAGCTCACATCTATGGAAAGGGGCGACCTTGATTCAGCCCAGGATTGCACGGCCCCTCCTCCTGCTCCCTGCTTCTGGCAGGACGTACCTGAGTGGTGGTGAGACGTGGGAGTGGGAGGGCCTACCCATCCACCCACCCTCCGTTCCTCTCCATGAGGCACCACTGTCCAGGTGGAGACAAGGAATGCAGATACACCATGAAATTCTCCAGCTGGCATGGGGCCAGGCACAGCTTCCCAGTCCACCCTCCAGGGGCCTGGGCTTCTGGGGAAGTAAGAGCCTGACCCGGCGGGGGCTGCAGAGGGGCCTTGGGCTTGGGATAGGGAAGGTTAATGTGCAGCCAGGGAGGGGCTCCTCTGTCTCATTTCCCACAAGCATTTATAGAGCACTTCCTAATACCAGTGATTAACGTTTATGTGGCCTTTTACAGCCGGCTAACCTTGTCTGAAGCCGTGCGCTCATCCCACCTTGCAGCCATCCCACCGGCTCGATATTATTAACCCACTTTGGAGAGGAGCTGCAGTTGCTCTCCCAGAGTCCCAGTGGAACTTGGGTTCAAAGTCAAGTGTTATGACTAGAAGTCCATGAACTTTTTCCCCTGAGACACACAACTGCTTATTCACTAAGCTTCATTCTCTTTGCAGACAACCCATGGGCCTAAAATTGCAACTGGGGATAAAGGCTAGACTTGACCCAGAGCAAGGAGCATGACCCCCCAGGAGTGCTGAGGGTCCTCTTGCTGCTGCTGCTAAGTCACGTCAGTCCTTACCTGGCTAGATCAAGTGCAGCCCTGTGCAGGGGCGAAAAGTTGATGAAAGGAGTCAATAAAGCTCGCCAAGGTTGAAGGAGCAAAGGTCACCTTGAATCAGTGAATGAATTGAATTTTATTAAGCCCTGACCATGGACCCCACACTTTGGAGGCGTGTGCACAAATATTCTCTAATTAAACCTCTTCTCACAGCGCCAGCCTTGTTCAGCAGGGCTCTTCATCTCCATTGTATGCAAAAGGAAACCGGGGTTCAGCCCCGGGTGGTAACTTGCGCAAGGTCACACAGCTGGTGCAGGTGGCAGGAACTTGAGGAGAAAGGATTTGAACCCAGGCCACCTGACTCTCCCTCTTGGCTGCCCCTACTCTCAGCTCAGCACTCCCATCCCCAAGGCTGCACCTTGGCTCCCAGCTCCTCCAACCCAGGCCTGATCAGGCAGCCCCTCACAGCATGGTTTTCTTCACATGGTCTTGAGGGTGGTCTGGTAAGAGTGGAGGGGGAACATCTGAGCCCAGAAAGATGAGGTCGCCTGAGAGGAGATCACCCTGTTTGGAAGAAGAGGTGACCCAGTCCAGGCGGTGGTCCAGGCTCTCAGCCCAGGCTTTCCTGGCCGCCAGGCACTCCCGGCATCTCTTGCTCACCAGGTAGGCCAGCTCCACCAGGTTGAGGACGATGCAGATGAGGGCTGTGATCACCATGAAGAGAGTGAAGATGTTCTTTTCCTCGGGCTTGGAGATGAAGCAGTCTACCACGTTGGGACACGGGGCCGCGTGACACTTGACCACGCGGGGGAGGGTGTATCTGGGGTAGATGGAATGGAACACGTAGAGGAATATGGCATCCACGCCGGCCTTGAACACCAGGCTGCAGATGTATGTCCACCAGAGCCCGCCCCGCTTCTTGCCGGGGTCCAGGTAGAGGCGCCCGCCGTCCTTCCCGACGGCCTCTTGGTGCTTCTTCTCCCGGGCCTGGCGGTAGGCCACGTGCATGACCACGAGCAGCGAGGGGCACGTGACCAGGATGAGCTGCAGGGCCCAGAGGCGCACGTGGGACACGGGGAAGAACTCGTCGAAGCACACGTTGGAGCAGCCCGGCTGGCGGGTGTCGCAGTCGAAGTCGCTGTGGTCGTTGCTCCACACTCGCTCGGCTGTCACCAGGTACACCAGCACGCGGAAGATGAAGACCAGGGACAGCCAGATGCGCCCGAAGGCTGTGGAGTACTTATTGGCCCCGCTCAGGAGCCCCTCGAAGATCCCCCAGTTCATGGTGGCCCCCGGCGCTGGCAGCTGCTGCGGAGAGAGGATGATGGTCATTTCCCACGTTTAGAGAGCACTCCCTCTCCCTGCTTTATAGAACCGGGTCATCAGCTTTGATCCTCATGGCCATGGCAGAGCTGGGCTCTATCCTTGTCCCCTTTACAGACAGGGGTACTAAGGTTCAGAGGGGTTATGCAGGGTCACACCTGATCAAGTGCAGAGGTGGGCCTGGAGCACAGGTAGTTCAGCCCAGAACCAACTATCCCCCATAAAAGTGAGCAAAGCCACCTGGTCCTCCCAGGGCTTAAGGGGGTGGCTAACGCCACCTTCCCTGTCTGTCCTAACTCGACCCTTCCCCCTCCTCAGTGGTCCAGATTTTGGAATGACTTTTTTTCCCTTTCTGAGCACGGCTCTCTCCCCACTTAGGCAGCCTCTCCCCAGGGGGAACCTGTTCTGTCCCTTTTACTCGGCTTGGGAGATGGGGCTAAAGAGAAGGTTGGAACCTTGTCCCCAAACTCCTATAGGTCTAACATTAGAAATATCCAGACAGTTGTCCTGCTCATGTGCAACTCATTTGAAGCAAGGCCAATGGCAAACCAGCTGAAACTAAAAGACGGGAACATCGATTCTCTTTGTATGTTAGGCTTCAAAGAGGAGCCTCGTGTTCTTGTGCTTCCCAAACTGGCATTCCATGGACCCCTGCTCAATGGCCTGGCAACAGAAGCAAAGAGAAGGATTCCATGTTTAAGAAAGGTAGGCAAGCGCTGTGTTCAGTGCAAAGTTGAGCAGGTCCCTTTGCTTGACCCTGTGATTCCATTCACATTATGAATCAGGGGTCAGAATAGGCGGCACTGCACCAGCTCTTCCCATCACAGAACCTTGTCTTTTTGTCATCTGGTCAGACAGCCTTGTCAAGACACCAAACTGAGAAATGCCACTCTGGTCAGTCCTGCTGGTGAGTTTGTGAGCGCACCGGAATCCGATTTACCTCCAATTAGGCAACGTGACTATGGTTCAGAGTGAGGAGTGCCTGTGTGTGCTCTTGGAAACTGTCTGTCTGGTTCCTGGGGGGTCCACTGATGCATGCAGCTTGGTCTCTTCCAGAACCTCAGGGAGCCTGTCTGCACAGCCTCCTGCTTTAAGGGGTTCCTGCTGCCATTTCCAAGTCTGCTCCAGATCGGAGGTCACCATGCTGTTCTCCCCTCCATGCCCCACCCCCATTATCTGAGCAGTTGGCATGAATCAATACAGCAGCTGTACAAAAGGGTACAGGTTTTATTCTCGGTTTACAGATGCGGAAGGTGGTTAGCACAAAGAGGTTAGTTCATTTGCCCACAGTGACACAGGTGGTAAGCGGCAGAGCTGGGATTTGAACCCAGGCAGGCTAGCTTCATGGCCCACACTCCGGGTCTGGGCCCCTTTCCTCAGGTTTTGGGAAGCTGCCTCCTGTGCACACTCCCTGCCCCAGCCCCACAGATCCCCAGGGAGGGAGGCTGGAGTGACTCTGCCCCCTACCCTGTCTCTCTGCTGTCCTGTCTATACCACCTACAACTTGAACGTGGGGCTCCTGCTCTGAATCCCCCACTGGTCTCTGCTCAGTCCTGCCTGGGGTGGGCGGAACCCCTGGCAGCTTCTCAGGGAGCATCTGAGGAGGTTCCAGCCCAGGGGCTCCCTGCCCAGCCCAACCCAGAGCGGGGGCGGGGTTTCACAGGCCCAGGCAGGGATGCCCCACCTGCTCAGCTCCTGGTCCCTCTGTGAGCCCCTCTCCCGCTCAGTCCCCGGCTCCCACCTCTGCTCACAGCTGAGGAGAAAGGGGGAGAACCCAGAGCAGGGGCGGGTGAGGCCCTTCCCTTCTCCACCATCAGGATGGCCATGTGCCCTGGCCACTCCCCTGACTCGCAGTCAGCGAAGTCTTCCCGCAGCTGGGTGTGCCAGGTGTGCCGAGGGCACCTCTGGACACCTCTTACCTGAGCGGCTACTCCTCAGGGCTCTTTGGGCACCAGGTCCTGGCCGCCAGCACTCCAACTTGGTGGGCAGCCGGCACTCATGTCAGAACCAGGGAGGGTGTTTGGGAAAACCTAGGACAGAGCCTGCGGATTTCGGCAGACAGCGTGGGTGTGCCGCGGGCCAGGGGGAGGAGCAGCTGTGCCGGGAACTGCCATTGGCTGGGCCCCAGCCTCCCAGGACTGCCTTTCATGAGGCCCAGGAGACTTATGGTTGCCCTCCTTTCAGGGCGCTGAGCCTAAAAATCCTGGCATCCTTTTGGGGACAACCACAGGTCCACTCTGACCCCCGGCTTGTCTTCCCATCCCTGGCCTTGTGTGGGAGGAGCCAAGGCCTGTCCTCTCCAGAAATTCCTTCTGATTCTTCCTGGGACTCTATGGGCTGCTCCAGACTCTCCTCCCTCTCCAGTTACGCCCCAGGGCCTTTCGTTCTCAGGGCTTCAGTGACCTGTGGGACTCAGTCCCAAATTCTGTCTCCAGCCCACGTGCTTTTGCCTATCAGTAGCACCAAACTGGATGCTTTTCTGTCACCTTTCTCCTTGCCTGGCCTTCTTCCCAGAAGCTTTCCCTGATTGTGCAGGCTTAGGGCCTCATCTTGGGGCTTCCACGGCCCTGAGCTTTCACCTTATCATCGGATGGCATTGAAATAGTTGAACTTGCTCCAGGTGGGACTCACCTGTTGAATGAGCACATCAGTCCCCACCAATGGACATTTTCTAGGGGCTTGTCGTTAGCAAGACGCAACACAGATCAGCCCCAGACCCTCAGGAACTCACCCACTTGGCCTTAATCACCAGCTGATAAGTCCAGCACCAGCTGCGCAGCCTCTTACGACTGCACAGATGTCAGGGAACAGTCACTAGGCCCAGGCTCCCATTGCTGCTGGAATCTACTTCAGTCTTTGCACCCTGACACTGAGCGCATAAGGGCTTACACAGAAAGTCAACCTCTCCCCTACATACACAGCCCCATCTCTCCGCAAAATATGTACACCGAGCCCCTCCCCAACCCCTGCGCAGCTGCCTGTCCTTCACCCTCCACCCCTGGCCCTGAGGAGCTACTCTCTACCCCATTCTTTAAATTCAAGAATCATTCCTGAGATTTGGCTCCAAGCCAGGTGCTGTGTTTGGCACTAGGATACATGGATAAAGAGGATCAGGAGTGGTTGGCAGGGTCTCCCTACTTGGGTGTGGGCTAAGTCTCTTCAGTCGTGTCTGACTCTTTGTGACCCCATGGACTGCAGCCTGCCAGGCTCTTCTGTCCATGGGGCTCTCCAGGCAGGAACACTGGAGTGGGCTGCCACGCCCTCCGCCCCCAGGGGATCTTCCCAACCCAGGGACTGAACTGAACGTCTCCTGCGTTGGCAGGCGGGTTCTTTACCACTAACACCCCCTGGCACACAGATGGGCCCAGAGACACACAGGTATAAGGATGTCCTTGAGGGCGAGCTCCAGTAGAAGGGACTCGGGGTGGGCAAGTCCTGTCCGGAGCAGGCGCCTCCCTGTCTAACGGGGCAGGCAGATGAAGGAAGTGCCTGACTGCAGGGACTGGGTCTGCATCTGGGTCTCACTCCCCTACAGCTGGAGCTCAAGCACCCCTACATGTGGGTTCACAGCCCTGCATCTGGAACCTCACAACCCTGGACTTGAATCCCACCTCTGGCACGTTCAGGTCTGTTTCTCGGGTGCACAGTGAGACGTCTTGTGCTCTGTGAGGACAGCGTGTGCAGTGCAGGGCGCTGGCTTTGTGGCCTGAATCCGGCCTGGCTGCTGCCTCTCCGTGCTGGGCGTCAGTGCCCTGTCTGTGCAGTGCTGCCGTAGCACCACCTACCTTGGAGGGTTGGCATGAGGATTAGCCCAGCCAACAGAGGCACAGTGCCAGACAGTGCCCGGCACAGAGGAGGCCCTTCCTGCCACTGCCTCTGGCGTGTGAACTGCCTGCACACGCCTAGCACGTGGTGGGTCACCATACGGCACCCCGCCCCCCACCCCACTCCTCACCTCCTCTCCCTGAGACGAAGGAAGGCAGAGAAAGGATGGGAGACAGATGACTCACCAGAGAAAATCTCACGGGATGGATGATATCTTTGGGATAAAAAGACAAAACCTGGGTCAGGCAGTGACTGTTGGGGAGTGGGGAGGGTAGGCAGGGCATACCCTGGAGGATTTCTCGTTGGTGCCTGGATGCAGCCTGTTGGATTAGCTTCTAGATGTTCTTTATCAGCAGGTCACATGGGCCTGAATTCAATGGATGATTCGTCCGAGAACCACAAACAGTGCGGTCCACAGCAAGTGTGGCACATCCCACACGCTCCTACACACAGGCCACACCGTGGGCCCAGCGCTACACACGTGTGGGGCAGCGCTGGACCCTGGATGCCTAGTATGGGGCCTGTTAGGCACCACGTTAGGCCTCTGCTTATGTTTATGGAATGAATGATGTGTGAAGCGCATGCACTCTGCAAAGAGAGAGACACACACAACTACCCCCCTCTGCATTCTTCCTCCAAGCTATCACCAAGTACAGGAGAGAGGAGACACGTGCATAGATTGGGCATGACACTGTGGGCAGAGCTGTAAGAGACATGGAACAGAGAGGGGAGTGTCAAGTTCTGCCAGAGGAAGACCCAGACAAGCTGACATTTAAGCTGGGTCTTGAAGGATGTGTAGGAATTCATCAAAAGGCGACAAGGAGGAAAGGCCTTTGAGGCAGAGGGCTTAGAGCCAGCAGTGAAAGATGATGGAAAAGCTTTGGAGAGTGGGTTGGAGGAGGGAGTGGTGGGTGTAAGGCGAGTGCAGAGAAAAAGAGAGCAAGCCGGGCAGTCAGGCAAGAAAAGGAAATTTATTAGAGGGAAGAGAGAAGGTGACTGGCTCTTAAGGAGAACCAGTGCCCTCCCTTTCTGACGGAGTCCTTAGACCCCACCCATGAAAAGCTGTCTGAGATCACGTAGCCAGAGGCCTAGAATCTGGTGATCTCACAGCTTTGAAAAGATAGGCGCCAGTGAGATAACAGGATGCCATTTGGGCAATTTGGTCAGTCTCACCGGTCACTGTGATTTATTCTTTGCTTGCTTGCTTGCTTGCGAGGTTGACATAACGAGCCATCTTATCAATAAGACCCCATGTGGGCCCTATCAGTGGTGGTACTGAAAAGCAAGAATGTTCTGGACCAAGAAAGGTCTGGAACACTCTGCTAAATGGTCTGGATTATCTCTTGTGCAGAGGGAGGCCTCGGGGAAGGAAGGAGGCTGCGTGACCAGATTAGTATGGGCGGTCCTCATTCTTTGTGGTAGTGATGTTCTGTAAGTCACCACAAACACTGAATTAGCAAATCCAGAGACTTTGCCAGCAGGGGAAATACAGGGTATGGTTCCCACAAGCCTCTGATCAATATATAACCATGTTTTATGTGTGTTTCTCTTGAAAGATACCTTACTTATATACAGTGTTGAATCATTAATGTTGAACTCACAGTCAACAGCATTATAACTCACTCCTGAACAAAGCTCATCCTTCTATCTTTTTTTTATTTTTGGCCTTGGCATGTAGGATCTTAGTTCCGCAACCAGGATTGAACCTGTGCCCCCCTGCAGTGGAAGCACAGAGTCTTAACCACCGGAACCAAATATCCCCGAACAAAACTCATCTAACGCTGGTATTTTCTCCCCAAGGCCCATCACAACCTTCCTGTGCTTGGGAATACCAGGCAACTTCAGTGCCACGCTTGGGGGCCAGTTTAAACCACAGAATCACCTCCACAAGCACAAAAATGTGAAAAAATAGCAACCAATCGATCTCCCATGGGACATCTGTTTATAGTATCAGCTGAAACTGGAAGACAAAGCATCTGCTTGTTCAACCTCAGCTGGGACCTTGCACATCAGGCCACCCAAGCATTCCCTGCTCTGTGCCTGTCCAAGGTGACAGCGAAGGCATCACGAGTATTGATTTTGGGGTTAAACAAGTAGATTTTAGTGACTCGATGAACTCACCCATATGGAATCTGTAAACAGTGATGATTGTATGTGTAGAAAGCTCCGTCTGTGCGAGAGAAGAGGCATGAGACCAGTTAGAAAAAACAGTTTACAGGAGGAGAGCAGGTTGTTGGAGGTGGGGAGGGGAAGATGATGGGGAGGTTCTTCCCGGATGTTCGGGAGTCAGTGGGTTCAGTGTTCCACGTGCTGGATGAGAGGGTGTGGAGGGCGGTCACTTGGACTGTTCATAGCCAGCAGCTGGCAGTAATAGCTAGGGAGGTACTTTGGGGGCTCCCAGCCCCAAGGAGGTGGTGGGCGCCACTGGAGTGGACCAGGTGGCTTTGGGAGAGTGTGTGGAGTGAGAAGAGATGATGGTCCAGGCAGGGCTCTCAGGAGCACTGACATTTTAGGAAGCAGATCAGAAAGATGCTCTTGGAGGAGAAAGCACCGTCAGGGCGGGCAGAGGAGGAGACCTAGGGTCAGAGAGGCTGGTCAGGTCCCTGCGGACTTTAGCTAGAGGGATTTCTGCAGAGTGACGGGGATGGAAGCCAGAGAGCAGTGGGTGGAAAGTGCAGGCTGCACGTGTTCAGGAAGCTGGCAAGTGAGGGAGAAAGGCAGGGGGCGTCAGGGCTGGAGAAGGGCTTGCTCCTTCTGGGGAGATGGGGACAGACGTCAAAGGAGCTGCGGCAGAGCCACTGGCCTGCAAATAGACCCGCCACCCTCTCCCCTCCCCACTCTGCTCTTTCTTGGCTCCCTGGCTCCTACTCTGCCCTCTGTGTCCCCCCAGTCCTTAGCCCAGGCATTCCCGACTCTTGTCATCACCTCTGACATGTTCTTCTGGCTTGGACTGACCCCTACTTGTTCTCCCAGTTAATGGGTGTAGGGTAGGGGAGAGCAGAAGTCTTTTCTGGTGACCAGTTATCCCCCCAGGCTCCCTTCTGAATGCACAGGCACCAGGAACTGACACCCCACCAGTTACCTATTAAAACTGCTATTCCTAACAGCGAGCATACTTTACGTCCTGGAGTAACAAGCTAGGTCGGCCTGTGGGGCCAAGGTGGTATCTTTTCACTTCCCACTCGGGAGGTGGGGAGGTTGGGTGATGGGGTAATAATGTCAGTTTCATCACTGGATGCCTCCTCTGTGCCAGAAACTGGGCCAAACGCTCTAAATGCATCAGGCGTGTAACACTGCCCACTCTTCCCTCACCCCTCTCTAAGATGCTGCCCACTTGCCGCAGTCATCTTTGGAAAATGTGAAACATGGTAAAACAGGCCTTAAAATGTTCCAGGTCTTTCAGAGTCTCCCCCCATGTCTGGAAATTAAAAAAAAAAAAATCTCTTATTGTTGGACTCCCCTGGTGGTCCAGTGGTTACGAATCTGCCTGCCAGTACAGAGGACATGGTTCGAGCCTGGTCTGGGGAGACCACGCATGTGGTGGGGCAACCAGATCTGTGCTCTGTGACTGCTGAAGCCCAAATACTCTAGAGCCTGTGCTCCGCAAAGAGAGAAGCCACCGAGGGGGGAGGCCCCTGCAGCAACGAAGCCCAATCAAAAATAAATGAAAAATCCCCTGCTGGCTAAGATGGCGTGTAAACTCCCGCGCCATCTGGCCTCTGCCACTCTTTGTTCCCTTCCGTGTTTGTGCTTTAGCACTGTGGCCTTCTTTTAATTCTTAGAATGGAGGAATCTCTTTGTGATCTCCGGGCCTTTGCACATACCTTAATGTTCTTTCTTCGTTTTCTCTGAGGAATGGTGCAGTGACCCACAACGGACTGAGCCAGACCTGCCTGTGAGTGTTTGAGGGTCTCCTGTAGATGCATGGGTCAGCTGTCGCCTGCTGCAGGGACAAAGGCACCAGCAGCAGCAGTCTTGGGAGGCTGGCAGAAGTCCTCTTGGAGGTTGCCAACAGCCCTCCCATAGAGCCTGTAGGCATGAATCTGAGCAAACTCTGGAAGATAGTGAAGGACAGGGAATCCTGGTGTGCTGCAGTCCGTGGGGTCTAAACAACAGAACGAGAGCTTGTAGACCCTGGCATTGGGCTGCCTCAGGCCAAACAACTAACAGGGAGGGAGCAGAGCAGACACTGGATTAAAAATTTACTGAGCATGGCCCTGTGCACCAGAGCAAGACCCAATTTTCCCCTTAGTCAGTCCCCTCCCATCAGGAAGCTTGCACAAGCCTCTTATCCTCATCTATCAGACAGAAGAAGCAAGAACTACAATCCACAGACTCCAGAATGAAAACTATAATCACAGAAAGCTAACCAAAATTATCACATGGATCACAGCCTTGTGCAACCCTATGAAGCTATAAGCCATGCCATAGATGGACGGGTCATAATGGAGAGTTCTCTGGAGAAGGGATGGAAAACCACTCCAGTATTCTTGCCTTGAGAGTCCCATGAACAGTATGAAAAGGCAGAAAGATATGGCACTGGAAGATGAGCACCCCAGGTTGGTAGGTGTCCAATACGCTCCTGCGGAAGAACAGAGAAATAACTCCAGAAAGAAGGGAGGGGCTGGGTCAAAGCACAAAGGACGTGCCTGGTGGTGAAAGGAAAGTCTGATGATGTAAAGAACCATATTGCACGTATGCTAAGTCGCTTCAGTTGTGTCCGACTCTGCGATCTATGAACTGTAGCCCATCAGGCTCCTCTGTCCATGAGATTCTCCAGGCAAGAATACTGGAGTGGGTTTCCATGCCTTCCTCTGGGGGATCTTCCTGACCTAGAGACTGAAATTGCCTCTCCTGTGGTTCCTGGATTGGAGCCAGATTCCTTACCCCTGAACCAACAGGAATGCCAAATACCTTTAGTTTCTCCGTAAGAGGAAGTCAATATTCAGTAATTAATGTTTTGGTGTCTTATTTGGGAATGACCCAGCTATTCAATAAACTTCCCTCACTTAATTTAGTGTAACTCTAGAATTTCAGGTTACAAAAATGTGGAGAGAATATTTTAGACATATTTCTAAAGCATAATCATTCTTAACAGTTTATCTAAAAGCTTTCTCATTTACATTTTCTTTCCTTAAAAGTTTCTTTATATGGGATTGGGCCAACACCCACTGGCGGGTGTGTCATTTAGCCTTCAGTTTCAGTCAGTTCAGTCTCTCAGTCATGTCCGACTCTTTGCGACCCCGTTGACTACAGCATGCCAGGCTTCCCTGTCCATCACCAACTCCCGGAGCCTACTCAAACTCATGTCCATTGAGTCAGTGATACTATCCAACCATCTCATCCTCTGTTGTCCCCTTCTCATCCCGCCTTTAATCTTTCCCAGCATCAGGGTCTTTTCCAATGAGTCAGTTCTTCCCATCAGGTGGCGAAAGTATTGGAGTTTCAGCTTCAGCATCAGTCCTTCCAATGAATATTCAGGATTGATTTCCTTTAGGATGGACTGGTTGGATCTCCTTGCAGTTCAAGGGACTCTCAAGAGTCTTCTCCAACACTACAGTTCAAAAGCATCAATTCTTCAGCACTCAGCTTTCTTTATAGTCCAACTCTCACATCCATACCTGACTACTGGAAAAACTATAGCTCTGACTAGATGGACCTTTGTTGGCAAAGTAATGTCTCTGCTTTTTCATCTGCTGTCTAGGTTGGTCATAGCTTTTCTTCCAAGGAGCAAGTGTCTTTTAATTTCATGGCTGCAGTCACCATCTGCAAGGATTTTAGAGCCCCAAAATAAAGTCTGTCACTGTTTCCACTGTTTCTCCATCTATTTGCCATGAAGTGATGGGACCAGATGCCAAGATCTTAGTTTTCTGAGTGTTGAGTTTTAAGCCAATTTTTTCACTCTCCTCTTTCAGTTTCATCAAGAGGTTCTTTAGTTCTTCTTTGCTTTCTGCCATAAGGGTGGTGTCATCTGCATGTCTGAAGTTATTGATATTTCTCCCAGCAATCTTGATTACAGCTTGTGCTTCATCCAGCTTGGCATTTTGCATGATGTACTCTACAATAAGTTAAATAATCAGGGTGACAATATACAGCCTTGATATACTCCTTTCCCTATTTGGAACAACTCCGATGTTCCATGTCCAGTTCTAACTGTTGTTTCTTGATCTGCATACAGATTTCTCAGGAGGCAGTTCAGGTGGTCTGGTATTCCCATCTCTTGAAGAATTTTCCACAGTTTGTTGTGATCCACACAGTCAAAGGCTTTGGCATAGTCAATAAACTAGAAGTAGATGTTTTTCTGGAACTTTCTTGCCTTTTCGACGATCCAGTGGATGTTGGCAATTTGATCTCTGGTTCCTCTGCCTTTTCTAAATATAGCTGGAACATCTGGAAGTTCACGGTTCACATACAGTTGAAGCCTGGCTTGGAGAATTTTGAGCATTACTTTGCTAGCATGTGAGATGAGTGCAATTGTGCAGTAGTTTGAGCATTCTTTGGCACTGCATTTTTTTGGGATTGGAGTGAAAACTGACCTTTTCCAGTCCTGTGGCCACTGCTGAGTTTTCCAGATTTGCTGGCATATTGAGTGCAGCACTTTCACAGCATCATCTTCCAGGATTTGAAACAGCTCAACTGGAATTCCATCACCTCCACTAGCTTTGCTCCTAGTGATGCTTCCTAAGGCCCACTTGACTTTGCATTCCAGGATATCTGGCTCTAGGTGAGTGATCACACCATCGTGATTGTCTAGGTCATGAAGATCTTTTTTGTATCATTTTTCTGTGCATTCTTGCCACCTCTTCTTAATATCTTCTGCTTTCTGGTAGGTGCATACCATTTCTGTCCTTTATTGTGCCCATCTTTGCATGAAATGGTCCCTTGATATCTCTAATTTTTTTGAAGAGGTCTCTAGTCTTTCCCATTATATTGTTTTCCTCTATTTCTTTACATTGATCACTGAGGAAGGCTTTCTTACCTGTCCTTGCTATTCTTTGGAACTCTGCATTCAAATGGGTATATCTTTCCTTTTCTCCTATGCCTTTAGCTTCTCTTCTTTTCTCAGCTATTTGTAAGGCATCTTCAGACAACCATTTTGCCTTTTTGCATTTCTTTTTCTTGGGGATGGTCTTGATCCCTGCCTCCTGTACAATGTCATGAACCTCTGTCCATAGTTCTTCAGGCACTCTGTCTATCAGATCTAATCTCTTGAATCTATTTGCCACTTTCAGTGTATAACTGGGATTTGATTTAGGTCATACATGAGTGGTCTAGTGGTTTTGCCTACTTTCTTCAATTTAAGTCTGAATTTGGCAATAAGGAATTCATGTTCTGAGTCACAGTCAGCTCCAGGTCGTGTTTTTGCTGACTGTATAGAACTTCTCCATCTTTAGCTGCAAACAATATAATCAATCTGATTATCACCATCTGGTGATGTCCATGTGTAGTCTTCTCTTGTATTGTTGGAAGAGGGTGTTTGCTATGAACAGTGTGTTCCCTTGGCAAAACTCTGTTAGCCTTTGCCCTGCTTCATTTTGTACTTCAAGGCTGAATTTGCCTATTATTCCCAGTATCACTTGACTTCCTACATTTGCATTCTAGTCTCCTATAATGAAAAGGACATCTTTTTTGGGTGTTAGTTTCACTGATTCCTAAAATATTGATGTTCACTCTTGCCAAATTTGCCTTGATTCATGGACCTAACATTCCAGGTTCCTATGCAATATCGCTCTTTACAGCATTGGACTTTTCTTCCATCACCAGTCACATCCACAACTGGGTGTTGTTTTTGCTTTGGCGCCATCTCTTCATTCTTCCTGGAGTTATTTCTCCACTGATCTCCAGTAGCATATTGGGCACCTACCGACCTGGGGAATTCATATTTTAGTGTCCTATCTTTTTGCCTTCTCATACTGTTCATGGGGTTCTCAAGGCAAGAATACTGCAGTGGTTTGCCATTCCCTTCTCCAGTGGAGCACATTCTGTCAGAACTCTTCACCATGACCTGTCCATCTTGGGTGGCCTTACATCACATGGCTAGTAGTTTCATTGAGTTAGACAGGCTGTGGTCCATGTGATCAGTTTGGTTAGTTTTCTGTGATTGTGGTTTTCAGTCTGTCCTCTGATGGAGAAGGATAAGAGGCTTATGGAAGCTTTCTGATGGGAGAGACTGACTGAGGGGGAAACTGGGTCTTGTTCTGATGGGTGGGGCCATGCTCGGTAAATCTTTAATCCAATTTTCTATTGACGGGCGGGGCTGTATTCCCTCCCTGTTGTTTGACCTGAGGCCAAACTATGGTGGAGGTAATGAAGATACCAACCTAGATAGTATATTCAAAAGCAGAGACATTACTTTGCCGACTAAGGTCATCTAGTCAAGGCTATGGTTTTTCCTGTGGTCATGTATGGATGTGAGAGTTGGACTGTGAAGAAGGCTGAGCGCCAAAGAATTGATGCTTTTGAACTGTGGTGTTGGAGAAGACTCTTGAGAGTCCCTTGGACTACAAGGAGATCCAACCAATCCATTCTGAAGGAGATCAACCCTGGGATTTCTTTGGAAGGAATGATGNTCTTTTTTGGGTGTTAGTTTCACTGATTCCTAAAATATTGATGTTCACTCTTGCCAAATTTGCCTTGATTCATGGACCTAACATTCCAGGTTCCTATGCAATATTGCTCTTTACAGCATTGGACTTTTCTTCCATCACCGGTCACATCCACAACTGGGTGTTGTTTTTGCTTTGGCTCTGTCTCTTCATTCTTGCTGGAGTTATTTCTCCACTGATCTCCAATAGCATATTGGGCACCTACCGACCTGGGGAGTTCCTCTTTCAGTGTCCTATCGTTTTGCCTTCTCATACTGTTCATGGGGTTCTCAAGGCAAGAATACTGCAGCGGTTTGCCATTCCCTTCTCCACGGAGCACATTCTGTCAGGCCTCTCCACCGTGACCCGCCCGTCTTGGGTGGCCTTACATCACATGGCTCACAGTTTCACTGAGTTAGACAGGCTGTGGTCCATGTGATCAGTTTGGTTAGTTTTCTGTGATTGTGGTTTTCAGTCTGTCCTCTGATGGAGAAGGATAAGAGGCTTATGGAAGCTTTCTGATGGGAGAGACTGACTGAGGGGGAAACTGGGTCTTGTTCTGATGGGTGGGGCCATGCTCGGTAAATCTTTAATCCAATTTTCTATTGACGGGCGGGGCTGTATTCCCTCCCTGTTGTTTGACCTGAGGCCAAACTATGGTGGAGGTAATGAAGATACCAACCTAGATAGTATATTCAAAAGCAGAGACATTACTTTGCCGACTAAGGTCATCTAGTCAAGGCTATGGTTTTTCCTGTGGTCATGTATGGATGTGAGAGTTGGACTGTGAAGAAGGCTGAGCGCCGAAGAACTGATGCTTTTGAACTGTGGTGTTGGAGAAGACTCTTGAGAGTCCCTTGGACTGCAAGGAGATCCAACCAGTCCATTCTGNTTTCTTTGGAAGGAATGATGCTAAAGCTGAAGCTCCAGTACTTTGGCCACCTCATGCCAAGAGTTGACTCATTGGAAAAGACTCTGATGCTGGGAGGGATTGGGGGCAGGAGGAGAAGGGGCCGACCGAGGATGAGATGGCTGGATGGCATCACCGACTTGATGGACTTGAGTCTGAGTGAACTCCAGGAGTTGGTGATGGACAGGGAGGCCTGGAGTGTTGCGATTCATGGGGTCACAAAGAGTCGGACACGACTGAGCAACTGAACTGAACTGAATGAAGATAATGGCAACTTCCTTCAAAAACTAAGTGACCCCCTTCACTTAGCTTGCTGATGCGTTATAAAGAATGTATACTGAGGCTCAAGGACTAGTCCACCATCTTGGACTGATTTGCTTCTAATTAATCCATTTCATGTCCTCAGGCTACCTCATTCCTTCAAAGTTTGTGCCCTGCCCCTTCCCCAGAGATTTTACTTCCATACTATTATTGGAAGCAGAGCAGTGATGTCCATCTTATGTAACTGCTTCAAGGCAGAGTAGGGGTGTCAACTCTGCCTGTCGGGGAGTAAAAATCTCTGGACTGTGATCTAGGGGTCCCAAGGGCAGGACAGTTTCTGATTTTAGTCAGTATGGGCTAGAATCTTTGCATAGCCATCATCTTGATGAGGAGCTTGTATGCCTTTCTGTGAATCATTTTGATAATGAAAGGCTTCTCTGGTGGCTCAGATGGTAAAGAATCTGACCATGATGCTAGAGACCTGGGTTTGATACCTGGGTTGGGAAGATCCCCTGGAGAAGGGAATGACAACCCACTCCAGTATTCTCGACTGGAGAATTCCATGGACAGACAGCCTGGCAAGCTACAGGCCATGAGATCACAAACAGTCAAACATGATTGAGTGATTAACACTTTCACTTTCCTTGTTAACGAAACGCTTTGTAACAGCATCAGAGTACAAAAAGGTATGGTTAAACATCTGATTAATTGATAAAGAAACTTGGTTACCGTAGCCAGAATTATGAATGATCACATTTAACATACAAAATAATTCTAGCTAAATGTTTCTCTTTAAGACAACTTGCAGGCCATCTAATGTATCCCAAAGCTAGCTGGAAACCAAAAGAACTTTAATCAAAATTTGGTATCGGGAAGCTTGTCAAAAAGTTTTAAAATACTTGGTTAAGATTATCAGTCACTGTGAGACAAGACACATTCCTTAACCAAAGTAACCATAGATCTCAAAAGCAAGTAATACAAATCACTTAAAGGCAAAGAAACTCATATGGTCTGTCATCAAAAACAGTGTTTCAAGAATATTTGAGAGAGAAACCAAATCCAGTCTTGTTCTAGTCCATTTCTAACAAAAAATCCATTTATCCAACTAAGCTCGGTCCAATCTTAGAGAATCCCGATCATGCATAATTCAATATCTTATTTCTTACATCTTCTACTGAAAAACACATATCTTACTTTTCTTAAAAGTTTTTTCTTTCTTTTTTTTTTAACATTGAATTACTTTTCTTGTTGACAAATCTGTAAAAGATGGAATAAGGTCTTATTTGACCTCTAGTACACCTGGGTTTTTCCAGTAGTCATGCATGGATGTGAGAGTTGGACTGTGAAGAAGGTTGAGCGCCGAAGAATTGATGCTTTTGAACTGTGGTGTTGGAGAAGACTCTTGAGAGTCCCTTTGACTGCAGGGAGATCCAACCAGTCCATTCTGAAGGAGATCAGCCCTGGGATTTCTTTGGAAGGAATGATGCTAAAGCTGAAACTCCAGTACTTTGGCCATCTCATGCGAAGAGTTGACTCATTGGAAAAGAGTTTGATGCTGGGAGGGATTGGGGGTAGGAGGAGAAGGGGCCGACCGAGGATGAGATGGCTGGATGGCATCACTGACTTGATGGACATGAGTCTGAGTGAACTCCAGGAGTTGGCGATGGACAGGGAGGCCTGGCATGCTCCAATTCATGGGGTCGCAAAGAGTTGGACACGACTGAGCAACTGAAGTGAACACTTGGGTACAACAATGATACTATACTTAACACTGATAACTCTAAAGCCATTTCTATATTAATCAAACCAACAAGTTTAAGCCACCTTCAACAGCAGATATTAATTCAGTACTGAATATTTCCCAGATTATGGATTTTAAGTGCTTACTTTCAAGTCAATTAAAATAGTCCATTTACAAGTTAACTTTTACATAAAGACTGAACGAGAAATCTCAATTTTTTCCTCTTGAGTTCAAAAGGCTTTTTCCCATTCCCTACTCTGTTTATGTTTTTCTCCGAGGGCCTGGGCACAGGGAGAGAAATATCAATTGCTTTTCATGGAGGCCTAGTTGAAGATCTCTTAGTCTTGTAAAAATACCCTGAAGGGGTGGTCGATTCAAGGTGGACAAAGAGGGAAAATCCCAACCACTCTTTCACCCCAGGCAGAGCCTGAAGCAACAGGGAAGCTTTCCTGGTGCTGTCACATGTGAGCCCTGTCTTGTTACTAATATTTACCACAGTCATTATCAGTACTGACATATACATCAACAAACAAACATTAATATCAAGTATTAGTCTGATACTGAATATTTCCCGGTTCACATGAACCTGAAATCCTTTAGCTTAATTTCTCTTGCATTTAGAATTGCTTGATTTTTAAGTGCCTACCTCCCAGTGGTAAAGAATCTGCCTGCCAATGCAGTAGACTCAAGAGATATGGGTTTGATCCCTGGGTCAGGAAGATACCCCGGAGAAGGGAATGGCAACCCACTCCAGTATTCTTCCTGGAGAATTCCATGGACAGAGGAGCCTGGTGGGCTATAGCCCATGGGGTCGCATATGATTGGACACAACTGAGCAGCTAACCATGCACGTACTTTCCTTGAAGCCAGTTAAATAGCGCTCACTTACAAATTAATCTCAGAAGCAATAAAAAGAGACAAAGATACATATTGAGGTATACATATATCCAAATAGACACAACAAGAGATCTCATTACTTTGTTTTCCAAACTTGGTCATGAATCAGATATCATAATATAAGACAATAGTTTATAAATAACGGTTGGAATAAGAAAAAAATTTTAAGGCTTCTTTTCCTGTTTTTCTCCTTTTTCCCTCTTCATTTTTAGGAATTAAAGATGGTTTAGATAAATGTCCCTGAGATCCATGGTCTCAAGGCACAAGGAGAGAAAAACCATCTCCCAGGAGGACAATTTCAGAAAAATTTTAACCAATTTTCTCTGGAGTCTAAAGAATATTGTGGCAATACAGTAAAAAAAAAATCATCTTTTTCTGTGGTCATAGTTTCACAGCCCAAATTTAGGCCAGACAGAGCTCAAATTGGCCCTGATGACTACAGCAGACTTGTCCCAGCAGGGATTTTTCCTCGGGGTGGGGAGGGGGGGGTCTTGGTATGATCAGCCCCAGACTGTTAATTATAGAAGAATCCTGAACCTAAGGTAATTTCAGTCTATTGTCTCATCCGGTGGCAATAAAGATCTAATTGTAAGAGAGTCATTTTTAGGCCTTTTTTTTTTAAGGCGCTGGATCATAGCTGTGTCTACCTGTCACTTAATTTTTCCAAAGGGGTTCTCAGGTTGGGGAGTGGAACCTTAGAGGAAATGCTTCCCATTTTAGCTCAAGCAATTTGTACCAGATGTCCGGGTGCTCAAACCAACCTGCAGGCTCAAACCAAAGGAACTAAACCAAACCAACCAAACCAAGGCAAAACCTCACCAGCTGGAAGTCACCCTAGAAATAAAATGGATGGCAAAGAGATGCTCAGAAATCAAAAGTCAAATGGCACAAATGCCCCAAATGTGACTTCCCAGTCCCACTAGACATGCGACCTTGTCCAACGCGCACCTTACAAATGGAGTTGCCTTTCACAGGGAGAACTCCCCAAACTGGAATCAAAGTTCCCCCAACAGGCAAGGTCAAAGAGGCCCTGGTGTGCACTCCAGGAGACCTACCAAATTGCCGGCGGGTGTGTTGCGAGGTACCAAATGCCCTCTTTCTGATCCTCCAAAAGTAATGTCTTCTCAGAATGGAAGTCTGGGGCAATGCGTAGAAGGGGAAACGAAGGTGTCCTCAAGACAAAGAAAGCCTGGGCAGCTGCTAGGGCAACCTCCCCCCTATTCTCCACGGCAGCCTTGGAGTTCCACAGCCAAGGTGGTGGATAGGGTGTGATCAAGGCCCAACCCTACAGCAGGGGAACCCTGACGATCTGACCTCAGAGAAATCCTCCAACCTTCTACTCCCCGGAGGAAGCTGGTGCAGAGGGAAATCCCCAAGCATCCAATCAGGCTGAGTGGCCCTGAGGGGCCGCCTGCCAATGATCAGATCCAGGACGAGCCCCCAGGTTTGTTGCCAAAACCTTGGCTTTCTGTGCATCCATGTCAAACAGAAACACAGAAACACAGTTATGGAGGAGAAGTAAAGACTGGCTTTATTACTTTGCCAGGCAAAGGGGAACAGAGCAGGCTATACCTCAAGAACCGAGCCTGATGTTGTAAAGAACAAAATGTTGTTGGCATAGGAACCCGGAAAGTTAGATCCATGAATCAAGGTAAATTGGATGTAGTCAGGTAGGAGATGGTAAGAGCGAACACTGACATTTTATGAATGTATTACATTTTGCACATTTACATTTTATGAAACTGAACTAAAATGGAAGGGGAATGGGTGAATTTAATTCACATGACCATTTTATCTACTACTGTGGGCAAGAATCCCTTGGAAGAAATAGAGTAGCCTTCATAGTTAACAAAAGAGTCTGAAATGCAGTACTTGGGTGCGATCTCAAAAATGACAGAATGATCTCTGTTCGTTTTCAAGGTAAATCATTCAATATCACAGTAATCCAAGTCTATGCCTCAACCACTAATGCTGAAGAAGCTGAAGTTGAATGGTTCTATGAAGACCTATAAGAACTTCTAGAACACACAAAAAGGTTGTCCTTTTCATCATAGAGGACTGGAATGTAAAAGGAAATCAAGAGATACCTGGAGTAACAGGCAAGTTTGGTTTTAGAGTACAAAATGAAGCAGGGCAAAGGATAACAGAGTTTTGCCAAGAGAACACACTGGTCATAGCAAACACCCTCTTCCAACAACACAAGAGATGACTCTACACATGGACATCACCAGATGGTCAACACCAAAATCAGATTGATTATATTCTTTGCAGCTAAAGATGGAGAAACTCTATACAGTCAGCAAAAACAAGACCTGGAGCTGACTGTGGCTCAGAACATGAACTCCTCATTGAAAAATTCAGACTTAAATTGAAGAAAGTAGGGAAAACCACTGGAGCACTCAGGCATGACCTAAATCAAATTCCCTTATGATTATACAGTGGAAGTGACCAATAGATTTAAGGGATCAGATCTAGTAGGCAGAGTGCCTGAAGAACTATGGGTGGAGGTTCATAACATTGTACAGGAGGCGGTGACCAAAACCATTCCAAAGAAAAAAAATGCAAGAAGGCAAAATGATTGTCTGAGGAGACTTTAAAACAGCTGAGAAAAGAAGAGAAGTGAAAGGCAAAGGAAAAAGACATACCCAACAGAATGCAGAGTTCCAAAGACTAGCAAGGAGAGATAAGAAGGACTTCTTAAGAGAACAATGCAAAGAAATAGAGGAAAACAATAGAATGGGAAAGACTAGAGATCTCTTCAAGAAAATTGGAGATACCAAGGGAACACTTCATGCAAAGATGGGCACAATAAAGGGGAGAAATGGCAAAGATCTAACAAAAGCAGATGAGATTAAGAGATTAAGAATACACAGAACAACTATACAAAAAAGATTTTAATGACCCAGATAATGATGATGGTGTGGGCACTTGACTAGAGCCAGACATCCTGGAGTGTGAAGTCAAGTGGGCCTTAAGAAGCATTACTAAGAACAAAGCTAGTGGAGGTGATGGAATGCCAGTTGACCTATTTCAAATCCTAAATGATCATGCTGTTAAAGTGCTGGACTCCATATGTCAGCAAATTTGGAAAACTCAGCAAATTTTGGACTGGAAAAGGTCAGCTTTCATTCCAGTCCCAAAGAAAGGCAATGTCAAAGAATGTCAGACTACGGTACAATTGTGCTCATTTCACATGCTAGCAAGGTAATGCTCAAAATCCTTTGGGCTTCAGCAGTACATGAACTGAGAACGTCCAGATGTACAAGCTGGTTTTAGGAAAGGCAAAGGAACCAGAGATCAAATTACCAACATCTCCTGAATCATAGAGAAAGCAAGAGAGTTCCAGAAAAACATCTACGTCTGCTTAATTTCGACTATGCTAAAGCCTTTGACTGTATGGGTCACAACATACCACACCACCTGACCTGTCTCCTGAGAGACCTGTGTACAGGTCAAAAAGCAGCAGTTAGAACCAGACATGGCACAACGGACTGGTTCAATATTGGGAAAGGAGTTCATCAAGGCTGTATACTGTCTCCCTGCTTATTTAACTTCTATGCAGAGTACATCATGTGAAATGCTAGGCTGGACGGACCCCAAGCTGGAATCAAGATTGCTGGGAGAAATACCAACAACCTCAGATATACGAAGAAACCATTCTAATGGCAGAATGTGAAGAGGAACTAAAGAGTCTCTTGATGAAAGTGAAAGAGGAGGGTGAAAAAGCTGGCTTAAAACGCAACATTCAAAAAACAAAGATCATAGCATCTGATCCCATCACTTCATGGCAAATAGATGGGGAAAATGTGGAAAGAATGACAGATTTTTATTTTCTTGGGCTCCAGAATCACTAAGGATGGTGACTGCAGCCCTGAAATTAAAAGACGCTTGATCCTTAGAAGAAAAGCCATGTCAAACCTAGACACACTATCTTAAAAAGCAGAAACATCATCACTTTGCTGACAAAGGTCCATATAGTCAAAGCTATGGTTTTTCCAGTAGTCATGTTCAGATGTGAGATTGGACCATAAAGAAGGCTAAGCGCTGAAGAACTGATGCTTTTGAATTGTGGTGCTGGATTCTTGAGAGGCCCTAGCAAGGAGATCAAACCAGTCAGTCTTAAAGGAAATGAACCCTGAATATTCATTGGCATGACTGATACTGAAGCTGAAGCTGCAATACTTTGGCCACCTAATGTGAAGAGCCAACCTATTGGAAAAGACCCTGACGGCTGGGAAGGATGAAGGCAGGAGAAGGGATGATGTGGTTGGATGGCATCACCGATTCAATGGACGTGAGTCTGAGCAAACTCTGGGAGACAATGGAGGATAGGGAAGCCTGGCTTGCTGCAGTCCACGGGGTCGCAAAGAGTCAGAAATGACTGAGTGGCTGAACAAGCTAGCTAGCATCAAGTTCCAGACATAAACGTCGCTCTCAGAGAAGCCACCCTCAACCCTTGTAACTAGGTCAGGTTCTTTGCTTTTTACTCTCTTTGTGTGTGATTCTCCCTTGTGTCCCTATCACAGCTGCATCCCTAGAGTTATCGGTGTGCTTCTGTGTTTCATGTCCTTTTCTCCTTTAGACTATGATTTTCACAAGGACCAGGCCCAGAGGCCGGGCCATGGGGACCATGCTCATTGCTGCATCTCCACCACCTGGCATGGCACCTGGCACATAGTAAGTGCTTTATGGATATTTGAAGATGAATGGAGGAATGATTCTGGTTATCGAAAGCAGAAAAGCCACAATGCTATCAAATCCTTGGGCACGAGGGTGCTGAAGTGATAGTTTTGAGAGGTCAGGCTATGGAACTCAGCTGCCTTAATTCCCACCCCAGCAACCCTTCTTACTTCCCGCTCTGTAGACTCTGGCTATCTGGTTGGTTGGGTGGACGTTCTTATTTTCGGCTGGCCCCCGGTGGGCACATAGCTGTGCTCTTCCTTTGGGGCCCTAGACCCATTGCCGGTTCTTCATCTTTTTTATTAGAAACAAACAAACAAACAAACTTTGACTTTTGGGCCACACTGCACCGCATGGGGGATCTTGGTTCCCGGGCCAGGGATTGAACCTGCACTCCTTCCCCGGGAAGTGCAGAGTCCTAACCACTGGACTGCCGGGGAAGCCCCCCTCTGCCAGTTCTCCCTATGTCCCATTCTCAGCTAAGGGGGCTGGAGCTGGTTTTGCCCCTTGGCCTCTCTCTCCTATCTCTGTGACTCTGGGGGGTCTGAATCTTGGCAGCAGTGAGACCCACAGTAGCTGAAGCTGGGGGCCCAAGGCTTCCACGGCTCCCCATCCCTCCAGCCAGGCCCACAGTGAGACTGAACGGATGGCCCCAGTCACCGGGTGTCCTGCGGTTCTGAGCAGCTTGGGTGACCTCCTTTGCAGAGGGTGGGGAGGCTGATGTACAGTTCTTGCCGTTTTGGCACTGGTCACCACATTCTCCGGTGCTGGCATCCCAGGGCCAAGGACCTCCCTTTGGGCTCTGGCCTGGATGCTCAGCACCTCTGCGCAGTCACAGCCTAGTGTGGGGACCATATGGCTTACTGCAAACAGTTGGACAGATCTGAATTTAAATTTTGTTCCATCCCGTGGTCAGTACAGGTAGTGAGTGCTGTCAGAAACCAGGCCACTTCTGCTTTACCCGCTTTGTTTTGATGGTTGAGGGGACCTTTGTAAAGCCTGGTGATTTATAGCAGGAGGGCCCCCAGCACCCAGTGGCCAGCACCAGCCTCTTGGCTGAGGCTCTCTTGGCTTCTGGGACCCCTCTGCCTGCGTATTGGGCAGCCTGGAAGTACCACGGGTTTGATGCCTCCCCAGGGGCAGCCCTCACATAATGATGGATGGAAGTCAGGGCATGATTCCTCCAGCCTCCTCCTCGTGGGTTGAGATAGATATCTCAACCACATCCTAGTCTTCCCCAGAATGAGTTCAATCCCCAGCATGACCGAGCCCAGGTGCTCACAGAAACTCACTCAATTACATATCCTTCACCAGCTTCCTTCCATTCTCGACCTTACCCCCCATTCCCATGCCCATATTTCCTGGGATCACCTCCCCAAAAAGCAACTTGCCTGCAAATCTGTGTCTCAGACTTGGCTTTTAGCGGGGCTCAAACTAAGACATCTGTTGTTGAAGAAGCAGCAGCCTCATTCCTGCCCGATTCGATTCTGCCATCCTTACACTCACCAGCAAGCCTCGTAAGCTTGCTCTTCTGTGGACTGTTGACTGGCTCAGGGTGGAATTGACCTGGAACTGAGCTCATGTGTCACACGACCTTGCTCAGTGGGTCAGCCCAATGTGACAGTGTCACCCACGCTGATCTACCAAGGGGCCTTCCCTGAGGCTTTTGAACATGG
Source organism: Redunca redunca (assembly GCA_006410935.1). Lineage (NCBI taxonomy): Eukaryota > Metazoa > Chordata > Mammalia > Artiodactyla > Bovidae > Redunca > Redunca redunca. Next base: position 62,077 of record SJYQ01004261.1, read on the forward strand.
GCAGGGAACGTGTCCATCCAAGGATGAACACTGTGAGAAGAGAGGCTCTGGACCAGCTGGCGGCCTGCTGTTTGGAAATGCTGCTCTGCTGGGTGAGACGATAATCCTGGGACAGAGAGGAAAGCAGAAACAAAAGTAGAGCGAGTGCTCAGAAGGCACTTGTGTCCCTGGCTCCAATTGTCTTTGGCACCCAGTGTTGTTCCTTACTACATGGTTCCTTTGCCCAAGTCTGTTTAATTTAGAGTTTTGTTTTTCCAGTAGTCATGAATGGATGTGAGAACTGGACCATAAAGAAGGCTGAATGCTAAAGAATTGATGTTTCGAATTGTGGTGCTGGAGACTCTTGGACTGCAAGGAGGTCAAACCAGTCAGTCCTAAAGGAAATGCTGAAGCTGAAGCTCCAATACTTCGGCCACCTGATGCAAAGAGCTGACTCATTGGCAAAGACCCTGATGCTGGGAAAGATTGAAGGCAAAAGGAGAAGAGGGCAGCAGATGATGAGATGATTAGATAGCATCACTGACGCAACGGACATGAATTTGAACAAACTTTGGAAGACAGTGGAGGACAGAGGAGCCTGGCGTGCTGTAGTCCACAGGGGTCGCAGAGAGTTGGACCTAACTTAGCAACCGAACAACAACAACAACATTTGCAACCAAGAGTACTCTGTGTGACCTTGGGTTTGCCATTTAACAGAGTCTGGTGGGTATCAGGTGTTCGATAAGTGTTTGTTGACTGACAGAGACTCTCCGGAACCTGTTTTCCTCATTTGCATATTGGGGTCAATAATAGTTACTTTATAGATTGTTGAAAGGATAACTGAGACAATGAAAGGGAGAGGGCTTTGAAGGATCAGACCTAAGCAAAGAGCTCCCTTCTGCCCAGAAGACTGGCAGAGATCGAGTGGGGGTGGTGGGGTAGGAGTGGTGAGGGTCAGGAGGGAAGAGCTGGGGACGGGAGGCATCTCGGGTGAGGGTGCAGAGTCCTGCTGGGTCTGTGACTGGACAGGGCCTGTAAGAACTGCATGGAGGAAATGATGATGATGAGAGTAGAGTGGGAAGAGAAGCTGGGAATGACTTTTTTTTTTTCCTTCCTTTTTGAGAGAATCAATAAGCAGGGCAGGGAAGGAAATTAATGTTTATTGACTCTTACTTATGAACGTGCACTGGGTCTAACTCCTTGCACACATCAGAGAATACCAACTGGTGACCTGGAGGCAAATGTTTTGTTTGGCCTTCCTAGACCTTAAAGAAACATTTCACTAATTGCCGATGTATACGAATCTGGAGATTCCACATGAAAAGATGGTTTGGGGATGCTCTTGAAAAACTAGAAGTTTAGCAACATGGGGCCCATATTCCCCGTGGCATCGATAGCTGGAGTTACGAACAGCTGCCCCCTTCTGTAATCTAAACACGAGAGAAATTAACTTAAATGAATTTCAGGTTCACGTGAACTGGGAAATATTCAATATGAAAAATCTAGTATTAATGTCTGTTTGCTAATCTAATATAGACATGTCTAAGAGTCATTAACATTAAGCATAATGTTTTTATCGTGCCTAGGTTTAATGTCCTGGGGGAGGGCATGGCAACCTGCTCCAGGACTCTTGGCTGGAGAATCCCATGGACAGAGGAGCCTGGTGGGCTGCAGTCCATGGGGTCCGAAGAGGCAGACACGACTGAGCGACTAAGCACAGCACAGCCCCTCTGCAGAGGCCTCTGCTCTCCAGTCTGACCTGACCTCACCAGGCCTCTTCACTCCTGTATGGGACTTACCTGGCTCTACAGTCATTTGAGATGGTAGTTTGGACATTTACAAGTCATCTTCCCAACAGTTTTGCAAGGTGGGTACCTGTTAGCCCCATTTTACGAGCAAACGGAGGTTCAGAGGTGAAAACCATCTGCTCCTGATCACACAGTTAAGAAATGATGAAGCTGGGATGGTAGGTCAGTTCTTACCGACCCCAAAATTCATTCTCCTGTCAAAACACAGGGAATGTTTGGCTGCAGGTAGAGAGGAGGAGGAGGCAGAGAGGTTTGGGATCAGTGACTGGGAAGAACGGGTGCCATGGATAGAATACGAGAATGGGGTGGGGGGGGAGGATGATCTAGTCAGACCTGAGCATTGCCAGTTTGAAGGGACCCCAAGCTGTCCAGACAAAGGGGTCTGTTCCCAGGGTACTTTTAGGACATGGAAGCTGGTGTTGGTGTCTGTGGTAAACAGAGAAATGGGTGGTTATTGAGGATTTGCTGAGGGGAGGGAGGTAAGAATGATGTCGTATGTGTTACTGAGAATCTGGGTGGCTGGGGCTTCAGGATGTCAGGAGGGGGAAGCAGGAGGAGACTATGCGTCCAGGTTTGGAGAGTTAAGGGCCAGTGGAATGTACATGCGGAGACGTTCCAGGGAGAGCTGGCTGAGTGAGGCTGGAACACAGGCAAGCTCCAGGCTGGAGATAATGGTCTAAAGATTAAGCTGTGATGAACAGGCAGACAAATGGCCCAGGCTGGGGGTCGGGGGTNGCAAAAGTAGGGTCAGAAAGAGATGGAGAGATAGGGAAGGAAAGAGCAAGGAAACGGAAGTCCAGAGAGGTTAAGTCACCGGCTCAGAGGCACACAGCAGTGAGGCAGAGCGGGGCTTTGGCCGGTCTGTCTGCTTGAGAGCTCCTAGTCTTCAGTAGCTCTGTGGTTCAAGCCTTCGTCTTCACTGGGAAGTAACTGGGAAACGGGTCTGCAGGAACCCCCAGGCCACTACCTGGGGAAGAGCTTTTGGTTTCTGGAGACGGTGAAGAAAGAAACTACTACTACTGCTAAGTCGCTTCAGTCGTGTCCGACTCTGTGCGACCCCATAGACAGCAGCCCGCCAGGCTCCCCTGTCCCTGGGATTCTCAAGGCAAGAAAGCTGGAGTGGGTTACCATTTCCTTCTCCAATGCATGAAAGTGAAAAGCGAAAGTGAAGTCGCTAAGTCGTGTCCAACCCTCAGCGACCCCATGGACTGCAGCCTTCCAGCCTCCTCCGTCCATGGGATTTTCCAGGCAAGAGTACTGGAGTGGAGTGGAAGAAAGAAAAGGGGGCTGGTATTACTTGTCTCTCAAACCTTGGCTCAGACTGAGACCCTCGCCCGAGGGAGCTAAGGGCAAGGCGTGTTTCCCCCAACCGTTAATCAGCAACTTTTTTCCATATCTGGTCCCTGCCCTGCCAACACCTCCCCAGCCTTGAAGGCAGAGCTGGGCTGGGAACATTTCTATCTGAGCACAGAACACTCAGTAAATTTAAACACCATGTGGGAAAGAGACAGTGGCGTTGGAGTCTGCATACATCTGAAGTTCGGGATACAGAACCGTGTGAATGTTAGTAGCTGGGTTTTGATAAGCATCTTACACGTTGTGTAAGACGTTAACAGGAAAGAAACTAGGTGAAGGGTATACGGCAGCCTTCCCTGATGGCCCCGGGATAAAGAATCCGCCTGCAATGCAAGGGATGTGGGTTTGATCCCTGGGTCGGGAAGATGCCCTGGAGAAGGAAATGGCAACCCACTCCAGTATTCTTGCCTGAAAAATCCTATGGACAGAGGAGCCTGGCGGGCTGGACTCCAAATGGTTGCAAAGGGTTGGACATGACTGAGCACGCAAGCACGAAGGGTATAAAACAGCTCTCAGAACTGCATGTGAATTTTTACATCATCTCCAAACAAGTTTATTAAAGGAAAACAATGGGCAGATTCCAGCTGTTGGGGCAGGGAAGGGAGTTGATGATGGCTGGGCAGAGGTCAGGGCCCCAGAGAGGAGCTGGGCTGTGGACAGGTGACCCAGGTGTCCCACAGCAGTGTTCTCACCCAGACAGGGCATGGGAGGTGGCATCTAGGGCACCACAGGCAGGCCACACAGCTCACTTAGGGTCCCATTGGCCGAGTGTCACCAGGGACCCAGCCCAAGTCTGAACTGGGCCCACCCAGGATTCAGTTCACCAAAAGGGACTGTAGCCCACCAGCCTCCTCTGTCCATGGGATTCTGCAGGGAGGAACACTGGAGTGGGTTGCCATGCCCTCCTCCAGGGGATCTTCCCAACCCAGGGATCGAACCCGAGTCTCCCACAATGCAGACAGATTCTTTACTGTCTGAACCACCAGGGAAGACCTAAAAGGTGGGGGAGAAACACCAGAAATCTCCTGAAAGTCTCTACTGTTTACTTCACACCCATCGCATGCTGGCAACCTCCTAAGTTGCTCCACACACAGTATCTGAATTCTCACAAAATTGCACCCCACTCAGGAGTCTGAGGCTCAGACAGTCTAGGTAACTTGCCCAAGGTCATATAGTATGTTCTGGCCAGAGCTCTTCTGAGGCCAGGATGGGAGACTTTCCCTGGCTCACCTCACAAAGGGGATTTCCTGCAGATGTGAAACTGTTTACCTCAGGTTGGGACTTGAATCCATGTGCTGGGACTCAAACCTAGCCAAAACTCACAGTACCTAGTTTCAGGACCTAGTGAAGCTCAGGTTCTTGATGTCTTATTGCAGGAAGAATTCAGTGAGAGACAAAGTGATAGGCAAGGAGCAGATTTATTTAGAGACAAACATACTCTGCAGAGAGTGTGGGCCATTGCAGAGGGCGAGTGCGGCAGCCCCAAAAGTGGGGCAGTTAGTTTTTATGGGCTAAGTAATTTCAATTTGAAAAGACCCTGATGCTGGGAAAGATTGAGGGCAGGAGGAGAAGGGGACAACGGAGGATGAGATGGCTGGATGGCATCACTGACTCAATGGACATGGGTTGGGGTGGACTCCGGAAGTTGGTGATGGACAGGGAGGCCTGGCGTGCTGCAGTTCATGGAGTAGCAAAGAATTGGACACAACTGAGCAACTGAACTGAACTGAAGTAGTTTCTTAGGCTAATGAGTGGGAGGATTATTCCAACTGTTTTGGGGAGGTGGTGAGATTTCCAGGAACTGGGGCCTATTTTTTGGTCTTGGAGGGCGCCTTGGAACTGTCTCTGGATGCGTCACTTAGCTTGCTGATTGGGGACCATGGTCTAGTCGAAGTTGGCCTGTCTGCCATCTTGGACCCATTTGATTCTAACTGGTTTATGCTGTGTCCGTGGGCTGCATCATTCTTTCAGAAGTTGTGTCCTGTCTCCTTCCCTCCTGTTTCAGATGCGGCAGGGTTTCTAGGTCTCCGAGGGCAGAAGCACTCGACCACCAGGCCTCCAGCAGCCTGGAACTTGGGAGCTGCAGAACTGAGTTTGTCCCAGGCTCCTCTCCCGCTAGCTCCCGCACCATCCCACCCTGGCGCTTATCTGCACTCCTGCTCTGTCCTCTCTGACACCGGGCCCCAAGGGTCATCTGTCCCCGCTGCATCCTGGAGGCTCAGCTTCTCCTGTGACCTCTGTGCCCCCTGCTGCCAGTTGAGCTAACAGGGCGACTGATGGACTCGGCTCCTCCTCCTGCGGACTGGCCACCCTGGGCTCCAAGCAGCTGAGCACTAGATGGGCAGGGCATGCAGGCTGGTATGGCTCAGGCTGCGCTCTGCTGATGGGGTGCTTGGCTTTGAATTCCAGCCTGACCCCTGTGTGACTTTGGGCAACTTACCTCGCCTTGCTGTGCTCTCAGTTTATCATTGGAGGTGATAATGGTCCATTCCCCAGGTGGTTGCTGTGGGGACTGAGTGCGTGTAAAGGTGTCAGGTGTAGAAGAAGCACTCTGACTACTGATCATTATTATTGCTGCTGTTATCACCGTGATGGAATATGGTGTGTTTACTGAGCAGGGGGAGTAAGTGGGGCAAACTTCACTGACACATCTGCCACACCCAGCCAGTCCACCGCGGACAGCGCCCTCCCACCTCACCTGTTTGTCATCCTGTGTGAAGGACTCGTCTGAAGCAAAGGGACAGTTCAGCCTTCTTTCTGGTTACAGGGGTGTATGTGAATATGTCTAATCCTTTTTGGTTTGTTTGCTTTTTTTTTGGTTTTTATGCTATTCTATTTTTTTAAAAATTTATTTGGCTGCACCTTTAGCTGTGGCATGTGGAATCTAGTTCCCTGACCAGGGACTGAACCCAGGTCCTCTGCATTGGGAGCGTGAGGTCTTAACCACTGGACCACCAGGGAAGTCCCTGTAAATTAACTTTGACCCACTCTCCACCCTGTGTCTGGGACCTTGGGCTGTGGCCCTGCTTTGGCCTTTACCGTGACACAGTGGTGCAAGAGCACAGGGGGATGCGTGGGAGAACAGTGGGGTTTTAGGAGAGAGCAGGGGCTTCGCCTGAGAGTCAGGAATTTTCTAGGATTGTAGGAGACTTTCAGTGGATCTGGGTAAGTTAGCAAGTGGGGTCTTCCCTGATGGCTCAGTGGTAAAGAATCTGCCTACCAATGCAGGAGACACGGGCTCGATCCCTGATCCAGAAGATCCCACAAGCTGTGGAGCAACTAAGCCCATGCACCACAACTACTGAGCCCGTGCGCTGGAGTGAGAAGCCCGTGCGCTGGAGCCTGGGAGCTGGTCCTGCTGAAGCCCATGGGCTGGGGCCGTGCTCTGGAGCAAGAGAAGCCGCTGGAGTGAGAAGCCTGTGCGCCGCAGCCGGAGAGTAGCCTCTGCTCACGGTAACTAGAGAAGAGCAGTTGCAGCAACGGAAACCCAGCATAGCCATAAGTAAATACATAAAATTACTTTTAATAAAGTTAATAAAGAAGCGGGTAATGGGCAAAGAAGGCAGTGATTTAAGGACTAAGCTGCAAAACTTGAACATCTCCCATCCCTATCTGTGGAACAGCTACTTCGCCCAGCTCAAAATCCCATCTGGAAACCTCTTTGTTGGATGTCTGGTTTGTTGGTGGAGATCAGGATGGAGAAGGCTAGGTGAGAGGTGAGAGGATGGCTCAGGCCTTCAGATATCGGGGCAAGCAGGACATGAAAAGAGAAAAAGAGGCCAGGAGGAGGCTGAATAATAACAGCAAAGATAGAGCGCTTACTTTGTGCCAGATCCTGTTCATTCAATCCCCAACAACAACCTAATGGGGAGTTGTGATATCACCCCCATTTTACAGATGAGAAAACTGAGGCCAAAAGGGGTTAAGTAAGTCATTTTGAGCAAGATTACATCTACCCCAGGGGCCTTTATGTTTGCTCTTTCCTGTCTACAGTGCTCTTCCTGAGGCGAGTACATTAGTGCTCTCTTGACACAACAAATTACCCTCCCAGTCAGTAGCCTAAAATAGCAAATATTTGTTATCTCAAAGTTTCTGTGGTCAGGAATTCGAGGGCAGCTTCAGCACCACATTATGATGCTTGTCTTTGTTGACCCTGTCCTTCTTCAAAGTATTAAAAATTGCATTTTATGACTGTTGTTGGTATAAAGATAGTCACCTTCATATTATATATTAAAGCATTTTTTTTTTGGCCTAAAATTTGTTTCTAGCTTGAATGGAAATGAAAACATTTTTGTGGGTCCTAGAAAGTACTGTGGGCCCTGGGCACTGGGCCTGTGTGTCTAGCGGTGGAATTGGCCCAGGGTGGCTTAGCCAGGTAGTTTTGGCTCAGGGTCTCTCATGTGGCTGCACCAGAGGATATTGGCACGGGCTTCAGCCATCCAAAGGCTTGACTGAACCTGAAGGATACACTTCCAAGATGGTGTGCTCACACAGTTGCTGGCAGGAGGCCCCAGGTCCCAGCCATCTGGGCCTCTCCACGGGGCTCCCTGAGCATCTTCATGACTGACTGGTCCCCTAGGATGAAAACAAGAGCAAGACAGAGGAATCCACAGTGCCTTTTAATCTTGGAAGTCATACCTGGTCAACACATTCTTCTGCCATATTCTTCGTGTTAGAAATGAGTCACCAAAGAGATTCTACTTTTTGAAAGGGGTGGAAATATTTCACAGGCTTTGTGGACATACTGTGAAACCATGACACCTGGATTCCACATATGTGTGTTAACATATGATATTTATCTATAAAAATGGTGCAAATGAAGCTATTTGCAGGGCAGGAATAGAGAACGAACATGCATACCCAGGGGAGGAAGGGGAGGGTGGGACCAATTGGGAGATAGGATTGACACATATATCCCACCATGCGTATATGCATAGCTAGTGGGAACCTGCTACAAAGCACAGGAAGCTCAGCCTGGTGCTCTGGGATGACCTAGGGGGTGGGGCGGGGGATTTGAAGAGAGGTCCAGACGGAGGGGATATAGACTTACATACGGCTGATTCACTTTGTTGTCAAGTAGAACAAATACAACATTACAAAGCAATTATACCCCCCCGCCAAAAAAAAATTACACCTGGCTTCAGAGAGGTCTTCCCTAACCACAGTTTATCTCCTCAATGCCACTCTCCTAGTACTCTGCCTCCTCACTCAGTGTATCACCACCTGAAATTACCTTTTTCATTTGTCTGTCTGCCCCAGCTGGAAGGTCAGCTCCATGAGAGGGGGCGCCTTGTCTGTCTGCTCACCAGGGTCACTCCAGGGTCTAGAGTGTAGTCAGCTTCCTTGGAGGCTCTCCGTATTTCATGAATGAATAAATTACAGGACCACAGGTGGTGGTGAGAGAGGCAAGAACCGCTTCAGGCAGGCGGGTGGTGGTGGTGGGGTGGTGTGTGGACAGGCTGAAGCTAGACTGGAGACGGTTCCCCAGGATCCACGGATTTGGAGAGAAAAAGGCAGAGTGGTAAGGGCAGGAGAGGCTGGCTGAACCAGAGGGCGGGGGATTATTTTGTGAGTAGAGACCTCAAATTATAGGGTCTAGTGGGGGAGTCAGATGTGGGAACAGTTCAGTCGCTCAGTCGTGTCTGACTCTTTGCGACCCCATGGACTGCAGCATGCCAGGCTTCCCTGTTCATCACCAACCCCAGATCTTGCTTAAACTCATGTCCATCGAGTCGGTAATGCCATCCAACCATCCCATCCTCTGTCGACCCCTTCTCTTCCTAATGTGGGAATAGGTAAATTACAAAGCATTACGGCAGATGCATAATAGAACTGTGCTTAGGACCCTTTCGGAGAAAGCGATGGCCCCCACTTCAGTACTCCTGTCTGGTAAGTCCCATGGACGGAGGAGCCTGGTAGGCTGCAGTCCGTGGGGTCGCAAAGAGTCGGACACGACTGAGCGAGCGACTTCCCTTTCACTTTTCACTTTCATGCATTGGAGAAGGAAATGACAACCCACTCCAGTGTTCCTGGCTGGAGAATCCCTGGGACGGCGGAGCCTGGTGGGCTGCCATCTATGGGGTCATAGAGTCGGACACGACTGAAGTGACTTAGCAGTAGGACCCTTTAAGCTGGATCCTGACACTGTCACCCTTGACTGAGACCATTGCTTTTGCCCTCCCCCTCCTCCCCTGCCCTCTTGACCTGACCTTGTTCACCACTGAGGAGTCCTGGGGAGAGGGGCTCCCCCCCGTCTCAGGACAACTAACTCCAGTCTAGCTTCAGCCTGCCCACACACCACCCCTCCACCACCACCCGCCTGCCCGAAGTGGTTCCTGCCTCTCACCACCACCTGTGGTCCTGTAATTTATTCATTCATGAAACACGGAGAGCCTCCGAGGAACCTGACTACACTCTAGACCCTGGAGTGGCCCTGGTGAGCAGACAGACAAGGCGCCCCCTCTCATGGAGCTGACCTTCCAGCTGGGGCAGACAGACAAATGAAAAAGGTAATTTCAGGTGGTGATACACTTGAGTGATGATACACAGCTCACCTGCCTGTTCTGATCCGTTCAGCCGCTGGGTGGCAGCAGAGGCTCAGATTGGCCGCCATCAGAGCCCGCAGAGGAGCCATTCTCTGCTGCCAGCTGGGTGGGTGGAGGGGCGCTCAGGCGCAAGATTTGGGACGTTCCAGCCTGTGCTCCTGCCTCTGAATGCTTTCCTACACACTCCCCTCAGCCTTCTCCTGTGTCCCCTCCTCCCTTACAAGTCTTTTTTTTTTCCTGGAAGATGGGAGAAGAGGGGTGGGCTGTGGGTGCAGAATTTGCCTGAGTTTTACCAAGGAGCTTGGACTTTATCCTAAGGTGATGCAAAACTCACAGAAATGTCTGAAGCAGGGAAGTAACACTATCAGATATGTGTTTTTAAAAAGGTCACTCTGGCTTCGGGAGGCAGGATGATGGAAACTGAAAGTCCAGACAGGAAGCTGGGCAGTAGTCCAGCTGGGAGGAGGCCAGGGTCCTGGAGGGGAACCAGCCGGGCCTCTAGGTAGCTGTGGGAATCACCCTGGGAGCAACTGGGCTCAGCTAGGAACCCCAAAGGAACCCATCACGGCTGTGGTTTCTGGGTGCTCAGGACACAGGTCTGGCCCAGACAGGACAGGGGCAGCCCCCAATCCTACTTGGACTGGTTTGCCAGGAGGGTATCAGGGCTGCTTTCCTGGTAGCTCAGTTGGTAACGAATCCATCTGCAATGCAGGAGACCCCAGTTCGACTCCTGGGTTGGGAAGATCCCCTGGAGAAGGGAAAGGCTACCCACTCCAGTATTCTGGCCTGGAGAATTCCGTGGACTTTGTAGTCCAAGGGATTGGAAAGAGTGGGACACGACTAAGCGACTTTCACTCATTCATAAGGGAAGCAAATCAGGACCAGGGGCCAAAGGTCCACTTGGAGCACAAGGTGAGGTGCTGACTTTGGCAACAGATGGAACCTCTGACCAGACCTGGGCTCAGAGGGCAGCTGGCCCTAGGGTACCTAAAGGCTGTTCACCTATATCCTTGTGCCCTGAAGACACTGTTGTTAGACGAGAAGATGTGGGGAAGCCCGGAGGATTCTTTTGGGTTTGGCCCTGATCTAGAGTTGACACAGTCTGTGCTTTGCCATCAAGGGCTTAATCCATGGGTCTCATCAGACCTCAGCCCACCTGGCTCTAGGTTCTCCTTCAGGGCCGGTGTGGAGCTGGAAGCTAGCTGTGTGATCACAGGTGGCCTTGTGCCCAGAGACTGCAGCTGGATTGTGGCTGGCAGAGTGCCTGGCTGTCTCCCAGGGCTCGTGAAGGGGCCTGCTCCTACTTCCAGCCTGGAAGCTCTGGCTGCAGAGGATGCAGGAGTCATCTCAGCCTCTTGAAAGGTTTGGGTTTATCTCTTTTTCCTTCTTCACCTGGGCTGTTACCTGTGTCTGGAACGTTCTCCCACTGCTCCTTTTACCTGTCTAAATCCCGTCCATCTTTTATATGTCACTCCTTTGGAAATTAGTTTAGTTCCCTCCATTATTCTTGCTCAGTGCATCCATTGCTTTTTCTACAGTGCATTTATTATGTTATTCATTACCCTTTTATTTGTGTGTGTACGTGTGTGTTATAACATCTTGGTCCCCTGAGTGGACTGGAAGCTCCCTGGAGGCAGGGAGCATTTCTCTTTTAGGCATCATCATATCCTCAGACTTGAGCCCCCTGCCTGGGGTCCTGTAGTTACTAAGAATATTTGTTGAATGAGTCAGTAAAAGAAAGAATAAATACATTATGGGATGCCCCTGGGGACACCCCAGGTGTGTTGGGAATTCATAAAGCCACAGAGTAAATCTGGTATCTCCCTGGATCATCAGTTTTACTTGATGGTAAATAATTAGAAGCCTTTTATTTACTTACTAATTGAATATTTTACATTACAAAAGTAATACATGGTCCTTGTCAGCATTCAATCAAACGGCATGATTTTTATATTGAAACAAACTGTGATGCATGATGGAGTAGAATGCAAAGTTGACAAGGCTTTAAAGAGAAAATATGAGGCTTCAAAGACATTTTGAGCTTAAGAGGGCCTGTGGTCCACCCCCCGCGCAGGTCTGGGGTCGCTCCTGTTGGCTGGGGCACTTCTGCGGTAGGTCTAAGACACCCTTGTCAGGCAATCACGCTGCTGTCAGTACTGTAGCTGCAAAGCATGGGGTGCTGGACTCCAAGAGAAAGCAAACACCAGCCTTTTATAAAGTGAAATCTGCCAGCCAGATTCTGGGGCTTGGGCCTGGAGAAGAGTGTGTACTTGGAGTAGGGATGTAGGAAGGCACTCCAGTGGTTATCAGGAAGGAAATCTCCCTGGTGGGGAAATAATAATCTTGCAAGCAGCCCAGGGAGGAGAGTTCACTTGCTGGGAGGGGTTAGCTGTTTCCGAGATGCAGAGCTGGTCGTCTAGGGCCAGGGCAGAGAACTGTGGTGGAGTGTGTGTGGGGGGTGCCATTATCTTGGCTGGAAAGAGAAACATACAGCCACTCTGGGAGACCAGAAGTGAGTGAGTCACAAAGAATGACAGTTACATGCCAAATGCAAGCACAGAGTGGAATAAAGACCACAGACCACAGCTCTGGGTTCAAACTTCAGCTCTGCCACTTTAGTTACCTGGCTTTGCTCAAGCCCTTTCCCTCTGTGAGCCTCAGTTTCTCCATCTGTAGAAGGGGGATCTCTATCTCCGTCTCTAACCGGAATATAACGAGGGTTACATTCCGACTTTGCTTTCTACACATTAGAATCACCCAGGTAGTGCTTAAAAATGCTGATGCCCAGGCTTTCATCCAGACCAACTGTATCAGAATTTCTAGCAGTCTTTCCTGGCAGCTTTATTTATTTTTAAAATTTTATTTTATATTGGAGTATACCTGATTAACAATTTTGTGAAAGTTTCAGGTGGACAGCAAAGGGACTCAGCCATACATATATAAGGCCCCCTTCTCCACCAAACTCCCTTCCCATCCGGGCTGCCACTTCACACTGAGCAAAATTCCCTGTGCTGTACAGTGGGACCTTGTCGGTCACTCATTTTTAAATACAGCAGCGTGTACATGTTGATCTCAGACTCCCTAACCGTCTCTTCCCCTGTGGCAACCAAGTCTGTGAGTCAGTTGCTGTTTTGTGAATAAGTTCATTTGTTTCATTTCTTTTTAGAGTCCACGTATAAGGAATGTGAGCTATTTCTCCTCCCCTGGCGGATTTACTTCGCTCAGGATGACAGTCTCTAGGTCCATCCATGTTGCTGCACTGGCAGCTTTTTTTAAAGCACCAGGTGACTGAGTGCTGCAGCTGGAATAGGTGATCTGACCAGAGCCGTGTGGACCTCTCCAGCAGAAGGAGCAGTGGGTGTTTCTCCCAGTTAATCCAGAGCAGACTTCCCAGGCTTTGTGGTCAGTCAACAAGCTGCTGTGTGCTGCTAACTGGGCAGCTCTCCTAAGCTGTCTGCTCTTTGTCTGCATCTGAGCCACTGGGGACAGGGGCCAGCAAGGGAGGGATACCCTGGCATGCAGATGCTTCCTGTCTCGTGGCCTCTGATGTGACAGGCACAGACCTATAGGGACAGTGACACGGTGACAGACAAGGCCGAGAATAAGGAGCCCTCCTCCATCCCCGACTCTGAACAGAGCCGGGAAGATTGACTTGATGCTTAAACTTATCTGACACCCCCAGCTAGCCGGGGGTGGGGGTGGGGTAGCTTATAGAAACAGAGATTGCTTGGGCCCATCTCCAGTGTTCAGATTCAGTCTGTCTGGGGTGTTAAAGGCGAAAAACATTCAATGCTGCTTGTTAGAGCACAGTAAGGAGGACTTTATTTGGGGTGTGGTGTGGGGGTGATACCCAGATAGGTACCAAGTGTGCTGCCATGGGATTTTGCATCGAGGGAGAGAGACTGGGCTAGTGGGAATTTTCAGCCAAAGAGGAGAGTGGGCAGAGGCAGTGGATGAAAAATTGCTAAGCAGAAACATCAGGGGTGAGGGGAGATTTTGGCTAAATCAACCTTGCAAGACTCTTGTTGGTGGCAGGCCAGGGTGATCAGACATCCCGTGAGGGATGGTGGAGGATGAGGAAACTGATCAGATATCTATTGAGAGAGTAGGGGCTTCTGGTTAAACGGACTTAGCAGGACTCTTTCTAAAATCAGACAATGGAGAGATGAACGTGGAAACCACTGGAAAAGAGCTCAGTTGTATGAGCTCAAAGGAGTGTGAATAGAGTTTGGTCAAAGAAAGAATCTTTGTGGGGAGGAGGGGCCGAGAATATGTATTTCTATCAAATTCCCAAGAAATGCTACTTGTCTCCCGACTGAGAATCACCAGCTTGAAGAGAGGCCCAGAGAGAAGTCAGGCAGACAGGCTGATGGACAGACAGGCTCTGAGATGAAGAAACCCAGGTGTGTATCACCCCCATTCATTCACACTCAGAAGCAGAGAGAGGGAGAGAGACTTGGAGAAACAGGCCCAGGAGCTGACAGACAGGCCAGTCAACCCACAGGCCTGCTCTGAGGCAGAGAGACTGAGGAGGTCGAGAGGCCCAGAGAGACAGGACCCACAGTACAGATCCAGGGAGAAGACCCCCCACCCGGGCCCTTGCCCCAGGCCAGAGAACGAGACCACAGACCTCAGAAGAGGCCGAGACTGACCCAAAGGAGACAGGCAGACGAAGGGGAGGCGGGGAGGAGGTGGCAGCTGAGAGTGAGTGTGCGCCACGGCCAGCGGACCAGGACCTGGGGGAGTGCCCACCCACATCGTGACCCCGGGGGAGCCCATGCAGGGGGCTTTGTAAGCAATGGCTCCTCCTCTATGTTTTGGGTTTGCCCAGATGTGACCCTGCTCTTTCACTCAAAGTTTGGTTCCCATCGCCTCTTCCAGGAAGCCTTCCTGACTGCACTGCCCATGGGCGCCCTTGTCTCCCAGGAGTCCTGTGGCTCCAGCTTCTTTGGCTCTCTGTGGATTTCTCGGGGCTTTGGCTCCTAGGGCCCCTTCCATTTGAAATAATTTGTTTTACTCACCCTCTCTCCTACCTTTTTTGAATCATGTTTCCCTGTCCTTGAAACATGCTTAAATGAGGCTATATACATATATATATATATAAAATATACTCATTGTAAGACATACAAGAAATATAAATGGAAAAGGATGAGATAAAAATATGAGGAAATTACAATATGTGGGTATTTTTCCTCCCCTGGGAGACCTCTGCTCTAGTTTGTGAGCTCCCTGAAGCCACTGGTGTTTCTTGTTACCCACAAAGGGCTTTTTTGGCCCTGGGGGGCTTTTTTGTGATTTTTTTTTTAATAGTAGCAGTAATAGAATACTTGGTGCTCACCATAAGCTAGGTACCACGCTAAGCGCTTCCCATGAATTAACTGTTTTAAGCTCCTTCACAGCCCTCTGAGGTGGGAGCCATTATTATCTCTACTTCCCGGGAGGGGAGGCTGAGGCACAGAGGTGGTGAATAACTCGCCATGATCACGTGGCCAGTTAATGGTAAGGTGGGGATTTGAACTCTGGTCCCGCAACCACACTCTCTGGCTTCCAAAGGCGTTTCTGCCCCAGAGGCCTGGCCCCCGAGTCTGCATGCTTCCAGAAGGTGGAGGTCATGCCATCTGTTTTCATTAAAACCGTTACTACAGCTGCTAAATAATCTCGGCGAACTTCCTGGGGCCTGTTCCAGAAGCTGTACCCACATCATCTCATTCACGCCTTCCCACACCCCTCGAGGTCAGTGTTGCTTTTCTTAAACAGCCTGAACGAAGCTGGAAGGCAGTCTCCTCCCCGGGGCCTGGCTGGGGCCCTTCCGGCCACCCCGCTAAGCCGGAAGCTGCGATTTATCCATACACATACTAAGAGGTGCACCCAGTTGCCCTAGAAACGAGACTCTAGTAAGTGACTAAAAAGTAATTATAAACTCCAGAATATCTTTCAGCCGAGCAGGTGGCTGGAAAATTAGAAATCTATTTCTGAGACACCTTCTGCTTTCCGGAAAGGCTGAGGTGACGTTTCGGGGAGGGCCAGAGCGGGTGGCCTCGGCGGAGGGAGTGTGCGTGCGTCTGTGCGCGGGTGTGCGCGCACGCGGAGGGGACGGTGCGGCGGGGAGGGGCGCAGGGGTGGGGGAGCCGCCCGTCTGGGGGCGTCGCGGAGGCACCCGCCCTGCCTTGGCGCTCCCTGCGGTTGTGGAGGCGGCAGCGTCTCCTCTCCCGTGTCACCCCTGAGAGCTGGGTTGCTAGGACACCGGAGCGGAGGAGATGCCGGCTGATTTGCCAAACAATTTTTTCCCCAATTAGGAATAATTAGACAAAGGGAGAAAGTGCGCACTTGGATGGTGGCAAACAGGCTTGGAGCTCGGAAACCTCGAGGAGCCATCGGGGCTTCGTGGCTGAAGATGCCCGGAAGTTTTGCCCTCACCCCCTCCCCGAGAAGGAGCCTCTCTCTCTGGACCCAGAGCGCCCAGCTCGCGGAGGGAGAAAAGAGAGCTTACATTTATTACGTGTCTACCGCATATCAGGTGTTGTCATGCCGCCTGCCTTCCAAGCAGGATCCCTTTTCAAGCTCGTGACAAGCCAGGAAGAGTGATGAGCGTCTTCCGCGATGATCCCTTCATTGCACACTAGCTTTGCTAGGCTGTTCTCAAACTTCTTGGGGGTTCTGGCACCCTCCCTTTCCCCTGCCTGGGTGTTCTCGCTTCTCCTCTCTGCGTGGCCAGCTCCTTCTCATGCTTACCGTGACCATTCTCATCCAAAGGAGATCCCCTTCCTGCTGTTTCCCCTCTGTTCCCTGCTAATTTCCTTCATGGTGCTCATTAGGGCTGTCTTCCTGTTTGTCTTCCAGGCTAGCGTGTCAGATTCACGAGGACAGGGGAGAGTGTATGTGTGTCCCTCGTGGCATAGCTCCTGGCATATAGAAGACTCTTAATATCTATTGCCGGAGAAGGAAAGGGCAACTCACTCCAGTATCCTTGCCTAGAGGATCCCATGGACAGAGGAGCCTGGTGGGCTGCTGTCCATAGGGTTGCACAGGGTCAGACATGATTGAAGCGACTTAGCATGCATGCATGCATTGGAGAAGGAAATGGCAACCCACTCCAGCGTTCTTGCCTGGAGAATCCCAGGGATGGAGGAGGCTGGTGGGCTGCCGTCTATGGGGCCGTGCAGCGTCGGACACGACTGAAGCGACTTAGCAGCAGTAGCAATATCTATTGATTGAATGAATGCATGAGTGAATAAATGAGGATCTCCCTGTTATTGAAGTGGAGGCTCAGTGAATATAAGGTTTTTCGCTGCGGTTTGCAGCTAAGAAGTGGCAGTCAGACCTTGGCCCCACATTGATCTTACTCTCAAGCTGGTTCCTTTTTTTTTTTTAATTGAAGTATAGTTAATTTACAATGTTGTGTTAGTTTCAGGTACACAGCAAAGTGATTCAGTTTTACACACATATATCTGAGCTCTTTTTCAGATTCTTTTTCCATATAGGTTATTGCAAAATATTGAGTATAGTTCCTTGTGCTATACAGTATGTCCTTGTTTATCTATTTTATACATAGTAAGTGTGTATATGTTACTCCTGTGTATATGTCTCTTCCTGAAGCATCATGCTGCCTTGGTCCGGGCCCCTCTCCAGAAAAGTCTGTTGTATCTCCTGTGCCTCCCCCCATAAGAGGGAAGCCATCCTTAGATCTGGGTATTCCAGATGATGGCTGTGTGGCAGTGTAGAGTAGTGGTCCCTGGAGTTAACCTTCCTGGGCTCAAATCCTAAATCTGCCAATTTCTAACTTTGTGACTCTGGGTCTCAGTGTTCCCATCTGTAATGTGGGGACTTATTTCATAAGGCTACTGTGAGGCTATAATGAGGTAACACATCTGGAAAGTTTAGAACGTGTGCCTGGCATGCAGGAAGCGGCTCCTCCGATCTGAGTTCTAGAAGCAGCAGGGGTGACAACTGATGCCTGTGTGTCTGTGGCACACCAGGGCCACATCACGCAGCGCCTTGGGTGCCTGGTGTGAATTATTCTGCCTGGCATTTGAAGCCCCCAACTCTTCATCACTCCACTGCTGGGAAGCTAGAGGGAGGCTAGTGGATGTGGAAGCGCCTAGCGCAGTGTCTGGCTCCCAACTTGCTGGGACATCTGGGTGAGCCGTATTGGAAGTACCCTCCAGCCCCAGCTGGATCATCTCAACTGATGCGACATGGAGCAGAGATGAGCTATTGTCACTGAACTCTGCCAAAATTGCAAAATTGGGAGCAAATACAGGGTAGTTTTATACCATTGAGTTCTGGGGTAGTTTGTTACAGAGCAAAGGCTAACCATACAGTCTAAGATGCTCTCCTCCTGAATCTGTACGTGGCTGGCTCCTCATCATTCTAGCCACTTGCTATGACAGTTGTCCCTGACCATGCAATCTACAGAGCCCCTTTCTGTGACTAGTAATGTTCATGTCACCCTTTCTTATTTTCCTTATGTACTTTATATTCATTTATTTATCTGTCTCTTCTCACTAGAATGAGAAGCTTTGGAGAGTGACTTTGTCTACCTCCCCAGTGCCCAGAGCAGTGCCCGGCACAGGGTAGGACTTCAATAAATGTTTGTTAAATCAATCACCCTCCTATCGGTTATGGATTCTGTATTTAAAAAAAAATTACTTATTTGGCTGCACTGGGTCTTAACTGCAGCATGTGGGAGCTTCAGTCTTTGTTGCGGTATGTGAACTCTTGGTTGCAGCATGTGAGATCTAGTTACCTGGCCAAGGATTGAACCTGGGCCCCCTGCATTGGGAGTGTGGAGTCTTACCCCTGGACCACCAGAGAAGTCCCTGGGTTCTGTATGAATTTCCTGTTCTTGTTGTGATGAATTACCACAAACTTTGTGGCTGAAGACAGCAAATGTATGGCTTTGCAGTTCTAGAGTTCAGAAGTAGAACATGGGTGAGTGGGCTGTGTTACTTCTGTGAGGGGGCAGGAATCTGTCTTCTTGCCTTCTCTAGCTTCTCCAGGCCTTCCTCATTCCTTGGCTCGTGGCCTTGTGTCACTTCAATTTCTGCTTCTGTCATCATTGTCATCTCTTTTTCCCTGACTATGATTCTCCTGCCCCCTTCTTATAAGGATCCTGCAGAATCCTGTTATAAGGATATCACTGGGCCTGCACAGAAAATCCAGGATAATCTGGAAAGAAGCCTTAATGGAATCATACCTGCAAGTCTCTTGCCTTGCAGGGTTACATTCACACATCCCGAGGACTAAAATGTGGGCATCTTTGGGGGATGAAAGTGAAGGAGGAGAGTGAAAAAGTTGGCTTAAAGCTCAACATTCAGAAAATGAAGATCGTGGCATCTGGTCCCATCACTTCATGGGAAATAGATGGTGAAACAGGGGAAACAGTGTCAGACTTTATTTTTTGGGGCTCCAAAATCACTGCAGATGGTGATTGCAGCCGTGAAATTAAAAGACACTTACTTCTTAGAAGGAAAGTTATGACCACCCTAGACAGCATATTCAAAAGCAGAGACATTACTTTGCCAACAAAAGTCCATCTAGTCAAGGCGATGGTTTTTCCAGTGGTCATGTATGGATGTGAGAGTTGGACTGTGAAGATAGCTGAGCGCTGAAGAATTGATGCTTTTGAACTGTGGTGTTGGGACTCTTGAGAGTCCCTTGGACTGCAAGGAGATCCAACTAGTCCATTCTAAGAGAGATCAGCCCTGGGTGTTCTTTGGAAGGAATGATGCTAAAGCTGAAACCCCAGTACTTTGGCCACCTGATGCTAAGAGTTGACTCATTGGAAAAGTCTCTGATGCTGGGAGGGATTGGGGGCAGGAGGAGAAGGGGACAACAGAAGATGAGATGGCTGGATGGCATCACCGACTTGATGGACGTGAGTCTGAGTGAATTCTGGGAGTTGGTGATGGACAGGGAGGCCTGGCATGCTGCGATTCATGGGGTCGCAAAGAGTCGGACACGACTGAGTGACTGAACTGAACTTGGGGGCTCTTATGCTGCCTTCCTGAGGCCTGATGCTCATCTGTCTATTTCAATAATTTCTTCTCTTTCTCCTTTCTCTCTGGCTCCCACCCCGGTCCTAGGCTTCACAACCGAGAGGCTGCCTCAGTGGACATGCCATGAATTCTCTTCCCAAGCAGCTCTTGACCATGAAATCTGAGAGTGATAAGGCGATTCTAAGACTTCTTAAAATTTAATATGCCAGTGTTCTGGTACTGTGTATTGTTGTACTGAAATGTAGGTGATTTTTGCTAATGTACCAGTGTTATTTCAGTATTTTAAAAAAGCCAAATTATGGCCATGTGAGGCCTACTCAGAGAATTATATGCTGCATTAAGATTTCCAACTGAGCAAAGCTGCACTCATTCAGAAAGTGTTCCGAGCACTTCTCGGCCTCTGTGAGACCTTCCAGAACCCTCACTGCGGTTTTAATTCCCACACTGGCTGACGATGAGCCTCTATCCCCATGTTTCAATCCCCTGTATTTCCTTCAGAGCCACTTGGGGTCTGATGGAATCTGCCTAGAATTGGAGGGTAGGATGGCTGGGTGCAGAGGGCTTTGGAGAAAGTGGGAAGGAGGTTTTGTAAGGTGACATAGGAAAGAGGAGAGGGCAAAGGGGGAGGGAGATTCCCCAGACCCAGTTCTTAGCCCTCCTCCACTCTCTTTCCTAATTTATGTAACAAACATGTACAGACTTTAACGGGTGCCAGGCTTTATTCTAAGCGTTATATAATATTAACTAATTTACTCCCCTAAAGAACCACTGAAGTGGGTACTACTATTTCCCCTGCTTGTACAGACAAGGGCGTAGAGAGGACAGATGACTTGGTCACGGTCACCCAGCCAGTGAGGATCAGCCTGAGATTGAACCAAGGCCATTTGGCATCAGATTCCATGACTTTAGCACTGCACTGCTGTATTTTCCTCGAGGGTTAAATTCCCTATAATCTCCCCTCCTATATCCTCCCGAGCATCCTCATGGGGACTGCTCCTCCCTTTCTGAGCATTCATTTCGGCCAGGGCCTTTTCTCCCCTCATCCTACCTGGAGAGACTCAAGCCAGGAGGACCAAGTAGGGTCAGACATGGATCCCACCCCATCTTGGGTATTACAAGGTTTGAGGCCTTGCCTGGGGCTCAGAGGTAAACATAGCTTGCGTTTATTGAAATTTTGGTATGAGTACTGGTTTTTTAGTATCATCTAAACTAATTACTGAGATACAGCCATCAGCTGTTTTGCTCCTGACTTGCAGCCATGGGGCTATGACCAGAGCCTTGTTAATCATTCGGCCATCTGGGCAGTGACCCGAAGCACCTATCTATCAAGAATTTCAGACATCTTTGGAATAAGTCAGGAACAAGCTGGGGTTTTCACTTAAGGCTGGGTATACAGCTGGTGGGATGTAAATGAATCCTCCTTCTGCTAAGGTAGGCAACGCCCTCAAGGGAACACGGCAACGCTTCTGACACGTGTTCTTTTACTTTTAATAGCAGTGAAGCTTGCATTAGCACCCACATTTTACAGACGAGGAAATGGAGGCTCAAAGAGGTTTAACGAGCTCCCCAGAGTCACTGCCGGTGAGAGGCAGAGCTGGGTGTGAGCCGGGATTGCTGTGTCCAGTGCCTGTGCTTTCAATGCAGTTGTTCTGCTGCCTCCAGAGAGATGGATGGAAGGTGGTCTTGATGAGGATACAGCCTGGCCCATTCCTCCTGCTGTCGTATTTCATAGCTGGTGTGGGGTGAAAGTGCTTGCAGCAGACGCAGGACGGTGCCCCATAGGACCCGTCTGTGACAGAGATATAAGCGTTCTGGCTGGGAGAAAGGGGAAGGGAAGGATGTTGAGACGACTTCGAGAAAGAGGTGGCATTTGAAAGGGGTCTTTGGCAGGAAGAGGGACTCTCCATTTTGGGCTGTGTACACATGCATGAATTCATCCAATAAATATCCCTTGAGCTCCTACTACGTGCCAGACACCATGGTGAC
This sequence comes from Redunca redunca, assembly GCA_006410935.1. Taxonomy (NCBI): domain Eukaryota; kingdom Metazoa; phylum Chordata; class Mammalia; order Artiodactyla; family Bovidae; genus Redunca; species Redunca redunca. The sequence continues at coordinate 83,749 of SJYQ01004261.1, forward strand.
CACACAGTGCATGTTGGTGAGGAGAGGAGACATTGCCCTGCTCTCCAAGCTGTAGTCTAGAACTTTCTGTGATGACGGAAATGTTCAGGCTGTGCAGTGGACTAGCCACTAGTGCGTGTGGCTCCTGAGCACGTGAGATGTGGCTAGCTTAAGGAGCTACAATTTTGGTTTTATGATTTTAATGAATCAGCCGCTTGTGGCTACTCTATTGGATAGCGCAGGCTTCAGGGAAAGGCAGACATGAGCATAAATTGCTTATGGTGGTAAGTGCTATGCCGGAAACCAGATGCAGTGGGTTTAAAATGATGGGGAATATGACCCTGCAATCCCCCTTCTGGGCATAAACCCGGGTAAAACTGTAATTTACAGAGATACACGCACCCCTTTGTTCATAGCAGCACTAATTACAATAGCCAAGACATGGATACAACCTAAATGTCTATTGACAGATGAATGGATAAAGATGTGTTACATATAAACAGTGGAATACTACTCAGCCATAAAAAAGAACAAAATAATTCCATTTGCAGCAACATGGATGCAACTCAAGATTATCATACTTTGTGAAGTCAGTCAAAAAGAGAAAGACAAATACCATATGATAGCACTTTTATGTGGAATCTAAAATATGGCACAAATGAACCTATCTACAAAACAGAGACTCACAGCCACAGAGAACAGGCTTGTGTTTGCCAAGGACTGGGGAGAGGGATAGACTGGGCGTTTGGGGTTGGTTGACGCAAACTATTAACTTTAGAATGGATGAATACCAAGCTCCTGCTGTGTGGCACAGGGAACTGTGCTATATCCAATCTCCTGGGGTAAATCATGATGGAAAAATAATAAAAAAATAATGTATATATGTGTAAAACTGAGTCACTTTGCTGTACAGCAGAGATTGTCACAACATTGTAAATCAGCTATACTTCAATTAAAAAGATAAAACCATGATGGGACACATCCCCTTTAGAAAATCAAGGGAGTCCCTCTTGGAGGAGGTGACATTTCAGTGGAGACGTAGAGGGTGTGTGTGGTCATAGGAAGAGGTGGGGAGCATCTTAGGTGGAGGGAAAGGTTATGAAAAGGTTCTGAAGGAGGAAGGGATTGGGTGCTCGAGTCTGTGAAAGGAGATCAGTGTAGTGAGGGGGGTGGATGGGTAAGTGAAGTCACTCAGTCGTGTCCGACTCTTTGTGACCCGTGGACTGTAGCCCACCAAGCTCCTCCATCCATGGGATTCTCTAGGCAAGAATACTGGAGTGGGTTGCCATTTCCTTCTCCAGGGGATCTTCCCGACCCAGGGGTCAAACTCAGGTCTCCCATATTGCAGCCAGATGCTTTAACCTCTGCACCACCAGGAAAGTAAGAGGGTATGAAATGAGGTAAGGGTGGGAGAGACAGATCTGATCACTTGCGGGCTTGGGTAAGGAGTTTGCCCACTTGGTTAGAGGGAAGCCACTGAAAGGTCTTGTGCTCCGTGCTGCCGTGTGGAGGAGGGATTGGAGGTGGCCACAGTGGAATTAAGAACTCTGGGGTGGGGTCTGCAGCAGTGGTGCAGATGGGGGATGGTGCCACGGAGCAGAGTGATGGCTTCAGAGATGAGAGAAGTGATTGGCTTTACAGTTGGTCTGGATGTGGAGGGCGAGGAAGATTTCAGAATCAAGGGTGAGGCTCAGGCTCTTGGAAGAGTCACTGGGCAAATGGTGGCACCATTTCCAAAGAAAAGAAAGCTTAAAAAAAAAAATCAAGAGTCCAGGCGGTTGGATGGTCACCCAGATGGCTGTTGGAGTCGGCGGGAATGCTAAATGTTTATGTAATTATGTTTCATCCTGGTGGACTGAGTTTGTATACACAGTCCATGTGGGCGGGCGAGCATTCGTGTTTGTGCACATCTCTGCTTTGGGTAAAGTGAATGTGTGCGTTTGGTGTGGGATGACTGTGTTTGCATATTAATGTCTACATTTTGGATGAGTGTATGTGAATGTGTGGGTTTCCCTGGTGGCTCAGTGGTAAAGAGTCTGCCTGCCAAGGCAGGAGACACAGGTTCAATCCCTGGGTTGGGAAGATCCCCTGGAGATGGAAATGGCAACCTACTCCAGTATTCTTGCCTGGAAAATTCCATGGACAGAGGAGCCTGAGGGCTACAGTCCATGGGGTGTGAAAGACTCAGACACTTACTGACTAAATAACAATAGCAACGAAGTGAACACACGTCCTTAGCTGTGGGTGCAATCAGTGTGTGTGAGTGTGTGCATCTGCTTATATGCAGGGTGAAGATGTGTGCAGGGGTGGGGTGATGAGTGTGCAAATTTGTGTGCATGTGTGAACGCCGCCGGTGCGAGTAGACGCAAGGGTGGCGCTGGATGCAGCTGCTCGTCGCTGCACACGCTGGGCGTGTGCGTGCAGGGTCTGTATGTGCGCCTCTGTTGGGGGCCGTGTGTGCAGCTCTGTGTGTGTCTGTCCTGTGCATGCACATTGCAGCACACATGCACAGGTGTGAAGGAGTGTGTTCAGGGATAGGCTTGATGGGCGTGTGTGCCCATCTGTGTTCACTGTGAACGTGTCTGCCAGTGCCCATTGGGGTTCCCGTGCCTGCAAGTCCCAGAGGCAGCAGCTTGCAGCACATGTTAGGACATGTTTATAGGTCTCTCAACCTTAATGCATTTTAAATTTCCAACCCTAGGTGATCCCGGTGGACTGCAGAGCCATTTGTTTCTTGCTCTGCTTTAAAAAGAAAGTTTCCAGAGTAAGATCCCTTCTGCCTCCAGCCTGGCAGCAGTACCTGATTCTTGAGGATTCCTGATGGGAGGAAGACCCAGACTAGGGTGTTGAGATGGTGTGGACAGGGCAGGGGGCACTGAAAGCTAGCTGGGGAGGGGGCTCTCGAGTGTGAGGAGGAGGAGCAGGCTGGGGTGGCCTGAGGATGATGAGGTGGGAAGCCCCAGGATATGGAAGCCCCAGGACGTGCAAGATCACACTTTTGGTCTCCTTGCATGCTCACTTTCTCTCCTGTCCATCTGTGAACTTGTACCTGAACTTCTGCTTCTCACACTTCACACCCTTCTTGGGTAGGTGAAAGTGTTAGTCAGTCAGTCATGTCCAGCTCTTTGCGACCCCATGGACTGTAGCCCGCCAGGCTCCTCTGTTCGTGGAATTCTCCAGGCAAGAATAGTGGAGTGGGTAGCCATTCCCTTCTCCAGGAGATCTTCCCGACCCTTCTTCCCAATCCAGGGAAAAAACCTGGGTCTCCTGCATTGCAGCCGGATTCTTTACCTGCTGAGCTCCCAGGGAAGCCCCTCCTTGGTAACTTAACCCTTAACTGCTCTGACACAAGTCCTGATACCTTAAATCCCTTCTCAGGTTCTTCCTGGCATCCCAAGAATGCCTCAAGTGCCTCCAACAACCACCAGTGTCTGCTGTTTCCCTCCCAAGCCTGTAGAAGCGCAAAGTCTCCTGGGCTGAAAGGGCTGCAATTCCTGTGTCACTGTGCCTAGGGTCCTGGGGTGGGGGTGGGGGGCTGTTGCTGACTCAGCTGCTGGCAGATACCCAGGGAGGTGGGAGAGAAACGTTCCTCAAACTCCCACTTGTGTTTCTGGGGGCATCTTGCGTCAAGTCCTAGGGCTGAGGCCGTGGGGATGTGCTGGGGACCCAGGTGACACAGTGGGGCTGTGCTCAGAATTACCTCCACCTTTGTCTTTGGACCAAGATCTGGGCTGCAATTCTCCCTTCCTTTATGATGTGTTTTCCCTCCGATTCTCCTTCCATCCTCACACCACAGCTGCTGGTGTGAGGCCTTGCCCTCCTGCAGGCACGCCTGAGTCCACAGACAGACTCTGGATGGATCCATGCATTCTTTGGTCCCACCCATCACCCCTTCTGGTGATCATCCTTTGATACCACCATCTGCTAATCTCATGGTCTAGTCACTGGGGTCTCATCTGAAACAGACATTTATCATAACACATTTTTCTAGCCTCAGGTCAGGAGCTGCAGCTTGTGGGATGCAGGCTCCAGGGGTCCCTTTCTTGAAGTTTGATCAGCCACAGACCTGAAGGACCCCACACTCTGATGCAAGGGAACAAGCCTCCCGCTGGGTCTCCTTCATTTCCTGTTTGCACCACAGGGCTCCCTGAGGCAGACTGTGTGGCATCCTTTGGACTTCTCCCAGGAGGAATTCTGTCTCTACACCCAGTGGATAAAAGGGCAGGAAAATACCCTGCAGAGACCCGTGGAGACACTTTCTTGAAACGTAATAAATTGTTAGGGCCCATTTGGTGACTTTTAAAAAAAGGCTTTAATATTTTGGTGAATATGCTTTATGAAATTGCTGGGTAGAGGCAGGGTAGCTTAATGGATAAGGGTACGGATTGTAGAGCCTGACTCCCCGGTTTGGCCGCTGTCTTTGCCGTTTACGGGCTGGGGGTGTGCTGTTGGTCTCTATGTGCCTCCGTATGCATGTCCTCTCAGATGGAGATAATAACAGTATTCACTTCATAGCATTATTGTCAGGATAAGGTGAGTTAACATAAGTAAGGGGATTACAACAGCTCACAGCCATAGTAAGTATAAGCCTCCTCATTATTAAACAGTTTAGCAATACAGAAGAAACCAAAATTCACACCAAATGCTACATTCCAGGGGACCTTCCTCCAGTCATCTCTCTTCGTGCTGAAGCATATATAGTTTTATATAAATATGATTTATGATATGTATGCTTCAAATACTTACCCCCGTCCCAACTTAACTGTGTCTTAGAGATTTTTCCATATCACTCTATACAAAGCTACTTCACTCTTTGAAAATTAATACTAGGCAGTTTATTTGCCTAATCTGTCACTGCCAGGGGGCCGTGGAGGTTGTTTCTAATTTTTCTCTACTATAAACAACACTGTGTATTCCTGCCCACGTAGTGCTTATGCATATGTTTTCTTGCATTTGGGCTGTTATCTCCTTGGGCTAAATTCTAGAGGTGAGAGTGCTGGGTCAAAGAGTACCACATATTTTACATTTTGATACATGTGGCCAAGCTGCCCTTTGGAAAGGTTGTACCAATTTACATCCTCCCTCTCAATGACGTCCCTTTCTGAACCTTTTTCATTTTCACTCTGGGTCGCTCATCAGATTACCCTATGCCCCAGGCGAGGCCACCTGACCGAAGAAGAAGAAAGCTGGGTGAACACATATTTTTTTGATTAGTCCATGAGACTATGAGCTGCCTGGAAAAGGTTGTCACTGGGGCACTTCCTGAGGGTGGCTGTTGAGGTGTGCAGGGCAGCTGCCACAGCTCTTCCCCAAGCAGAAAGCGTGAACCACGGAGCATGAGCAAGCCTGTTAGAAGGCGACTTTGATGAATGTTGAGCTTTGTTCTCTCCAGGCTTCTCATGGAAGCAGCCTGGTTGATTTGACCCGATTTTGCATGTGAACAGGGCTTCGAAGGGCAGATTGCTCATTGCAGGGATAGCGGAGACACGAGCACCCATTGCAGGAGCTTGTGCACTGTGGGACTAGGTCACACCCACCCCGGGAGGTGGAGGCTGATTCCTTTCCTCTTGAATCTGGGCCAGCTCGGTGCTTTGGTCGATGGGGTCTGGTGGAAGTGACGCCCTGCCTGAACTTCTGAACCACACATTTGGGAGCAGAATAAATTGGTGACTGTTTTACATCTCTAAATTCATGGATGATTTGTTACATAGCCATGAAAACTGGACCGTGTGGCCACTGCTTATTGGGTGCAGTGCAGCAATTTTCAAACTTTGGGTACCTGGGAATCAACTGGGACTCTCCTTGAGAATGCAGATTCCTGGCTTTTCTGGTGGTCTAGTAATTAGGAATCTGCCTGCCAATGCAGGGGACACAGGTTCCATTCCTGGTCTGGGAAGACTCCACGTGCTGCAGGGCGACTAAGCCTGTGTGCTGCAACTGCTGATCCCGTACTCTAGAGCCCTGTGGACTGCAACTGGAGAGGAGCCCCCGCTCGCTGCAACGAGAGAAAGCCTGGGGGCAGCAACTGCTGATCCTGTACTCTAGAGCCCTGTGGACTGCAACTGGAGAGGAGCCCCCGCCCGCTGCAACGAGAGAAAGCCTGGGGGCAGTAACGAAAACCCAGCATAGCCAGAGAAAGAAATTAGAAAAAGAAGAACGTAGATTCCTGGGACTTCCCTGGTGGACTGGTGGCTAAGACTCCACGCTCCCATGGCAGGGGGCCCTTGTTCCATCGTTGGTCGGGGAACTAGATCCCACATGCTGCGACGAAAGGTCCCACATGTTGGAAGGAGGATCAAGTGTCTCATATGCTGCAGCTGAGACCTGGCACAGCCAAATAAATAAATAAATTAAAAAAGGATACAGATTCCTGAACCCCAGATCGAGGAATGTGCATTTTCAGATGAGTGATCCAGGAAAGTCTGATGTAAGTGGTACCACTTGGATGAGTCATTCAAGAATGAGAGACTTGAATTTGAGTTTTGAACCCGTGGCTATCATCTCCCTATGCCTTACTTCATCTGTAAAGTGGAGGCGATCATGGTTCCTACTTCATGCTGGTGTTGAGGGGGTTAAATAGGGTTAAGCCCTGTAGAGCTTAGCACCATCCTGCCATGTGAAAAACACAGAGGAAATGGTTACTGTCATCACAGCGTCATGCAGTAGAATTCTTAAGTTCTCCCTGCCCTTCGACATTAAGTGAAATATGTTGTGTTTTGATGTATGTAACTCAGGAGAGGGTCCATTCAGTTCAGTTCAGTCGCTCAGTCGTGTCTGACTTTTTGTGACCCCATGAATTGCAGCACGCCAGGCCTCCCTATTCATCACCATTCCCCGGAGTTCACTCAGACTCACGTCTATCGAGTCCTTGATGCCATCCAGCCATCTCATCCTTGGTCGTCCCCTTCTCCTCCTGCCCCCAATCCCTCCCAGCATCAGAGTCTTTTCCAATGAGTCAGCTCTTCTCATGAGGTGGCCAAAGTATTGGAGGGTCCATAGCTTTATTCAAATTCTCAAAGGGTCCTTTGTCTAAAGAAGGTTGAGAAAGATTGAGAGCATGTGTTGGCCCTTTGACCTGGGTCCAGCCCCAGTGATCTCAAAGAGACAGCAGTGAGCGGTCCTGAAGAGAGATCTCAGTTCCCTGCCCAGGAATTGAACCTGCATGAAAACCAGGAATCCTAGCCACTAGACCACCACGGTATAGAGGCTAGAAGCAAAGTGGCCCTGACTTTTGCCCCTCTTTGAAAGCAAGACTGTTTCAAGGAGGCAAAACCCAGAGAGAAAGGGTATGGGCGTCCGCTCTAATGAGGAGGAGCACATCGAAAAGGAGGTATAAATCACTTATACAGGGCAGTTCTTTTGGGTCTTTGTTTACCTTTGGCCATTATCTTGTTTCTTTCTTCATACCTGCCCTGCCTTAGAAGCCTCCCCAAGATGTGTGAACAACTTTTTCCTAAGATAAGTTCCTCTGCGGAGGCCTGTGGGGATACGTCCACACTTATTATGGGGTGGTGCCCACTCCCTTTTCACTCCCAAGGAATATTCTTGCATTTGTGCAGTAGGGGAAGTTTCCCTTCCCTCAGGAGTGGTTATCATATCTCTTTACTCCAGCAGAGCTCAACTTTTGCCACTAGCTTTGTCCTTGGAATGTCTGGGGGAAAACAAAGCTTCAGTTATACTCCACTTGACACATAACAGCTGTCCAACCCAGTGGCCCATCTATCTTCTACTTCACCAGGAGCCCTCCATCCTTCTGGCCGGAGGCTCTTGACCAGACCCCATGGGTCGACTTCATTCCAGAGTGTGGAAGGACGACTTTAAAGGAGTCTTAGTCTCAGTGATGGCGGTTAGGGAAGAGAGTGGCCCAGCTGTTGAGGGAAGAGAACTCGGGATGCAGAAGCAGGCTTGTTGTGAGGGGCAACTGTGATTGATGTTCCTACCTGGGAGTCCTCGAAGATCTTGTTCCAGCTGACTGCTCCATCTGCCTTCTCTACCCAGGTGTGCAGGGCCCATGGTTTAGGCTGGAATGTTAAGGCCAGCAGTGGTGTAGCAGGGGGAAAATTAAACCCCTGGTGTGTCCTTAGGAAAGCCACCTGTGTCTCAGCCTCAGTTTTCCTGTGGATGAAATGAGGAGTTAGGAGACCTGGGTGAGTTTGTGACCATTTCTACCTGACTCTTGGACACCTGCTATCATAGGATGGGGATGGCAAACACGTTTTGAACCTGTGTCAGTGCTGCCTGAGTACTGGCTTTTTTTTTTTAAAGGTATAGTTGAAGTACAATGTCATAAAGTTTCAGACATACAACTTAGTGATTTGTAATTTTTTAAAGTTATACTCCATTTATAATTATTTATATAAGCAACAGTTAGAACTGGACATGGAACAACAGACTGGTTCCAAATTGGGAAAGGAGTATGTCAAAGCTGTGTATTGTCATCCTGCTTATTTAACTTAGATGCAGAGTACATCATGAGAAATGCTGGACTGGATGAAGCATAAGCTGGAATCAAGATTGCCAGGAGAAATATCAATAACCTCAGATACACAGATGACAATACCCTTATGGCAGAAAGCGAAGAACTAAAGAGCTTCTTGATGAAAGTGATAGAGGAGAGTGAAAAAGTTGACTTAAAACTCAACATTCATAAAACTGAGATCATGGCATCTGGTCCCATCTCTTCATGGCAAATAGATGGGGAAACAGTGAAACCAGTGACTGACTTTATTCTGGGGGGCTCCAAAATCACTGCAGATAGTGACTGCAGCCATGAAATTAAAAGATGCTTGCTCCTCGGAAGAAAATCTATGATTAACCTAGACAGCATATTAAAAAGAAGAGACATTGCTTTGCCAACAAAGGTCCGTCTAGTCAAAGCTACAGTTTTTCCAGTGATCATGTATGGATGTGAGAGTTGGACTATAAAGAAAGATGAGCACCAAAGAACTGCGGTGTTGGAGAAGACTCTTGAGAGTCCCTTGGAGAGCAAGTAGATCGAACCAGTTCATCCTAAAGGAAATCAATCCTGAATATTCATTGGAAGGACTGATGTTGAAGCTGAAACTGCAATACTTTGGCCACCTGATGTGAAGAACTGACTCATTGGAAAAGACCCTGATGCTGGGAAAGATTGAAGGCGGGAGAAGGGGACAACAGAGGATGAGATGGTTGGATGGCATCACCGACTCAGTGGACATGAGTACTCTGGGAGTTGGTGATGACAGGGAGTCCTGGAGTGTTGCAGTCCATGGGGTCGCAAAGAGTACGATATGACTGAATGACTGAACTGAACTGAACTGGCTGTATTCCCTGTGTTGTACAATATATCCATGTAGATTATTTATTTGTCTATTTATTTATTTACTTGCACCACGTGGCATACTGGATCTAGTTCCCAGGATCGAACCCATGCTCCCTTGCAGTGAGAGCATGGAGTCCTAACCACTGAACTGCCAGAGAATTCCCTAGCTTTTAAATTTTATGCGTAGTAGTTTGTACCTCTTAATCCCCTACGCTTGTCTTGTCCCTTGCTTCCTTCTCCCCACTTGTTCTTAGAGTGCTGTGTTCAGTTGGAGTCTGAGGTCAAATCTAGGATCAGTGGGAAAGGTCTCTGATGCATTAGCAATGTCTGCCTGGCTGTGTCATGGGACATGGCAACACATCCATTCATATGGAAATCTTACTTTCATACAACACGAATTCAGTAATTCAGGTTGACACTTTTAGGATTTTTGCTGCATCTATGTGTTGCCTTCTTTATTAAATTGATTAATAATTAAAAAATTAATTTAGTTTAACATTATAGTGCCTATTTAAATAAATTAATTTTTAAGAACTGTTAGTTTAATAATAATGAAGATAACACATAGATGTAGCAAAAAATTATGAAAGTGTCAACCTGAATTTTAAAATTATATTGCCTATTTGGGGCTTCCCTGATGGCTTAGCGGGTAAATAATCCGTCTGCAGTGTAGGAGACATAGGAGACACGGGTTTGATCCCTGGGTCTGGTAGATCCCCTGGAGGAGGAAATGGCACCCCACTCCAGTACTCTTGCCTGGAAAATCCCATGGACAGAGGAGCCTGGTGGGCTGCAGTCCCTGGGGTCACAAAGAGTCAAACACGACTAAGTGACCAACACTTTCACCTTCACTGCATTTCCTATTTACATGATTAAGAATAAAGATTGTTAAAAAATGAACAGCTTCATTGCAGAGAAGTCTAATTTCTATTCCTATTTCCTTCTTGTTCTCACCTTTTCCTCCAAAGGCAATCGATTTTATTTGCTTTTGGCTTATCTTTCTATTGTTTCTATTTGAAAGGTATGTGATGCATTATTATGTTCCTAAACTCGGGAAGATCCCCTGGAGAAGGGAGTGGCAACCCGCTCCAGTATTCTTGCCTGGAGAATTCCATGGACAGAGGAGCCTGGCGGGCTACAGCCCATGGAGTTGCAGAGTCAGACATGACTGAGCAATTAACACAAACTTTCTTTAGATCAACAAAAGGACCGAAAAAATGTTTTTAACCCAAATTTCTTTTTTAAAGTCATCTTTTTCATTGATGTATAATATATGTACAGAAGAGTACACAGATCTTAAATGTACAGCATCATGCATTGAAAATCAGGAAACTCTAAAAGTAAATGGATCCATCCTATCACCTCTCAGATTAAGGAAGAGAATAATAATAATAAAAAAAGAAATCATGTAACTATTAAAAAAAAGAGACAGAGGAGCTCTGACACTTCTCCACAAGCACTTCTTATGTGTCTTATGTTTGTGAGATAATTGGGCATCTTCTGTGAAGGGCCTGTTTAAATCTTTGGCTCATTTTTCAATTGTGTGGTCTATCTTTTAATGGTTGGTGTGTAGGGCTTCATTACATCTTCTAGAAGCAAGTCTATTGTTGATTATAAATATTACAACCATCTTCTACTCTTTGTTTTGTTTTTTCTTTCTCTCAGTGGTGTCCTTTGATAAACAGAAGTTCTGGATTTTAAAGCAGTTTGAATTTTCAGTCTTTTCCTCTGTGGTTGGTAATTTTTTTATTCTGTTTAAGAAGTCTTTGCACCCCAAAGTCACCAAGAAATTCTCCCATGTTTGACATGGAAGCTTTATTTTATCTTTTAAAAATTTAGGATACCTGGAATTGAGTTTTGTGTATAGCAAGGTAGGGGTCTAAATTACATTTCCTCCATATAGCTAACCTGCAGATCTAGCACCATTTGTTGGAAAGATAATCCTTGTCCCCATGCACTGCAGGAATCCCATTTTAAAAAATCTGAGTATCAACTGAATCATGGGTTTGATGTGCTAATTTATTTTTCTCCCGTGTTATCTTCTAAGAGTTTCATAGTTTTGCATTTCAGGTTTAGGTTTGTGATTCATTTTGAGTTAATTTTTGTGAAGGCTATAAAGTCTGTGTCTACATTTATTTATTTTGTATGTGGGTGTCCAGTTGTTTCAGCTCCATTTGTTGGAACTAATTTATTTTTGTAGTTTACGTTAAAATAAACATATACTTATGAAAATAAGAAGTGCTTAATCTGCATTGAATTACCTAAAAGCATTTTACATTCCATGCTTTAGGAAATACTATAGTGGGATGTTGCAATCACAGCAGTGAATAAGAGAGGGTTTTCTGTAGGAGTAAGTTAAACAGAATCTTTAAGAATTTATTATCTAAGAAGTTCCTATTTGTTTTAGAAACAATAGAAGATACAGATAAATAGAAGTCATCTATAATCTTCCTACCCAGGAGTAGGCATCTTACCATTTTGGTGTATTTTTTCCCCAGCTATTTCCCCTCAGTGTATATACATATACATATATTGTATTTTATAAAAAATGGTTAGTGATATATCCTGTTTTGTACTCTATTTTTACTTACTATGTCCTTAACAGCTCTTCATGTCGATATGTTATATTTTTGACCAATCATTTTAATGGATGTTGGTGCTTGATATGCTAACTGGCTCCCATTTCCTCCCTCCTTCTAAACACAGACTCTATCCCCCTCTTTAATCCCTGTCTTTTGGACTCCTATCTTGTTTGTACCCACCACCATGGCTTAAGAAATAAAGCCAAAGGACTCTGTGTTTCTTTTCCTGATTCCATTTTCTTTTCTGCCCTTGAGTAACCATTATTCTAGAACTAGTACTTCTCATTTCTCATACATAAAAATATTCCCATTACAGTATACAGATATACTATCAATAATATATAGTATTGCTTTGTAGGCTTTAAAACTTTCTATATGTAGTGATATCCTACTATATACATCCCTTTTCAGACTGCTTTCTTCACTCAAAATGGTGCTTCTAAATTTTATTCACGGTGCTATATGTAACTTTCATTTATTCGTTTTAACTGCTGTCTAGTATCCCATTATCAGTATACTGCAATTGACTTATCCATTTTCCTTTTGTTCCCCCTCCCTTTTGAACCTCCCTCCCACTTGCCCCCCTTCTCACCCCTCTAGGTTGTTGCTGAGCCCCGGTTGAGTTCCGTGAGTCATCCAGCAAATTCCCATTGGCTATCTATTTTACATATAGTCGTGTATATGTCTCCATGCCCCTCTCTCCGTTTGTCCCATCCTCTCCTTCCTCCCACCGGGTCCGTAAGTCTGTTCTCTGTGCCTGTGTCTCCACTGCTGCCCTGCAAATAGGTTCATCAGGACGCTCTTTCCAGATTCCATGTATATATGCATTAATATCTGATATTTGTTTTTCTCTTTCTGACTTACCTCACTGTGTATAATGGACTCTAGGTTCATCCACCTCATTAAAACAGACTCAAATGCATTCCTTATTATGGCTGAATAATATTCCATTGTATATATGTACCACAGCTTCTTTATCCATTCATCTGTCAATGGACATCCCTTTTCTACTGATAATAAAGATAAAGAATGATGCTATGTTCTTGTGAAATCTGTAAGAGTTTCTTTAGCATTCATATCCTGAATCAAAATTGCAGGGTTGAAGGGTCAACATTCCTTTAACTTCACTAGATATCACCTGCCAAATTGCTCTCTAAAACAGTTATACAAATCTGTAATACTATCAGCAATGTGTAAAATTTCCTGTTTCTTTAAATCCCGAGTAATCCTCGGTACTGTTACATTTATAATTTTCCCCTGTCTGATGGGTGTGAAATGGAGTCAATATTAGCCAGGATCCAGTTAAGACATCAGATACCCCACAAGGTACTTCAGACAGAGGGAATTTAATACAGGCAATTGACTACATAGAGGTTGGGGAGCTGGTAGAACAAGAGGGAAACACAGAGATCAAAGATGATAATGGCGGGAAGCAGGTACCACTCTGAGGCGAGGGCTAGAGGAACAAAAGAAAAGATGTGGAGAAATTAGGACCTAAGAGCTCTGAGTGAGGGTTCTGGGGCACTCAGAACTGAGAAAGAGGGTTGCTACCAGCTGCTGCTGGTATCTTGGAGGAGTCTGCCGAGGCTGGGTTTGGGAGTGCAGAAAGAAAGTGGAGGCTGGAGCCAGTTGCTGCTGCTGCCACTCTGGGGTGGTGCTGGCAGGGAAGGAAGAAATAGGAACCCAGTCCCGTCTCCCCTTGCCCTGCCTGCCAATCTTCTTTGAGTGCCTCCCATAGCTGGAACCTAACAGGAATCCAGCGAGACTTGGAATCTGGGAAGGGGCGTATGCAGAGTACGGCCCCAGCAGCAAGAGCAGACAGCAGAAGCGTGGATTCGGGCTGAGAGACATTAAGTAAATAACTTGCATAGCATCTCACTGTGTACATATTTCACCTAAGTTCTTTCCATTTTTATGAGCAGCTATTTTAAACAGTGCTCCATGAACACCTTTGCACATATGTTTTCCTTAGAATAAGTTTCTGGAGGTAGAATTACAGAGTCAAAGGGAATGCATATTTTTTGAGACTTTTGATCCAGACTGACAAAAATCACTGGAGGAGTAAGTTTTGAAGGAAAGGGAGTCCCTCCCATGGTGTATTCCTGGAAACTGCATCATAGAGCAGATGGCGACAGAGAAGATAGTCTTTCTGCACTGGAGTGCTGTGTTACCTAGGGATTGCTTTCTTTCCAAGGAAAGAATGCTAGAAAATTACAGTTCTGACTATCCTACGTCACTAAAAGAGAAGTACAACCCTAAACTTCTATATCATTTACACTAGTTATTTTGGCCTCTGAATTCTGTAAAAGAGATATAAATATCCATTATCCCTAGAAAAGCCACAGTGAGTGATAAGTTGTACCTACAATTAGAGCACACCAGAATATAATTCCATAGTATCATTCATATAACTTGCCTCCAAATGATACATCCCCACACTAAATACTCAATTTAATTACCTGAGGATTTGTTGACTTAATTGGGCTTACAGGGGCCAGGAGTGAGAATGAGGAATATGGGAGACTGAAAGGGGAGGCTAGAGGGGGCATAGAGAGGGAGACAGTCTGAGTTTAGGAGGGTGGAGAGTGAGGACCACCTAGCACATGGGCGTTCTGGAGAAGTTCAGGGAAGGAGGGCAGCATGGGGATGAAGGTGGGGCAGGGCTGAAGAAGAGCCTTGCCCACATCACAGTATACCTAAGACGACTCTCCTGGCCCAGATTTCATGGCCCATGTTTCTGCTCAGTTCTGTCAAGAGCACGGATCCCTAATTGGATGATTACAATCAGGAGTAGCTGGTAATCAAGAGGCTGGAGCCCCTGTTGCCTGGGGGCAGGTATCCATCCCAAAGGGGCTGCTTCTCCGAGGGCTCACCCTGGGGCGGGGCCCTGCAGAGCAAACTGGATACCGCAGTGGCTCTGACTGGGCGTCGTGAGCAACGCAGGGTCTGGGCATTGAAGAAAGCTCCTGATGATTTCTCCAGCTTTGGATGCTTTCTGAAATGCATGTCCAGGGCAGTTGGGAAAATGACCCTAAAATTTTCTCCAGCTCTGGCTCCTCTCTGAATTGCCTCCTGGATACCTCCAGCTGGATGCCCCATTGGCACCTCGGTATCATCCTGTCCCCGGTCAGGCAGGAACTGTCAGCTTGGCACACCACGAAACACTCAAAGCCCCATGCAGATACTCAAGAAATATTGATTAGAGGAAAGAATACAATTCAAAAGCAAAACCCGTCACTTTCCACCTGAAAACAGTTCCGCCTCGGGGTTGCCCTGTCTGTCACGAATATCACCGTCGTCACTGTCAAGTCGTCCCTCCATCTCCCTCCTTCTCACACCCTGCTGGTCAGCAAGTCCTCTGCATTCTGCAGCGATCTCTCCCGAATCCATTCTCCACGCTTTGCCGCCCCAGACTGCCCTAGATTAGTCTCCTTCTGTACTCTGTGCCACTCTTCTACCTCCTGACCTAAAACCTCCTGTGGTTCAGCGTAAACTCAGACTTCTTTGTCTGGCCCTCAAGGTCTGTCGCTGGCCACTGTCATCCGCCTGTATCATCTGTTTCTCTTCTGAATGTCACCTGCTCCTGCCAAGCTGGCCTCATGCTTATTCCTCAAACATATCCTGGGCTCATATCCCTGTCCATACTCACCTCTCTTCATTGACTAATCCTGGATTTGATTCTCTCTCCCAGCACTAAGTTGGGAATCTGGTTGAACTCATGCTATAAGACCCACTCTATGTTGTCATGCATGTCTAATGATGATGAGAAAGCTGAGGCTCTGTTGTGCTGAGACGGTCAAGGCCACACAATTGGCATTAGTGATAGCCACCAGCCTACTGGCTGTCTTCCATGTTTTAGGTATTCTTCTTGGGATTTTGCATGCTTTATTCTAATTCTCCCAATAAATTTACAATACATCATTCAAACGAAGATGCAGCATTAAAGGATTCCACATCAGCTGTGCTCCCTGCCAGGTAGGACTGATGGAAGGGATTGGCTCAGTTATGACTGGAAGAACAGGGGCTTAGAATCCTGCTGAGGACACTATGGGTTACCTTGTGGATCTGGGTTCTTGGAGAAGGTGAGAGGAAGGAAAGGGGAGATGCAAGGGAAAATCGCCCTCCGTTTGTGTCAAATTATTTCTCTCCTGGAGGAAGTTGAGATAAATTATGGGGGTTTAATTTAATTTGATTTTTAAATTAAAAAATTTAAGTTGAAATGTAGTTGATTTACAACGTTGTGTTAACTTCTATTGTACAGCAAAATGACTCGTATGTATACATATACATACACTCTTTTTCATATTCTTTCCCATTATGGTTTATTAAGGATATTGAATATAGTTCCTTGTGCTATACAATAAGACCTTGTTGCTTATCCATCCTATATATAATAGCTTGTATCTACTAATCCCCAATTCCCAGTCCATCCTTCCTCAGGTCCCCTCTTCCCGGGCAATCACAATTCTATTCTCTGTGTCTGTGAGTCTGTTCCTGTTTCATAGACGTTCGTTCGTGTCCTATCTTAGGTTTCACACAGAAGTGATAGCATACGGTATCTGCCTTTCTCTTTCTGACTTAATTCACTTAGTATGACAATCTCTATCTGCGTCTTGTTGCAAATGGGTTGCTTTTTAAAGGTATTAGTACTTATACAGATTCTGATGTAGTGCGGCTCAGGTGGGGCTGGGATTCTGCATTTCTAACAAGCTTCCAGGTGACATCTGTGCTGCTGGGCCCCGCCTTCTGACTAGCAAAGGTGCAGGAAAGCTCAGCCTGTAGCAGTCTGCGACTGGGTCCGGGGTGATCTGTGGCCAGGGTCCAAGATCAGTCTCTGCCTGGGGCACTGGGTCAGTCCATAACTGAGAAATTAGGAGTTGACCAGATTTTTGACTTTGACCAACAGTGCATCTGCCCTGCAGCCCTATAGCCATGAATGAAGGAGAAAGAAGAGTTGTCCCTGCGGTAAATGTGGGAGGTAGAGCAGATGGGGGAGGGATTCCTGAGTCATCAGAGATAGCTGGTTCTTGAGAAATTGTCTTATCTCCTAGGAAGGGTTTGGATAAGAGAATCAGCTCCTTTCCTGTAGAGATAATTTCTCCTTCCTCTGTTGCTCTAACCCCCCTCCCATCTGCCATATGGTCCTGACAAGGACATGTATGATCAGTGCCACATCTAGGGGTCGTGTCCTCAGGGTTCAATGGCCAACTTTGTATCAGTTTGGGAGGGGGACAGCATGAATAGAGAAAGGGAATAGTTGTTCTAGATTAGGAAAAAAAAAGGGAGGGAAAAAATCAACGTGTATTGAGCTCCTCCTGTGTACAAGGCACAATACCATGTGTTTCTATATTAGCCAACCCTTTGATCTTCCCAATGATGTAAAAAAATTTTTTTTACCTTGTTTTACATATGAGGAAATAAACGCCTATAGTGGCTGAAGCACATATCCACGGTCATTTGAGTTTTGGTAATACGAGATCAGGCTTGAACAGATTGCATTGGCGGGGCCCATGGTGTGGCTGGGGAAAGCGGCCAGGTGCAGTGGTAGAGGTCCTGGGATTGTCATATGAGGGGTTGCAGAGAGAGAAGAGATCATGGCAGGGCCCACTCTTACTCCTCAGGAATCAGGATCCCCAGGTTTTAGCTGGGGATACAGATTATACTTCCCAACCTCCTATGAAGCTGAGTGTGGCCATGTATTAAGTCATGGCTAGTGAGGAGGGAGGGGAAGTGGTCCCTGAAGACCTTTACCACTTTTCACTTCTCTCTCCTTCCTGCTGGCTGGAACAAGGCTGTGAACCTCAACCAGCTCTTTTGTGTCATGAGACAGTAGGAGTCTGAGCCCGGATGAATGCAGCCACCAAACTCATCTAGACTTCTAGAGTCCATACCTGCAAGAGACATGAAACTCTGTCTTATCTAAGCCACCGTTCATTTGTTTCTTCTGTAAACTGAAAACAATCTTAACAAGTAGAAAGGTCAAGGGCATATTCTTTATCCAGGGCTGCAGTTCTCAAACCCGGATGCACTTAGAATGCTTAATTCTCTCCAATATCAACTGAATGAGACTTTCTGGAGGGGGCAGGGCTAGGCATTGGTATTTTAGGCTCCCCAGATGCTTCTGGTGTGTAGCCATTGATCATGAAAGTTGGAGGAGAACCAGGAGAGTAGCTGTGAAGCCAAAGGAGGAGAGAATTTGAGAAAGAAAACAGGTAGGTATCAATAACAAATGCCTCAATTGGAAGCTGAGAAGAAGCCGTTGAATTAGGTCACCAGGGATCACTGGTGACTTGCCTGAGAGGAGTGAAGACAGGGCTGTTTGAAATAGGCTAAGGGGGGTTGAGTGCCCAGGAAATATAAGAAATCTGCTAGTGAAAGGAAGGAAAGAGGCACTTAGCTTGATGGGATCAAAGTGAAAGTGAAGTCGCTCAGTCTTTCCTGACTCTTTGCGACCCCGTGGACTGTAGCCTACCAGGCTCCTCTGTCCATGGGATTTTTCAGGCAAGAGTACTGGAGTGGGTTGCCATTTCCTTCTCCAGAGGATTTTCCCAACCCAGGGATCAAACCCGGGTCTCCCTCATTGTAGGCAGACTCTTTACCATTTGAGCAACTAGGGAAGACACTTGATGGGATAGTGTCTCAATTTTATGATAATGACTTAATAGCCTTGAGTTGGGAAAGAGAAGGCCCTGTGCTAAGCCTTTTCCAGGCATCACCACCTCATCTCACAGAACTCCTTTCTCTGAGATGGGAACTACAATTTCTGCTGTACAGATGTGGAAACTGACATGCAAATACGAAAAGACTGGTTCAAGATCAAGCAACTGGTAAGTAATGGGGTCTGAACTTGAATCCAAGTCCGCCTGATACAAGCTAGGACCACTCTGGGAAGGCCACCGTTAGTATCAGGAGATCTTGAGCCTTTTTGTTGCAGGAGGGCAGAGGAGAGATTTTGTGCGTTTTTTTTTTTTTTTGGCATGTGGGCTCTTGGTTCCCTGACCAGGGATGGGAACCTGGGACCCCTGCAGTGCAAGTGCAGAGTCTTAAACATTGAATCGCCAGGGAAGTCCTAGGTGTAGATTTTTGAGGAAGTGTGTTTCCTCTTGACTGCAGGGTTGCCCTTAGGTGGGAGGAGGAAACTTCTCTGCCTGCAAGGAGGGGACTGCTGAGAGGAGGAAGGTCAAGCTCTCCCACGGCACCCTGATCTCTTCAAGAAAGGAGGCTGGGTCGCAGCAGGGCCACAGCCACAGGTAGGGACTCAACGACCTGGAACTGCAGTGGTTTGCCTTCTGCCAGAAGAGAGGGGGGTCAGCCTGCCTCTGACATGAATTTGAAGCCATGGGGCCTGGAGAGAGAACCCGATTCCAAGCTCTGATAGTGCGAAGCCATGCAGAGCTGATTATTAAATGTCCAAGGACACAGCTACTGATGGAGACGTAGGTGGGCTGCCCCCGCCTCCCATTCCCAGGACAGCCTACCCACTGGATCCTGTTGGGGCTGCAGATGAATTTGCCACAATCCTAACTCTTTGATTCAAACAGCCATCCCTGGAGAGGAGTCCTAAGGGAGAGCATCCAGCCTACCCACATGTTCTGTGGAAGAGATCTGGCTGACCGCTGCCTGCACCACCTTTCAAGTCAACTACTGGGTGCTCAGAAAGTCTCAAGTTCAAAGACTCGCAGGCTGGAACCAGACGTCTGAGGGAACTTCAGACACATTAGTGGGAGGAATATTAAGACATGGCAGGCCAGGTTTATCGGGAGACTGGATAAGGATCAGAAGGAATACATTTTTCTTCTGTGAGCTGTGGAGCATGGGACTCATCCTTCTGATGTCTGGGCCCTCAGTGGGTCTAACTTTTATGCAGTTTTCTTGGCTGTGGGGCTTGCATGGGAGGGGGTGAAGTGCAGAGGTCTGGGCCTGCAGGGGTCCATGGAGCCCTGGGGTGGGGGTCAGTGGGCCGTGAGGCAGGGAGGGTGAGTAGGGATCTGGAGAAAAGTGGGCAGAGAATGCTGCTCACCTGCCCCGTCTGCCACAGGGGAAGCTCTGGTTTTAATTTTTTATAAATTGAGGTTCCCAGCAATGTCACGTTTCACTTGAAAAATGGTCTCTATTGGCTTTAAAAAATCTCCAACGTGGTGGTAAGTTTTTGGAGTGAGAAAAATGGGTCTGGGGCCTGGATCTGGCTTTGGTTAGCCGTGTGACTTGACGCACACTAGGCACATGGCTCTTTGAGCTTGTTACCTGTAAAACGGAATAGTGAAGTCCTCCTAATGGGAAGCTTCCAAAGATCCCGTGAGACAGTATATATGAAGTTCCTAGAACAGGGTTGGGCATGATGCTGTTTGTGATGGAGGAAATAATTCATTTTCAAAAATGTTATGTTCAGAGAGGGAATTGCAGCCAAGAACTCGAGAGCTTAGTGTGGCAAGCTCTTGTGTAACTCTAAGTGTGTGATGGTTCTGCCCAGTCCCTTTCTAATGTCAGGTGCAGAAACAAGGCCTGGAGAGGCCATGTGACTTGCCCAAAGCCTGGCAGATGCTTCTTGCTGAAGTGGAACTCCAACAGAGAAAAAGTCGTGGGTCAGGGTCTCAGTGCTACTAACTTATTTATTTGTTTTTCCTACAAATAGCTATTGAGCCCCTAGATATATGCCAGGAATATCCTAGATGAGAGATTCTTGTCATTGGAGGTCTGTGTCAGGAACCACTTGGCATGACACTCCAAGTCTGTCCCAGTCTGGCCCTTGCCTTTCTTTCTGGGTCTTTTTCAGCCACTGCTTGTTTCTACACTGTGATCTGGAATCAAGAAACTTCTCATTGTTCTTTGGATTCATGCATCTTTTTAAAAAAATTGTTTATTTCTTTCTTTATTTTTGGCTGCATCGGGTCTTAGTTGTGGCATATGGGGTCTTTTCAATGCGAGGATTTCTCTCTGGTTGTGGTGTGCAGGCTCCAGCAGTTGCAACACATGGGCTTAGTTCCCCTGTGGCACGTGGGAATCTTAGTTCCCCGGCTGGGAATCGAACCTGTGCCCTCTGCGTTGCAAGGCAGATTCTTAAACACTGGACCACCTGGAAAGTCCCTCATGAGCCCTTTTAACTTACTGCTCCCTCTACTGGAGGTGCCCTTGTTCCCCCCTCCACCTGGAAAACTATTCATTTGTCAAGGCTAATGTCGCCTTCTCTGGGATGTCTTTCTCACTCACCTCCAGATACATTTTATTTTATATTATTTGTATAATCAAGTTTTCATTACATTTCAGCATTTCTGAGTTTTTATATAACTTCCTTAAGTTCAACACAGCTAGTTGCTTTCTGAATCAGGATTTGAACTTGGGCCTTTCTGACACCAAACTCATGAACATAACCACCAGAATGCATGGTTCCTTTTGTGGGTTCCCAGAGCACCCCTGCTCTGTCAGGGAACTCATCTCATTTAACCGTATTCACTTGCGTGTGAGATTTCTAGGCAGAAGGACAGCATGGGGGTCATTGTGACTTTTCAGCAAAGAATTGACAGGATGGATGCTCGTGAGGTAATACCAAAGGTAATTAATTTGTTTGGTTCTGGGTTAACCTCTCAGTTTTTATGATATCACTTATTACTCATGACAATCATGACTCTTGATGATTATCACAATAATAATAGTGATGATGATTATTCTTTCCATTTCGTATTTGGGCCAATTGAGGCTTAAAGAGTTGGAGTAACTTGTCCAAGTCCCATAGCTAGAAGAGGCAGAGTTGGGATTCAAACTCAAGTCTGGTTTATTCCAGAGCCCACTGTCTTAACTTCTGTATTATACTGCTGCTCCTGGACACGTTCTGTCAGACCCTGAGGTGATACTGGGGTGCAGAGACATGTGCCATACAGCTCCTTCCCTCAAGGAACTCACAGTCAAATAGGGAAGACAGACATCCCGCCATAAGTGGATAGTCATCACACATGCTATGATTCAGGGTAGCTCAGAAGAAGGAATGAGTAATTCATCAGACGGGGGAGTGCCAGGCAGATATTTCCTAGAAGAGGGGATACCTGAGCAGGGTCTTGAAGGTTAAATAAGAGTTTTCCAGGAGATAAATGCAGTGAACGGATACCCTAGGCAGCGAGAGAAGCACATACAAAGACGAGAGAGAGACAGAGATACAGAGAGAAAGACACTGAGCGGCTGGGAAATTCCAAGTGTTCCAAAACTTCACCCGGCCTGTCTCTTGTCCCCACAGCAGAGTCTGTAGGAGATGCGGAGAGCTGCAGCTGCAGACAGCGGGTTGCACCTGCCGTCCTGGAGTTCTCACTTCTTCTCACACTTGTCTGTCTAGAAAGGAGCAGGTGGGCTGTGAAGCTTTGTGGGATTCTTCTCGGTGCTGGGACTGTGGAAGAAATGATGGGACAGCCACTCTGGGGATCAGAATCCAGCATCTGCTCCCCACCCTCTCAGTCACGCAGCTTGGCTCCCTGCTGCCTTAGTGGGAGGAAGGGCTGGTGAGGATGTGTGACCAAGACCCTTCTAAACTAGGGTGGCCGTGAGGCCCTTGGGTGGGATCTGGAGGTGGAGGGCGGGTCTACCAGTTGTCTTCCTGGCAGCAGTAGGAATAACCGAGTCTAGGGGCTGATTCAGAGGCTGCGTGGGTCTTCCCCCAGTTTCCTCAGTTGAAAAATACTGAGGGAGCGCACACATCCTGCCTGCCAAGCCCCTGCACCCACCCTAGCCCAGCCGGTGTGAGTGGGGAGCCCAGCATGGCAGTGAGGGTGGGGGCTGGTGCAATCGTGCTTCCTTGGATAGAGGCGCTGAAGGCTGGGGGACCCTGGACACCCAGGGCCTACAAACCCAGTGGCTCCCCTGACTGTAGGTACCTGGGTTGCTGGTTTTACCTGTGTTTCTCCACGGGGCAAAGGCCCTGATATCCAGCCTCACCTTTGGGAGGAAGCCCCCCACCCCTGCTCCCCTGGGGGGCTGTTCTTGGTTCCTGATCCCCAATGCAATCTGGGAAGCTGCTTCACTCAGGAAGGCCCCACCTTGCTCCACCATGGTGCTTCCCACCCCGCCTTTGCACTCATGTCCAGATTAAACCCTCAGGTGTAGCTGAATTAGGCTCGGTTCGGCCACCTCTCCTTGGCTCCAGCTAGTTCTGGTTTGGAACCCAAGTTGCCCTCAACCCAGCTCAGCCACCTGCACAGCAGGGTCCATTTCCTGGCCCGGTTCTCTGTCTTGCTCAGTCTCCTAGGCATGTGTCTGAGGACGCGTGTCAGGCAGTGATCACACCGTCCTGGCTGGCTGGACTGTGTTGGGACGTGTGTGTGTCCACAGAGGCTCATGTGCGATTGTCACTGTGTGCCCGCTGCAGCCTGGAGCTCAGCCCACTGTGAACATGAACATACGTGGTATGGCTGGTGAGGGGCATCCGGATACATGACGTTTGGATACACAGGTGTGTGTCTGTCTCTACACAAGGACAGATCTCTTAATACATGTGTGTGTCTGCATACACATGTGTGTGGTTATCTGAGCGTGCGTCTGTGAGTGTCTGTCCTAGTCTGAGATGGGCCCTCTGTTCACTCTGAAAGAAAGGGGACAGGGGCCAAGCTCCTTGTCGTTCCACAAGGGCCTGGGCTGGCTTGTCAGCAAGCGAGTGCAGGTGAGCGGGCTCAGAGCCTCCTGGAGTCTCTCAGCCTAACACCCTGGATGTCTCCACTGTCCCCTAGTCCCATAGCCTCTGCTTTGAGTACTTTGAGATCACTGGTCTCCACTGTCCCCTAGTCCCACAGCCTCTGCTTTGAGTACTTTGAGATCACTGGTTGCTCTGGCCCTGCTCCCATCTCTTTCCTTTGGAAAGTGTGTACCTGGAAAAGGTCCAACAATAAGTCTTCCCAGTTCACTCTGGACAGTGGTGCCCACCCTGT
This sequence comes from Redunca redunca, assembly GCA_006410935.1. Taxonomy (NCBI): domain Eukaryota; kingdom Metazoa; phylum Chordata; class Mammalia; order Artiodactyla; family Bovidae; genus Redunca; species Redunca redunca. The sequence continues at coordinate 107,514 of SJYQ01004261.1, forward strand.
CCTCACCCGCCCCCATTGTGGAGTCGCCTGCTGTGGCCGTGTTAGGCCTTCTCTCCACTGCTGCCATCCACGCTCTCCCCTCTGTGGGCCAGCGGGGGCCAAGGACAGGTCCTGGTCAGGAGTGGCCGTTCCTGGGGCTGAGGAGTGCCAAAGGACTCAGGACAGTGTGGAGGCTGTCCCAAGAGCCCTGGTAGGGTTTGGGTGCCTGTCCCAACCTTCTCTTTTCCAACAAACCTCCGGATGGGCAGAAGGAACACTTGTGGGGAAATTACCAATTTAAATAGGAAATGCAAGCAATTTGGATGGAACCCCAGGATGGCAGTTTGAGAGCTCATTCTCTGCCCCGTGGGGGTTTGATTACAACCAACTTGGCTGGTAACATGCGGAGAGGGCCAGAGAAATGGTTTCCAAGGAAACTCAGAGCTTTTTAAGCCCTTTCTGGCTCAGGTGGGAGCCCGAGTTAGCCAGGAAAGCAGAGGTTGTGCTCAACGCCACTGGGCTTCCCGCTCCTTGTGAGTCCCTGCCCGAGCTCTAACCTCCCAAACCTGGCCTGCGCTTCGGCTCCTGTCCCCAACACTTGCTTCCCTCCTTTCTCCCTTTTCTCCCCTAGTCTCCCTACTTTAGCTCAACCTTTGTCTGTTTAGACTTAAACATTTGGGAAAGTTGGCAAACTGCAAGGAAAAAAAAAAGCTACAAATGGCTCCTGTTTACAGAGGACCTACTGTGCACCAGAAAAATCACAAGATTGACTCTTATTATTTCCATCTTTACAGAAACCCTCTGATGGAGAGCATACTAAGGCACGGGTGTGTGCTCAGTCATGTCCAACTCTCTGGGGCCTCCTGGACTGTAGCCTGCCTGTCCATGGAATTTTCCAGGCAAGATTACTGGAGTGGCTTGCCATTTCCTAGTCCAGGGGAATCTTCCCAACCCAGGGATCAAACCTGCATCTCTTGCTACTCCTGCATTGGCAGGCAGATTCTTTACCATGGTGCCACCTGGGAGGCTGAGGACATACTGCGTGTCCATCAAATCCCCTTTCCTTTTTCCTGGAACTACATGTCCCAGCACCCCTTGCTGTCAGGTCAAGTCACATGACTGAGTTCTAGGCAATGGACTGTGGGTAGGAGCGAGGTATGCCACTTTCAGGGTGTCCTCTAAAAATACCACAGGCAGTCTTCTCTGTGTGCTTGCGCACTCTTTTCCCTTGTGGTCTGCTGAAAACCCAGTGAAGAACACTGAGCCCCCCGGGGATGGCTGAGCCACTGGACTGAATTGTTCTGTAATCTGATGTAGTAGAACCCTGGCTCCTGTTCACCTCCACTAGACTGGAACATTAGGTTTATTAAACCACTGAGGTTTCAAGAACTGGTTATTAAGCAGTTACCTAACTTGATTATACAAAGCCTGAAAGAGGTATCGGTGTCCTTGTTTTTCCAGGTGGGAAACTAACTCAGAGATGCTAAGTAACTCGCCAAGGTCACACAGCAAATAAGTGGCACATACAAGATTTGAGCCCAGGTTATAACTTTCCCACTATACCGGGGTAGCAGGGTAAGTGCCCTGTATAAAAGGTGCATTAGCATTTGTCTTTTGAGGTGTCATAGAAAGAAAGGCCGGAGAAGGCAATGGCACCCCACTCCAGTACTCTTGCCTGGAAAATCCCATAGATGGAGGAGCCTCGTGGGCTACAGTCCGTGGGGTCACTAAGAGTCAGACACGGCTGAGCGACTTCACTTTCACTTTTCACTTTCATGCGTTGGAGAAGGAAATGGCAACCCACTCCAGTGTTCTCACCTCGAGAATCCCAGGGACGGGGGAGCCTGGTGGGCTGCCATCTGTGGGGTCACACAGTCGAACACGACTGAAGCGACTTAGCAACAGCAGCAGAAAGACACACACACAGCAGGATTAGGAGGTGGAGAGGGAGGGAGAGACTGGATGGCAGGTGTGCAGAATGGCACATCACAGTGGCCAAGAGAGGTAGCGTTCCAAGGAAGGGGTGGTCAGTTGTGTCTAATAAGACCCAGCCAGGTGGAGGAGGAAGAGGGTTGAGAACAGGCCATTAAATTTAATGACCTTGGTGACAGTTGCAGCTGAGTCACGGGGCAGACGCCAGGTTGGAGGGGGCTTGTGGACAAGTTGGTGGCTGGATTGGTGAAGGGAAGAAGAAAAATAAGGGACAGTTTTAAGCAGAGGCCAGGCCAAGGGAAGGAATTTTGAGGAGAGTCAGTGGTTAGAAGGAGATTAAAAATAAAAAAGGGACTCATGACCTACATAATGTGAAGCACCTGAATGTGATGATTTTCCTTTTCTGCTTGGTTCTGGTGAGCACTCCCAGAGCTAAGCTGACAGGTCAGGAAGCAGGGAGGGAGAGGTTCAACACAGTCAGCAGGTCATGCAACATTAACTGGGCTGCAAGGCTGTCCCCTGAGTGGGCAAGCGGGTGGTGGCTGACGTGCTGTGATCGGAGAATCCGAAATTCTTCAGGCTTGTCTAAGGCTATCTATCTTTTTCTTTATATTAAATTTGAAAAATTTTCTTCATATTCCTTCCAAGTTTTTTTTTACCTGTATTGAGGTATAATTGACAAAGCTATAATATATTTAACATATACAGTGTGATGATTTGATATAACATTCTTTGTGAAAGGATTCCCACAACCCACCTAATGAACACATCCATCACCTCACATGTTTACCTTTTTATTTTGTGAGAATGCTTAAGATCAACTGTCTAGACAAATTTCAGTTATACAATACAGTATTGCCGACCCTGGTCTCCTCAGAGTTTATACAGAATAGTATCCATTTGATTAGTTTCAGGGGTTGATGCTGATAAACCTAGATGATAAATCTGAGGAAGAAAGGGGTGGTCGCTTGTCTAGCTCTTACCCCATCTTCCTAGACCTCTAGCTGGAGCTTGCTAAGTCTCTGCAAATGTCTATTCTCTCCCAGCCTTCCTTGCAGCTATGTAAGGACATATACTAAGTTACTGACAAAAGCACGTGCTCAGCTTCCCACCAGATCACACTCATATGGAATGTTGCCCTGAACACTGTCCATTTCCCCTTTTCTGAGCCAGCTGTTGTTATATGGATGCAGGCAAGACCCTACACAGCTGAGCAACTGCGAAAGAAACTTGGGCCCCTCAAGACCTTGTAGAAAACACTAGCTTAGTGTCTTGGACCAGTCTCTCCTTCTGGACCGGCGTATGGGAGAGACGCAAACTTCCACTGTGAGTCTCCTGGTTGAAGCAGCTTGGCCTACACCTTAATTACTGTTCATCCTTCGCTATTCTCCACGTCTCCTTCCACAGTGCCCTTCACCATTCAGCAGTTGCCCCATCCCTTCTCTGTCCTTTCCCCTTTTATTTTTTTCTCTCCCTGGTTTGGCCATATTCTTTCAGTCTCCTCCTCACAATCAGAACATCTTTACTTATCCTTGTTTCCTCTGTTTTTATTTCTTTCTTTTAAAAAGATAGATGGTTTTATTAAGATAAAAATTCACATAGCATAGAATTCACCATTGTAATCATTTTAAAGTGTACGATTCATGGTCAATTGATTAAAAATTTTCTTTTAAATTGATGGTATTCCTTCATTGTCTTCAGAGCCCTTCCAAGTGAGCCCTCAAAATGTCAGCATTTCCCGGGGTTCTGCCCTTGGCCTTGCTCTCCTTGCCCCTGAACATTCTGTGTCTTTCTTTGGCCAACCTTATCTGCTTTCTGAGCTTTATCCCATCTGAAGACATTGGATCTGCACCTCCAGCTTCCTCTCTTTCTTGAGCTTCAGACTGATGTCCTTTGCCTGATGGGTTCCACTTCTTTAGGTTCCAAAGGTCACCCTGGGGATGCTGCATTGCACACCTCCAGGGGGCTCCAGGTACTGGGTCACCTCAATTCAACACATCCATATCAGTTAGGAGGCTTGCAGGGGTACGTAGCAGGAAGCTCAGCATGCCTCAAGCAAGAGGGAAATGTATTGGCTCACAGAGGAGGACAGGCTGAGCTTCTGGGTGGCTTGATCCAGTGGTCTGATAAGTTCATTCAAGCTCCGGGTTTTTCTCTTGATTATATTCTTTTCCTAGAATTGTCTTAGCCCAAGCCGCTGAGTTGGAGGAGTGCTGTTGTCAGTGACCAGGACTACTTGTTTTCTTCTCATCAAGGGAGAGCTCCTTGCCCAAAACTGTTGAAGAAAGATAGTTTCCTTCAGTCTGAGTGAGTCAACTTATGGTCTCAATGCCAATAAAATCACAAGGGGGATGCTGTGTGCTCATTGGCTTAGCCCTATGCTCCATACCAGTCATTGGCAAGGAGGGTTATTATGGGATGGGCTTATTATGATTGAGTTATATGATCATGTCCACCTTGGATCTGGAGTGAATTCCCCAGACTGAATTTGTGTGACAGGTGGCAGATGGGTTGTGTAGATGTTGGGCAGTCAATTACAATGTCACCCCCATATCAAAAGCTAAACTCATCACATCTACTCATTCCCCTAACCTTGGTCTTCCTTCTGTATTTTCTATTTCACTGACTAGTCTCACCATTAACTCACCACTCTAACAGAAGCCAGAGTCCTCAGCTTTCTCAGCTTTCTCTCTGTGGCCCCCACTCAATGATTTATTTAATCACCAAGATCCAGTATTTTTATTGTTTGCGCTCCTGTCTCATATCTACTATCACCAATCTGACAGCTTTCTAATTGATTTCTTTCCTTTAGTCCCAAGACCCTCCACCCTACCCTTGCTGCAGCTACCAGAATAAGTTTTTTAAAATGCAAATCTGGTCTTTTTGGTTATCTCCTTTGCTTGAATCTTTCATTGACTTCATATCATTTCTAGGGGAATATCCAACCTCTCCCTAGTGGTTGGGGGCTAGGCAGGATTTAGAGAAATATATCTTGGCTATGAAGGGACCACAGCTTGTACTGATACATAGTCTCAATAGTATCAGTAAACGTCTGTTAAATTAAGCAGAATGCTCTGTGGTTGCTTGCCTGTGACTAAGGGCTAGATGAAAGGGTGAGTGACTTAGGCTATGAGCCTGGATGAGGGAGGAAGCAATATGAGGTGGATGGAAGTTTGACAAGGCCCAGAATTTATACTGCATGGTGGGTTGTTCGGCTTTTAACTGTAGTCTGGTGCTTATAGAGCTTTGATTTAAAAGTTAGACAGCTGGGGCTGACTGCAAAATCGTGACCTTGCTTTTTGCCACCATGGGCCAGCCGCTGAACCCCTAGACTCAGTACCTTCTTCTGCAACAGGGGGAATGAAATTATCCACCTCATAGGTTTGCTGTGAGAATTTGATGAGCTGGTGCTCATAAAGCATTTGGAATATAGTAAATGTGTGAGAAATGTTGCTTGTTCTTGTTATCCCTTAGTTGAAATCTAATATATGTTAGTAATATTTAAAACAGATTTAAAAGTGTTTTATAGTATAAACTTATTGTATCTGTTCAGTTCAGTCACTCAGTCAACTCCGACTCTTTTTGACCCCATGGACTGCAGCACTCCAGGCTTCCCTTGTCTATCACCAACGCCCAGAGCTTACTCAAACTCATGTCCATCGAATTGGTGATGCCATCCTATCATCTCATTCTCATTCCCCTTTTACTCCTGCCTTCAATCTTTCCCAGCGTCAGGGTCTTTCCAAATGAGTTGGTTGTTCGTATCAGGTGGCCAAAGTATTGGAGCTTCAGCTTCAGCAACAGTGCTTCCAGTGAATATTCAGAACTGATTTCCTTTAGGATGGAATGGTTGGATCTCCTTGCAGTCCAAGGGACTCTCAAGAGTCTTCTCCAGCACCACAGTTCAAATGCATTGATTCTTTGATGCTCAGCTTTCTTTATAGTCCAACTCTCACATCTACACATGACTACTGGAAAAACCATAGCTTTGACTAGATGGACCTTTGCTGGTAAAGTAATGTTTCTGCTTTTTAGTATGCTGTCTAGGTTGGTCATAATTTTTCTTCCAAGGAGCAAGCATCTTTTAATTTCATGGATGTAATTACCATCTGCAGTGATTTTGGAGCCCAAGAAAGTAAAGTCTCTACTGTTTCCATTGTTTCCCCATCTATTTGCCATGAAGTGATGGGACCAGATGCCATGATCTTAGTTTTCTGGATGTTGAGTTTTAAGCCAACATTTTCACTGTCCTCTCACTTTCTTCAAGAGGCTCTTTAGTTCTTCATTTTCTGCTATAAGGGTGGTGCCATCTATGTATCTGAGGTTATTGATATTTCTCCCTGCAATCTTGATTCCAGCTTGTGCTTCATCCAGCAGCATTTCTTGTGATATACTCTGCATATAAGTCAAATAAGCAAGGTGACAATATACAGCCTTGAGGTACTCCTTTCCTAATTTGGAACCAGACTGTTGTTCCATGTCCAGTTCTAACTGTTGCTTCCTGACCTGCATACAGATTTTTCAGGAAGCAGGTCAGGTGGTCTGGTATTCCCATCTCTTGAAACATGTTCCACAGTTTATTGTGATCCACACAGTCAAAGGCTTTGGCATAGGCAATAAAGCAGAAGTAGATGTTTTTCTGGAACTTTCTTGCTTTTCAATGATCCAACTGATGTTGGCAATTTGATCTCTGGTTCCTCTACCTTTTCTAAATACAGCTTGAACATCTGGAAGTTCACAGTTCACATACTGTTGAAGCCTGGCTTGGAGAATTTTGAACATTACTTTGCTAGATTGTGAGATGAGTGCAATTGTGCAGCAGTGTGAGCATTCTTTGGCATTGCCTTTCTTACGGATTAAAATGAAACTTGACCTTTTCCAGTCCTGTGGCCACTGCTAAGTTTTCCAAATTTGCTGGCATATTGAGTGCAGCACTTTCACAGCATCATCTGCCCGGATTTGAAATAGCTCAACTGGAATTCCATCACCTCCACTAGCTTTGTTCCTAGTGATGCTTTCTAAGGCCCACTTGACTTTGCATTCCAGGATATCTGGCTCTAGGTGAGTGATCACACCATCGTGATTATCTGGGTCATGAAGATCTATTTTTGTATAGTTCTTCTGTGTATTCTTGCCACTTCTTTTAATATTTTCTGCTTCTGAGAGGTCCGTACCATTTCTGTCCTTTATCGAGCCCATCTTTGTATGAAATGTTCCCTTGGTACCTCTAATTTTCTTGAAGAGATCTCTAGTCTTTCCCACCCTATTTTTTCCCTCTATTTCTTTGCACTGATCACCGAGGAAGGCTTTCTTACCTGTCCTTGCTATTCTTTGGAACTCTGCATTCAAATGGGTGTATCTTTCCTTTTCTCCTTTGCCTTTAGCTTCTCTCTCTCTTTCTCTTTTTTTTTTTTTTGTATAAGGAGATGAATTAATATATTCTCTCAAATACAAACACAAGTTTCCCTATTGATTGTCTTCAATTTGTTAAAATTTGGGGTGGGACATCTTTAAGTGTGCATTTTTCTATATGACTAATTTAAAGAATTAAAATCCATCAAAATGAAATTAACACCAAATATTTAGGTAGTGAGGCATGCTTCTAAGGAACACTGGGTTCCACTGAACATCATTTAAAAACTGTGGGTCTAGCCCTGCTCTGTATAATACGGGATCCACTGACCACGTGTGACTGTTGAGTTCCTAAAGTTGGCCAGTCCAAGCTGAGATGGACTATAAGTGTAAAATACACACATGAGACTGCAAAGACTTAGTACAAAAAAAGGTTGTAAAAATCTCAGGAATGAATTTTCAACTGATTACATGTTGAAATAGTATTGGGGATATATTGGGTTAAATAAATATATTATTAATATTAATTTCATCTGTTTCTTTTTACTTTTTGTAATGTGGCTGCTAGAAAATCTAACAATAGACATGGCTCCCATTTATTTTACTGAGGTAGGCTGATCTAAGCTTTCTGGAGCATCCCCCTACTCTGGAAGTCTTGGCCTCTCTGTCCACTTTGACTTGTTTCAAAGATCCCAGCCTCCACCTCTTGCTCTGTACATCTTGTAAGTGACCCTTGGCCAGAGAGCTGCAATTCTACTTTGGGGCTTTGTAAGTTCTCATTTGGAACTGCCTTGGTCCATGCTGCCATCTCCTGTGGGTGGAGCCCAAGACTTAAGAATACAGCCTGAGGTCCCTGGAGACTTCATTAGGGCCAGTCCCTGTGTGTAGAACTCAGCTGAGCCTTTGGCTGAATGGGGGCAGCTGGGTGCTGGGCAAAGCACACTTCTGTATCCCTGGGGCTTGCTGCTCCCTCCCCCCCAACCAACAAGTGTTCCGGGATTTCTGCACCAGTGTAATGGCAAGCGATGGCGAGAACACAGGTGTTGAAGTCAGAGGCTCTCATCCTAGCTCCACCTTACTAGCTGTGCTTGTTTCTTGATCTCTTTGTGCCTCAGTTTCCTCTTCTGTGAAATGGGGGTAATACCAGCTTCTGAGAATTATTGGTAGGCCTCAATGGGACTGCCTAGCCAAGTGCCTGGCATATGTGTAGGCACTTGGGGATTTTACTTCTCCCCACCCCATCCCCCGTGCTTAAAGGGTGGGGGTGGGGGAGTAGGCTTTGGGAAAAGAGAAAGGAGAGACCAGGCAGAGAGGGTTCAGAATAGAAAGATCAAGGCCACCACAGGAAGAAGTCCCAGCTGCCCATTTTTGCCCAGGGTTGGCCCTGCAGGAGAAGACAGGGCTGGGGCTGCTCCGAGCTCCAGGTTAATGAGGACCCGGCGCCCACTCTGCTGCTGTCATCATTGATTTTTCGTTCCAGGCAGCTTGCAAGCTGCCCCAGGAGTCAATGTCGGAAGGTGAAAACAAATTTCTAAAATTAGCCCAGAATATACTGCAAATAGAAAAAAAAAACTTTTTGCACGACAAATTGTAATGAAGCAAATGCCAGAGGAAGGGATCATAATGGGGAAGTCAGGGGACAGGCAGCAACCACCCCCCGCCCCCCGCCCCCAGCTCACTGCGTCGGCGTTGGGGGAGGCTCAGTCCCTGTTTGTAACCATCCCATCTGCCCGGCAGTGTGCGCTATCCATCAACACGCAGACGCACACACAGCATATTCTCGCGTCTTGTGGGTCACATTAGGCAGCCATTAAACAAGCAAGAAAAGATAGTCTTGCTGCGAGCTGACTTGGGGATGGTGGGAAGAAGGGGCACAATTTGCACCCTGTTGGTGGTCCTAGAAATCATTCCATCTTGCCGGAGGGCTCCTAAGGGCCAGGATACCATTTAGATTTTTGGCTAAGTTACTCTGCTGGGCAGGGTCAGATGTGACTATTTGTACCAGGCTGGGAATCTCGGACGTGACAGTTTTTGGCTCACTCTCCGTGACAGTGTGTCTGAGGCCCATAAACGTTACTATCTGAAATGAGCACTCTTGCTGAAGCCCAGACGCCTGTGTGTCTTTCTTTTGCAGTCTTCCCACATCCCCCACTACTGACAAGCTATAAGAAGGAAGGAAATAAACAATGAATTTCAGGAGAATCATTTTGTGCGGGGAGACCGCCCCTTGGGACCCATCGCCCAGACTGTGGTGTTATATCAAAAGAGCTTCCGGAATGGGTGTGTGAAGGGGGAGATGATTTATCGTGGCTCTTGCAACTCAGACATGATATAAATGAGTTGAAGAAAAACCCAGTGGATCTCCCATTCTCAGCAGGCTCTGGGATGTTCTAAGACCACTTAGCTCTGAGTTAGAAGGTTCTTGGTCTGTTGTCTGCTAGCTCTGGGATTGGGAAATTGTTACAGTGCACAGCAGCTGGAAGAACTGGAGTTTATGGTCCCAAATGTGCCAGAGGAACTAGTCATTGGTTGGGCAAAGACATCCAACAGTCTCCTTTTGCAAAGTAGAATCCAGGGAAATAACCAAGAAGGAAAACAAACGAACACTCACGTTTGTAGCTGTGTACATTGTAAATGTAAAATACTGTAAACAACCAAATGTACAACTTCTGGGCATGGTGGCGTCACGGAGTGCTATGTGGGGTCTCAGGGTGAAACAACTAGAGTGGGATGTGATGACCTGAAAGGAGTGCAGAATGACCTGCCCACTGGGACTGCAGCTGGGTTAAATGAGGACATGCGCACTGGAAGAAATGAATCATGATGACAGTAATCAGGACTTTATAGACACTGATTATAAATTTCACAGGACCATAGACATAGTTCTGGAAGGGCCCTTAGTGGTAATCTGGTCTCACACTTCATCTCACTAATTGATTAATTCAACAGATAATGTTTTTTGAGCAGCTATTGTAATCCAGGTATGTGCTAAGGACCTGGGGAAATGATGTTGAGTTAATGCTCAAATCCTGAGCCTCAGAGCCTTCAAAGTGGAGGGCATAACCCCTTCTACACTGCTCCGACCATCCGTGGCCACCTAACATTCATGAGAGACCTGCCCCATCTCTGGCTAGGGGCTGAAAGCTGCCTCTCTTGTTGCTTCCCCATTAAAGCTGGCACTACCCTCTGGATTCACACTGAAGAGACCTCTTCCTCCTATAGACTAACTCGTGTTTTCAAGATTGGAGAGCAGATGTCAAAGCCCCAGTCCCAGGGTGCTTGCTTTGGTCGCACCCGGGGGAAAAGATCTGCTCAGAGCTGCCTTCCCCTGTCCTGGAACCGTGGGTGGCCTCTCCGGGCTGGTTTGCTCTCCAGGCCCGCTGTCATGGGCTTCCCCTTACCAAGGGAGATTTTCCCCAAGGGATGGCAGACTCTTTGGCTGGTCTAACATGGGCTGGCACCCACGGAGTTGTAGATCTTTTAGGCTGTTCAGTTCTTGATGAGAAGGAGCTGAGATCGAGTCCCCTAGAGATGCACTAGATGAGGTGGGAGGATGACTTATTAAAAAAATTAGTTTTATTTATTTATTCATGACTGAGCTCGGTCTTCACTGTCGCTTGGGCTTCTCTTACTGCAGAGACCAGGCTCTAGGGCACACGGGCCCCAGTGGTTGTGGCTCACGGGCTTGTTGCAGCACGTGGGACCTTCCTGGACCAGGGATGAAACCCGTGTCTCCTGCGTTGGCAGGCGGGTTCTTATCTACTGAGCCACCAGGGAAGCCCAGATGAATAATTTTCTGACATTACCCCGTGCTGATTTTCCTAGTCCCTGCCACCCCCAACCCAGTCTCAAGTTCTTTGAGCTCCCCAAAATTGAGAGGCAAGCTTTCTTCGCCTCTGTGAGGAAGGGTTAATCCTGGAGCCTGAGGTTCTGAAATTCAGTCCCAGTGGCTCCAACATTCAGTCCCAGTGGTGCCTTCCCAATTTCTCCCAAGCAGGCCAGGGACCCTTAGTCAGTTACAACCCCTGGCGGCCAGCCTTGACATTGAGGATTCCCAGGGTGGGTCTGGGAGGTTGATGCCTCCTGCTCAGCAGTATTTGCCTTACTTGCAGGGAAGTTGTTTGTCGCCTTTTCCTGGCCTAATGTATCCAGTTAATCCTGGGGCTGCTGTTCACTAACTGTGTGATCTTGGGCAAGTTCTTTGGCCTCTCTGAATGTTGTCTGTAAACAGAGAAAACACTGGTACCTATCTCATGGGGAGTACTACTGAAAGGGTTAGTTACACAGTCATGTCTGATTCTTTTCGATCCTGTGGACTGTAGTCCGCCAGCTCCTCTGTCCTTGGAATTCTCCAGGAAAGAATATGGGCGTGGGTAGCTATTCCCTTCCTGACTCAGGTATCAAACTCCAGTGTCCTGCATTGCAGGCAGATTCTTTATTGTCTGAGCCACCAGTGAAGCTCACTGGAACTATTAAATGAGACAACCAATTAAAATAGGTTAGCACACTTCCAGGCACACTGCAAGAACCCAGAACATTTGCTCTCACTGTTTATCACTAAGTTGTCCTTTGTGAAAGGGAGGTACCTGGAACTGGTCCCAAGACCCCAGGCTTGATAGTGGCAAAGAATGATGGGATTTCTTTCTCCAACATTTTAGACCCTAGATTGCACATGTCTGAGGATAGCATTAGCCTTTTAAAACCTTCAAAAGTTTACACTTACTGAGACCTCCCCCTATACACAAGTCACCCCAATCTACCCAGAACTGCCAGGCTCGCTTTTGGTGTTATCTTTCCACAGCTTGTTTCCCCTCCAATCCTTTAAAAAATTGGCTCAAACTGCACACATTGCTTTGTAACCTACTATTTTTCATTTAATATTTCACTATGTCATTTAGTGATCAATACAAAGAAATAGAGGAAAATAATAGAATGGGAAAGACTAGAGATCTCTTCAAGAAAACTAGAGATACCAAGGGAATATTTCATGCAAAGATGGGCTTGATAAAGGACAGAAATGGTATGGACTAACAGAAGCAGAAGATATTAAGTAGAACTGGCAAGAATATACAGAAGAACTATACAAAAAAGATCTTCATGACCCAGATAACCATGGTGGTGTGATCACTCACCTAGAGCCAGACATCCTGGAATGTGAAGTCAAGTGGGCCTTAGGAAGCATCACTAGGAACAAAGCTAGTGGAGGTGATGGAATTCCAGTTGAGCTCTTTCAAATCCTGGCAGATGATGCTGTGAAAGTGCTGCACTCAATATGCCAGCAAATTTGGAAAACTTAGCAGTGGCCACAGGACTGGAAAAGGTCAGTTTTCATTCCAATCCCAAAGAAAGGCAATGCCAAAGAATGTTCAAACTACTGCACTCATCTCACAATCTAGCAAAGTAATGCTCAGAATTCTCCAAGCCAGGCTTCAACAGTACGTGAACCATAAACTTCCAGATGTTCAAGCTGTATTTAGAAAAGGCAGAGGAGCGAGAGATCAAATTGCCAACATCTGTTGGACCATTGAAAAAGCAAGAGAGTTCCAGAAAAACATCTACTTCTGCTTAATTGACTACACCAAAGCCTTTGACTGTGTGGATCACAAAAAACTGTGGAAAAGTCTTCAAGAGATGGGAATACCAAACCACTTCACCTGCCTCCTGAGAAATCTGTCTTGCTTCCTGTTGTCAGGAAGCAACAGTTAGAACTTGACATGGAACAACAGACTGGTTCCAAATTGAGAAAGGAGTACGTCAAGGCTGTATATTGTCACCCTGCTTATTTAATTTATATGCAGAGTACATCATGAGAAATGCTGGAGTGGATGAATCACAAGTGGGAATCAAGATTGCTGCAGGAAATATCAGTAACCTCAAATATGCAGATGACACCACCCTTATGGCAGAAAGTGAAGAACTAAAGAGCCTCTTGATGAAAGTGAAAGTGGAGAGTGAAAAAGTTGGCTTAAAACAACATTCAGAAAACTAAGATCATGGCATCTGGTCCCATCAATTCATGTTAAATAGATGGGGAAACAATGGAAACAGGGAGAGTTTTATTTTTTTTTTGGGCTCCAAAATCACTGCAGATGGTGACCACAGCCATGAAATTAAGACACTTGCTCCTTGGAAGAAAAGCTATGATCAACCTAGACAGCATATTAAAAAGCAGAGACATTACTTTGCTAACAAATGTCTGTTTGTCTAGGCAAAGCTATGGTTTTTCCAGTAGTCATGTATGGATGTGAGAGTTGAACTATAAAGAAAGCTGAGTGCTGAAGAATTGACACTTTGAACTGTGGTGTTGAAGAGTCCCTTGGATGGCAAGGAGAGCCAACCAGTCCATCCTAAAGGAAATCAGCCCTGAATATTCACTGGAAGCACTGATGCTGAAGCTGAAACTCCAATACATTGGCCACCCGATGGGAAGAACTGACTCATTGGAAAAGACCCTGATGCTGGGAAAGACTGAAGGTGGGAAGAGAAGGGGAAGACAGAGGATGAGATGGTTGGATGGCATCACTGACTCAATGGACATGAGTTTGAGTAAGCTCTGGGAGTTGGTGATGGACAGGAGACCTGGTGTGCTGTAGTCCATGGGGTCACAAAGAGTCAGACATGACTGAGTGACTGAACTGAACTGATGTCATTTAGTGTATTTGTATGCCATTATTATTATTAATGGGTGTATCGTTGTCAGTTGTACAGAGGAACCATAATTACTGGACCATGATTGTTTCCAGTGTTGTGCCATAGTAACCAATACTGTGATGAACATTCTGGATTATTCTGTTAGTGCCACAACCATGTTGACCATGTTGACTAAAGCTCCAGGTTCTATTAAAACCTGCCACTGTTCAGTCCCATTTCTGTGCTGTCCACCTCAATCCTGTCCTTGAGCAGTAATTGTCTTGAAGCCAAGTTCAGGACCTGACATTTATCTCTGTTTTATTTTATCTTATTAGATTCAGCCCATCAGTCCAGACTGTCTAGAGCCATCTGGATCCTGTTGATGTTTTTGCAATCTGCCTTTTTTCTTTTTTTCCTTTTTTTTTTTTAAATCAGCTACAAATTTTGTGAACAGGCCTGTTATGTTTTCAACTCAGTCATTAGTAAAAACGTTGTACAGGTCAAAGTTAAGGACAGAACTCTGTGGCTGTCCACCAGAGACCTTCTTCCAGGTTTGAGCAGCACTCATGGGGCTCAGCAAGTTACAAATTTTCCTTAATTAAACCAGCATTCAGCTCACATCCTCCTGTAAGTTTATAATGAAGTTCACAAAACAAAGTTGGACCAGATGGTCTCAACATCTAGGCTCAGTCAAAGGGAACCATCCCCAGAAGCAGAAGCTCAGGTTCTGGATGGAGAAATTGGGTTCCTCTTGTTTCCGTCTTAACTGGGGCACTTGGCTACCTGGTCTGCTACCAGTTTCTGGTGACCCAGGCTGAGGGCTCCCCAGGATTACTGTCTACCCCATCACTCAGAGAAGGCCCTGGGGAATGGCTGACAATACCAGCTGAGTCTGAATAGGAGTGGTGTCTGATACTGGAGGAGCCCAGTTGGGAAGTAGCATCTCTGTGGAGCTCTAGCCCTCACTCCACGCACTGCACTGAGTGAGAGACACCAGGGGTATGAGAAACCATGAGCCCCCGGCTTTTACCATCTGCAGGAACAATCAGTCACTGCGAGAGTAATTTAGGGCCTGGCAGAAAGCACAGACTCCATCCAGGTTAGGTATGTGTCCGCTAAGTGACTGTGGACACCTCCCTTCCATTCCTCTGACTTTTGGGTCCTTGTCTGTTAAATGGGGATAAACACTATTTACCTTGTAGGGTGGGGCTTCCCTGGTGGCTCAGCAGTAAAGAATTTGCCTGTAATGTAGGAGATGTAAGAGACACGGGTTCGATCCCTGGGTTGAGAAGATCCCCTGGAGGAGGGCATGGCAGCCTCCAGTTTTCTTGCCTGGAGAATCCCGTGGACAGCGGAGCCTGGTGGGCTACAGTCCACAGGCTCACAAGAGCGGGACGTGACTGAAGAGAATGAGTACGCATGCACGCGTAGGGTCTGCCATGTGAATGTAACCAGAGAAAGAAACAGCATGCATGGTGCGTGGAGGCAGCCTGGTGGCGCACGGGCTAGATTTGGCCAGCTGACGTGTTTTGTTTGGCCTCATAGCATTTAAAAAACTCTGAGTCAGTTTCCAAAACTCAGGGGATTTTGCTTACAACTCTGGATCCTAGCTTCTCTTGAAAAATTGGAAGGTCGGGCAAGGTGGTCCCCAGCAACATGGTAGACCCTAGTGACTGCTCCCCGTGGACAGCCGCCTTTTCTACATCCCATGATGTCCTCCACTCAAACACACAGGCCTGAGCACTTTTGCCCAGCCAGCTCCAGCTGCCGTCCTGGCAGGCTTGAGTCCTGACAGCAACGGAGCGCATCACCCTAGTGGCCTGTGGAAAAGTGCTGGCTCAGGAATCAGATTGCTTAGCCTGCGTTTGACCTCTCAGTGGCTCAAGTCCCTCTTGCATCAAACTAGCATAATAATGACGGCTACAAAGATCGTGTCTGTCGTGCTTCTTGATGCCTCATGGAGTGATGCAGTCTGAGCGGCCACCCTTGCTATCTTCAGCTGGGGTACCGATGGAAACCGGTGGGAGGGAAAGTGAAAGTGAAAGTTGCTTTGTGACCCCATGGACTATACAGTGCATGGAATTCCCTAGGCCAGAATACTGAAGTGGGTAGCCTTCCCCTTCTCCAGGGGATCTTTCCAACCCAGGGATCCTATCCAGCTCTCCTACATTGCAGGTGGATTCTTTACCAGCTGAGCCACAAGGAAAGTCCAAGAATACTGGAGTGGGTAGCCTATCCCTTCTCCAGCAGATCTTCCCAACCCAGGAATCGAACCGGGCTCTCCTGCATTGCAGGTGGATTCTTTACCAACTGAGCTCCCAGGAAAGCTCAGTGGGTCGGGGGGGAGTCCCAAAGTTCAGGGAAGCAGCAAGCCCAGCAGTCATCGTAATTACAGAAACCTCTGGAAACCATCCCAAGGAAAAAGGGTGCCCTCAGGTAGACATACACACAAGCAGCGGAAGATGTCATCTGTCACCGAGACACCCTGCAACAGTAGCCCTGTCCCTAGGTTATGGTGCCCTTCATTCTCCTAGTTCCGCTTCTCTCCAAGGGTCCCCGTGAGACCCATCACGTCTTTTTTCCACATCGGTCTCCTCCTCTCCTCGGTGTGTTAGTGGCTTGTATGCGTGGATTTTCTGAAATCAGAACCACTCACTCTGAACCTCAGAGGGGCAAGGACTTCTCAGAAAAGAGAGCAGCTTCATCAGGCCACAGGTAGTGAGCAGCTGGGAAACCAGAACTTTAAAATTTTCATCCTAAAAAAAACTTGCCGGAGCTACATACAGGATCGCCCAGTGCAGTGCTTTTGCAGGATAGCGAGTGGACTTAAATCATCACTTCTGCTTGTCCAGAAGTGATTTGAAAGTGCTGGGCTAGTAAGCAGCAGGCTTCTGCTTGCAAAGTTTCAGCCCAGAACTTTGGCCTGTTGTACCAGTTTATACTGACTCACCACTGGCTGTGTGTATCAGCAGATTTCAAAGCTACCTTCCATCTCTGCACCTTGCTAGAGACCTGCCTCCTCTTGGGGACAATGTTTAATGAACCCCACTGGGCATGGATGTTAGAGACACTAAGATTTGATGCCTTCCTGTCATGCAAGCCTTTCCTACTTTCTTGAAGCCACCAACTCTACACCCCTTAATTCATTCTCTTTCCTGCCTTCAGAGGGCGAAGACCATCTCAACATTTTTCTGTCAACTTACCCAACACCTTCTTTTTCCTTCCTGCCTCCCAGTTCAACAGTTCAAATCCGCATCGGTGGGCCTGCACTGTGGATGGCAAAACCCAGATGACGAGGTTTCCTTTCTCCTCAAGTGTATCACCCCTCCCCACCTCCTCCTGCAGGGCCAGCTGCACCCTGGGCTCTAGATGGGTGAACTATGGCCCAGGGCCAAATCCAGCTCACCATCTATTTTTGTAAATAAGGTTTTATTGGGACGCAGCCACGTATTTGTTTATGCATTGTCTTTGCACTACAACGGCATTTTGGTAGTTGTGACAGAGGCTGTATGGCTTGCAAAGCTGAAAATATTTACTCTCTGGACTTTTACAGAAAAAGTCTGTATATCCCTGGTTTAATCTGGTGTCTTCCTGCCTCCCCCTCCCCACAGGAACTCAAGTTGTGCATGATCCCTTTGTCTTCCATGCCTTCAGTCTCTTCCTTTCCGGGAGAAGCTTCTCTCTGGGCCAGGCTGTCTGTATCTTAGAAAACCTCCCTCTCGGTTCAGTGCCAGACTTCCCAGAGCAGTGGTCTACCCTCGCTACCTCCACGTGTCAATCTTTTCAGGCACTGATGCGCCTTCTCTGGATGGAGCCTGGGAGCTGGGAGAGGGGCCTTCAGCGACACCCCTCCCCTAGCCTCTCACCCATCTTGTTTCCAGTCCTGCTAAGGCTCACCAAGTATGTAGGGAGCCAGGAAGGAAGCAGGATCCCAGAGAGGAAAGCACATAGGCTGGGGTAAAAGATGAGCCTGGGGACCCTGCCACTTGCTGGATGGTGACCTCAGGTTGGTCCCTTCATCTCAGGCACCCTCTCTGTTTTCTCATCTCCATAGTGGGGTAAGACGACCTACCTCTGGATCACTGAGATAATGGAGGGCACTCTGCCCCTTTTCTCAGTCTCCTGGGGGGAGCCTGTCCTCCTTCCATTCCCTTCCTCTCCCTCTCATTCCTACTGGCTCGGGGTGAGGCTGGGCAGAATGCTGCAGCACTCAGAGACAGAGGGGGTAGTGGCCCATGGCCTGGCCTTGCTGTGGACTCCAGATTTCCTCCATCTGCCCCTCCCCAGGCTGGTCCTTCCTCCCCCTTACACGGGGCTGTGAGAGTGCCCAGCTGATGGCAGGCTGCAGAAGGCAGCAGCCATGAGGCTGAGGGCCTATCAGAGGCACAGGTGCTGGGGCCTGGCAGAAGAGGCCAGGCCTGTTGCTATGGAGAGAGAAATGTTCTGCAGCTAACTTGTTTGACTGGCGGCCTTGAGAAATACCCATGTCCCTCTGGAGCCTCGGAGCCATCCATCATTCCAGAAAGGCTCCTTTCATGATGAGGGTTATCTATTTGGCTAAAAAAACCGCAATCACAATCCCTTACATACAGACAGGTCTTCCCTTTTCACACATTTTATGGAGCCCTCTTTAGTTTATAAGGATCCTGAGGCTTCATTCTGTTCAGCTGTGACTCTGCCACTGAGACAAGCATTTTGGGCACATGCTGGTTGCCGGGCGCAGACAGTGAGAGACCAACCCGCATGGCCCTTGCCTCGCAGGCACTCCTCACTGCAAGAAGAGAGGGAAGGGAAGGAGAAGGTTCTGAGTACAGAGGGGGTGGAGGTGGCCTTGGAAGGCTGGAGGGACACCCCTGTTTGAGAGTGGGAGGGAGGAGACAGAGAAGAATGAAATTACAGGGTAGCATGAAGGGAGTTAAAGACAATTACACATCTGCTCTGACCCGGGCACTGGTCCAGGCATTTGGCGTACATCGATTCATTTATCATGACAACAGAATTCTTTGGTTGCAAGTGACAAAATCACAATGCAAACTGGTTTAGACAAAGAGATGTTTATTGGCTCAGGTGTCCAAACACAGGATGGGCTGTGTTGACCAGGCATCTGGAGTCTCATTTCCATGCTCCCAGCCTCCCCATCGTGTCTCTCTGCGGAAATTTTTGTTTTTTGTTTTTTTGCTTTTGTCCTTGGTTATAGTTTGAAATATCCCAGGGAAGAACTCTGATAGGTTCAGATCAAGTCATGTAACTACCCTCTGACATTCACTGTGGCCAAGGGGTGGGTCATGTCAGAAGGTGGCTGGCACCTCCCATTCTGCCAAATGTTAGAACTGAGATATGAAGCTGGGCACAGTTGTTTCTCAGAGGAATAATGGTGGTGGTTTTGGTAGCAAAGAAATGGCTCAGATGGCATCTTAGTGTTTTTTTCTTTTTTTCCATTATTCATTGACAAAATTTGATGAACACCAGGCATTGTTTTGGGCTTCCCAGGTGGCATTAGTGATAAAGGGCTCTCCTGCCCATGCAGGTTAGGTGTTAGAGACGTGGGTTTGATACCTGGGTTGGGAAGATCCCCTGGAGGAGGACACAGCAACCCATCCCAGTATTCTTGCCTGGAGAATCCCATGGACAGAGGAGCCTGGTGGGCTGCAGTCCATGGGTCGCACAGAGTCGGGCACGACTGAAGCGACTTTACAGGGAGGCAGGCATTGCTTCACTGCTGCAGGTGACTGTGACTGAGACACTGTCCCTGCTCTCCCAGAGCTCACAATTTTGTGAGAGAGGCAAGCAATAAACAAGTTAACAAAGATATAATTTCAGGCAGTAAGTGATGAGCGAAACTAAGAAAAATGAAGAGATTAAAAAAGACAGGGCTAGTTTCTTTGGGGTTGTCGGGGAAGGACTCTCTGAGGAGAACTGCCTGCTGGGGAGGAGTCAGACAAGATCTTATAGAGGGAACAGCATGTGCAAAGGCCCTGGTGTGGAAGGAATAATCGGAAGACCAAGTGGCTGGAGGAGCTCAGCCAGGGAGAGAGGGGCAGCAGGTGGGGTCAGAGTGGACAGGGCCAGGTCATGGAGGGCGTCCTTTGCTGGCCGTGGCAAGGAGTTTGTTTTTTTTTTTTCCTAAGTGTGATAGAAAGCAATAACTTTTCTCTCATGGACAAAGAAATTGAGCTGCAAGGAAGTTATGTGAACTTGCCTAAGAAGGAAGATCTTATGTGGTGCAGCTGTTGCCTGAGCCAAACTCAATTTCTTCCTTCTTCACCTCATGCCTTTCTCTAGTTAGATTCGTAAAAATTAGGAGAGCGTGAGCCAAGAAGCTGGGCAACATCTCGTGACCTCTTCTGTCTCTTTGAGGGAGGCCAGATGGTCTTATGAGAGTGAGGTGTAGGGAAGGATAAGTGGGGCTGGCCAAAGATGGAGAAGCTTAGCACAGCCGCTGAGCAGACCGGAAGTGGACTAGCCTGGGAGAGAACAGGAGGCTTGCCGGACAGCAGAGGGCCCGTGGCCGTCAGAGACCGTGGGTTTGTAGTGGGGTGGGTCAGCACAGATTTAAATTTCTCACAAGTAGGGATTTGTGATAGCAGCCTCACAGGAAGCAGAGGGTTCTGGGCAGGGGGTGGTTGAAATGAGAGCTATCCACTTGTGGCAAATACATATTTTATTCTTCTTGTTACAATAACATGTAATGTTATTTTTTTATTTTCAAAAAAAGGCAGTTACTGAAATTGTTAATTTATTGAGATTTAGGTTTTCTACTTTTGTTTTCGTCGTTTAGTTGCTAAATTGTGCCCGACTCTTTGAGACTCCATGGACCGTAGCTCCCCAGGCTCCTGCACCCATGGAATTCTCCAGGCAAGAAGACTGGAGTGGGTTTCCATTTCCTTCTCCATTCTCCGTTTGTAGCATCTTACATACAGAGAATATCCCTGTTGTAGGCTGAGTTGTATCCTCCCCAAATTCGTATGTTGAAGCTCTAATCCCCCTGCCCCAGGACCTCAATGTGACTGGAGCATTTGGAGTAAGGGCCTTAAAAGAAGAGATTAAGTTAAAACAAGGCCATTTAGTCTGGGCCCTGGTTCAATCTGTGTGAGTCAGTTGCTCAGTCATGTCTGACTCTTTGTGACCCCATGGACTGGAGCCCCCAGGCTCCTCTGTCCTTGGAATTCTCCAGGCAAGAAGACTGGCGCTTGTTGCCATTCCCTTCTGCAGGGGATTGTCCTCACCCAGGGATCGACCCCAGGTCTCCCGCATTGCGGGCTGTGTCTTCATAAGGAGAGGAGATTGGAGGGGGCTTCTTTGGTGGCTCAGTGGTAGGAGTCCACCTGCCAGTGCTGGAGACGTGGATTTGGCATCTGGACCGGGAAGACCCCACATGCCCTGGAGCAACAGAGCCCGTGCGCCCAGCTACTGAACCTGTGCTCTAGAGCCCACGAGTGGCAACTACTGAAGAGCCCCCGCTCTGCATCAGGAGAAGCCACCAGAATGAGAAACCCGTGTACAGCCGTGGAGCGTAGGCCCCATTCACTGAAAATAGGGAAAAGCCCATGTAGCGACGGAGACAGGACAGCCAAAAATAAACAAATAAAATTATTTTAAAAAATCAAACCTTTGAGAAAGAGAAGAGGAGATGTGAACACAGAGGGACACTGGGCGCCAGGTGCCTGGGGGGACGACCATGTGAAGAGACAGCAAGGTGGCGGCCTCTGCAAGCCAAGGAGAGAGGCCTCGGAGGAAACCAACTCTGCCAACCCCTTGATCTTGGACTTCCAGCGACCGGACTGGGAGAATACATTTCTGTTGTTTAAGCTGCTCAGTCTGTGATCTTTTTATGGCAGCCACAGCAGACGAAGGGCTTCCCAGGTAGAGCTAGTGGTAAAGAACTCCCTTGAAAACTCAGGAGACGTAAGAGATGTGGGTTCCATCCCTGGGTCGAGAAGATCCCTTGGAGGTGGGCATGGCAACCCGCTCCAGTATTCCTGCCTGGAGAATCCCATGGTCAGAGGAGCCTGGCGGGCTATAGTCCATTGAGTCACAAACAGTAAGACATGACCGAAGTGACTCAGCACGCGTAGCAGACTAATGCAGTCATGAATCAGAAAGCCTTCTCTTTGGCCTCCCGTCATCTAACTGGGCATTTAAGAACCTTGACCAAACATGTTTCTATCCTCACCTCTCTCCCTCCCCTGGTGCCTCTCACTCAGGATTCCAGCCACTCTGCCTTAAGCTTCTTTTTTGTTCTCCCTCAGTTTTGTTTCTTCTCTTCCTAATACTTTGAATATTCTTCCTCCAGATAACTCCTTATTCTTCAGGTTTCAGCTCAAATGCACCCTCGTTAGGAAAGCTTTCTGTGACCCTCACACTCCACTCACCACCACCGCCCCTCTACCTGGATCAATCCTTCTTTGATATGTGGTCCTAGGTGGGTTCCTTGGGGAGTAGATCTTTTTAAAAAATTTTTTTTATTTTTTTAAAATTGAAGTAAAGTTGATTTATATCGTGTTAGTTTCAGGTGTATAGCACAATTATTATATAACATACAATTCTTTTCAGAGTCTTTTCTCTTGTAGATTATTAAAAAGTATTGAGTCTAGTTCCCTTTTCTATATAGTAGGGGAAACATATATTGAGACAGAGAATTGTGTGCAGGAATTATTGGGGAGTACCCACAGGATCAATGCCCAAGCAGGGGGTGGTATAGGCAGAAGGAATGGGCAGGTGGAGAAGTTGAACTTTTTAACAATTTTATTTATTTTTGGCTGTGCTGGGCCTTTGTTGCTGCAAGGGCTCTTCTCTAGTTGCCGCGATGGGGGCTACTCTCTATTTGCAGCACGTGGGTTTCTCACTGAGGTGGCTTCTCTTGTTGCGGAGCACAGCTTCTATGGTGTGTGGGCTCAGTAGTCATGGTTCTCAGGCTTCAGTATTTGTGGTTCCTGGGCTCTGGAGCACATGCTCAAGAGTTGTGGCACACGGGCTTAGCTGCTTCTCAGAACATGGCATCTTCCTGGATCAGGGATCGAATCCAGGTCTCCTGCATTGGTAGGCAGATTCTTTTACCACTTCCCTCATAGCTCAGATGGTAAAGAATCTGCCTGCAATGCAGAAGACCTGGGTTCAATCCCTGGGTCGGGAAGATCCCCTGGAATGGCAACCCGCTCCAGTATTCTTGCCTGGAGAATCTCCAGGGACAGAGGAGCCTGGCTGGCTACAGTTCATGGGGTCTCAAAGAGTCAGACACAACTGAGGGACTAACCCTACTACTATTGCCAGGGAAGCCCCCAGGAATTGAATTTTGATTCATAACAAGGTCAAGTCAGTATCAGGAGGAGCGATGGAGCAGGGATGGTCCTCCAGAGTTTCACCTTGAGGCAACAGGGCTGCAGGCAACAGACACTGGAGATGGGTTGCCCCCAGGATAGGGGCATGATCTTTGTCAATGTGGCTCTTAAAGGCTAACAGCAATTCCTGGGGGACTCAAGTGGGAGCTGTAGGCATACAACAATCCTGGCAGCTGGAAAGCTCTTACCTTTCCTTCGTAGCACTTGGCAGTTGCAAGTTGATATTTGTATTTTTATTTTATTAATCTTTGTTCCCGGCTAGATTTAGAACAGAGTGGAGTTCCTTGCCAATAAAAGTGATGTTCCATGGGGCATAGAGGAAAGTGATGGGGCGGATTCGTATATGGATGGAGGAGAATTAATACCAGCAGAGGGAAGAGCAGGAACGTTAGGAAAATCGAGGAGGAAAGGCTTGTGTGGCTGGAAGGATTTGGTTATAATTGCAGGAAAAAAAGAGAACGGAGTGCGAGAGGAATGTTAGTTTATTTGCTACCTGCTATCTGACAGGCACTTTCCTATTTAATCCTTATAATAACCCTGGGACTCAGGATTGTTGCAGCTTGAAAAGGGCTGATGAGAGGTCGGGCGTCTCTAAGAGGAAGGCTGAGTGGCTGGCTGCTAAGAGGCCTCTGAGTCTGGCGTCAGCTTTGTGAATTTATCACAGAATGAATATGGCCAGCTCCTGGCTCCTTGGGCTCCCCTTTTCTCTGCTCCAGGCTAGGCGTGCTTCCTCTGCTCACACACTCTTCCACCAACTGATTTAGTTACTGCGGTTTCTGTTTACTCCATTGCCATCACCCCTCGGTCTTGTCTCCCTGTGACCGCACTCGGGCTACCATGATCGGCGTTTGGGGTCTTCCCAGACTCTGCAATCACATTTTCAGGCCACCTCTTTGGTTCATGCCAACAGATGGCGTATCTCATCCTCCTGCGGGCACCTCACTAACCTCACTCTCCGAGGGCTTTTGTTTCCAGGTCCCACGCTCACTCTCAGGTGCTGCTGACAGGTGTCATTTCTGCTTTGGAGATGAGAGGCTGAAGCTGAGAGGGGCTAAGCCACTGGATCAGGGTCATCTGGTCAGTAGAGACAATACTTGATGCCAGGTCACCTTCTGACTCCCATGGCCAGGAATGAAGGGATGGATAAAGGGAGGGAGGGCCGTGGCTCAGAGTGGCACGATCTCAGGTTCTTTTTGAGAGTTTTGGGCAGATGTGTTCTGTGGGCTTGTTCTTAGAGTCTTTCAGAACCTGGTGGGAACAATTGAGCCAGTTCAGCCAAGACACTGGAAGCTTTGAGCCATATCCATATTCTGCCAGAGGGGAACCTCTGCTCCAGGGATCCCTCACGCTGAGCTTACTGTGGTGGCCCCAGCATGGAGTTGACTAGCATTGCTGCCTGGGGTTGCGTAGGTTGAGTCTGGCGGATAAGAGGGGCTGAAATCCAGCTTATGTGCCACTCACCAATCTTTGCAGCCTGGTTTGGGACTGCCATAGTCTGGAGGAAGGAGCACCTTCTCGCTACCACATGGGGCATCATTTTGTAATTCACCCACCGGCATGGGGAGTCTTAGAATTTATATGACGGTTCCCTAGAGGTTTCTAGCTGTGACTGGCCCATGCTCCTCTGGATATGCCAGCTGATTTTCTGAGGTGAAAGTCCATACTAAGGTACTGGATCAACCCCTGATAGAATCAACAGAAGCTATTTGGGCATCTTTACTGACGCAGGAGAGTGCAGCACTGAAGCCCAGAAGTCAGCAGAGAGGGTCATGCCTGGCAAAGTGTGGGCCTTGCAGGCTCAACTTGTGCCCCTAGCTTCCTTGAAAGCCCTCTAGGCAACCAGCACAAGGTCAAACACTTCTGTGCGGCAAGTTCCCGCAGGGGGATTTGTTCTGGGAAGAGAATTACATTTCAATTTGATTTAATTCAATGAGAATGACACCAAATTGATCAGCTGGTAAAATGCCATTTGATGGGCAGGTCTGCTCTTTCCAAGTCAATAGGAACCACCGGAAAAATTAGTCTTGCTTTTTCAGACAGAACTGAAAGTTTTACCCATTTCCTTTGCCTTTTAAAAAGGGCTCAGATTCCCCGAAGGTGGAAAACATTTTCTTGATAGCTCTGTTGACCAGGGCAAAGAAATTAACCACTTCACACCCAAGGAAGACAGTACATGTTTTGTGTATTATTTTTTGTTAAGTAATCACTTTGCAGCAGATCTTGTATGGTCTTGAGAGATTGTGCTGATTCTTTGGGCTTCAGTTCTGCCATCTGTAAAATGGGCAGATAGCCTCCCTTGGTCCACCTCTGGGTGACTCTCTTTGGTGTATAATATAAACAATAATTGTGGCACCATAATGACATTATCCCAACAACCACAATCACTGACATTACTTTTGAACAGCTGCTACTTATTAAGTACTATCAAAAGCTTCCTATGTATTTTATGACATGTTCCTTGTAACAGTTCCATCAGGTAGGCACAGTCAGTTCTGCTATAGTACTTATTTTGAAAATGTGAATTTGTTTTAATGCCTTTGACCTATTAGGGAAGGACTTGAGGGTGATGTTCACTTGGCATTTGCTTATGAGATGATGTTGGGTGTGAGACACGCTAGGTGAAATCATCACTGCAGCCAGTTGAGCTGAGCCACATAGGGGTAAACAAAATTCACACATGTGCACACCTCAAATGTCTACCAGCTTCCCCAGTTCACTGCATCATGTGTGTTTGTTACCAAAATCAGGTCTAATTGCTCACCACTCTAAAGTCCATACTCAAGGGGCCCGTGCTGGTAGAAACAGAAAGGTTACTTTAATTAAAAAGCCAGCAATCTGAGGAGAAGGTGGACTTGAGTCCTTAAATCAACTCCAAAGTTCTTTCTCCGTACAAGGTCTGCCGCAAAGTGATTACTTAACAAAAAATAATACTTACACAAAACATGTACTGTCTTCCTTGGGTGTGAGGTGGTTAATTTCTGCTCAGCCATAAAGTTTTTAGAGGGAAAAAGAGAAGTAAACTCAGTCACTGAGATAGGGGTCAGATTCATTGCCATCTCCTACTGCATGCTGGCTTGTCGACTCCTTGTGATCCTTCTTTAGGTGCCATCTCATTTACATGGTTTGCTCAAGAGATTACTGGAGCAGCGGCTGGGGAAGAGATCTGGTCATCTGTTAATCATTTATTCTTCATTTCTATTTCTTTGATCTAAGGAAACAACAACAACAACAGGTTAGGCAATGTATTGTGTGATCAAAGGATTTGTAGAATGTGCTTGGGCTGGAGATGAGTAGAGCATGGGGTGCCCGGTTTAAGGTTAGTTACAGTATAGCTTTGCTAAAGTGACAAGACAGAAGGAGCCTCCTGCAGAGAGCTTTTTCCCCTGAAAGAGTTCTTCCCTGCCAGAAGCTGCTACTTCCCTGTTATGAGCTGTGTGCCTGGTGCTAGACCTTTCCTTCGCATTTCTGATGACTCTCCTCTTACCACTTCACAGTAACCCCCAAACTGTAACCTGTATGACACCCAGTTCCATAAGCAAACCAAAGGTCTTTTTTCAAGGTGAAGTGCCAGTTTTTTGTGATATTTCTGTATGTCTTAACTACTTAACATGTGTGAAACTGGGCTAACATTTCTTTAGGTTCCTTTTTTAAAAATGTATCCCTGATAAAGCTTTTGAATGTTGTGTCTTAACTCCATTGTTCCCATTGGCTCCATGGGTTTTACAACCTATATTGATTCATTTTAAATAAAAAAATTGTGATCATAATATACATAACATGAAATTTACCATCTTAATGATTTTAAACGGTACATTCCAACTGTTGTGCTACCATCACTACCATCCATCCACAAAATGTTTTTCATCTTGCAGACTGAGACACTGTACTCTTTAAACGCTGGCTTTCTGTTCCTCCACTCCTCCCAGCTCTTGGACATCATCATGCTACTTTCTGTCTCTGAGTTTGATTATTCTAGTTATCTCATAGGAGCTCAGTTCAGTTCAGTCGCTCAGTCACGTCCTACTCTTTGCAGCCCCATGGACCGCAGCATGCCAGGCCTCCCTGTCCATCACCAACTCCCAGAGCTTACTCAAACTCATGTCCATCGAGTTGGTGATGCCATCCAACCATCTCATCCTCTGCCATCCCCTTTTCCTCCCGCCTTCAATCTTTCCTAGCATCAGAGTCTTTTCAAATGAGTCAGTTCTTTGCATCATGTGGCCAGAGTACTGGAGTTTCAGCTTCAGCATCAGTCCTTCCAATGAATATTCAGAGCTGGTTTCCTTTAAGATGGACTAGTTGGATCTCCTTGCAGTCCAAGGGACTTCCAAGAGTCTTCTCCAACACTACAGCTTAAAAGCATCAATTCCTTGGTGCTCAGTTTTCTTTATAGGAGTGTGATCATGTAATATTTCATGACTGGCATAATGGGCTCAGTGTTCATCCATTGTGTATGACACATGTGTCACAATTTCTTTTTAAAGGCTAAATGATATTCCTTTGTCTGTATGTGCATGCATACTAAGTCACTTCAGTCATGTCCAACTCTTTGCTACTCCATGACTGTAGCCTTCCAGAGGTGCATGGAATTCTCTAGGCAAGAATACTGGAGTGGGCATCTGGGTAGCCCCTCTTTTGTATATATATACTACATTTTGCTTATCCATGGTCTGGAGTGTTTTCAAATACCTACAACCAATTCTCCCATTCTTTGCACACCAGCTGAGTATCAAACAGTTCAATTCAGTTCTTAAGGCTCTGCCCCACAAGCCTACCCCAGCTTCAGACATCAGTCACAAGTCCCAGGCTTCCCATACTTTTGACTGACTGGCTATAAATTGGAGTTTCCCATGACCCCCTTTTAAGGTTCAGTGATTTGCTAGATGGCTCACATAACTCAGGAAGTAACTTCACTCACCCTTACTGGGTTATTATAAAGAATACAACTCAGGAATAGCCAAATGAAGAGGTGGCGGGTATAGGGAGTGGGGGCATAGAGCTTCCTTGCCTTCTCCAGGCACATCACACTCCCAAATCTTCAACGTGTCCAACAACCTGGAAGCTCAAAGGTCCAAACCTCTAATCACTTGGTCTTTCTAGTGACCAGCTCCATCCTGAGGCTCTCTAGGGGGTCCTAATCTAAGTTACTTCATTAGTATAAACTCAGGTATGATTGAAAGGGACTTATTATAAATAATGAAAGATGTTCCTATCACTCAGGTAATTCCAAGGGTTTTAGGAGCTCTGTGCCAGGAACCCGGGACGAGGACCAAGTCTATTTTTATTATACCACACATAGTATCAATATGGTGGTGCTTATGAACTGACTGTACTATTTTTTCTCCATTTTGCACATGAAGCAGCTGAGGTACAGGGAGGGTAGGTGACTTGCCCAGAGAAAGTGAAAGTGTTAGCCACTCAGTTGTCATGTCTGACTCTTTGTGACCCCATGGACTCTAGCCTGCCAGGTTCCTCTGTCCATGGGATTTTCCAGGCAAGAATATTAGAGTGAGTTGCCATTTCTTTCTCCAGGGGATCTTCCCAGGTATCAAACCTGGGTCTCTTGCACTGCAGGCAGATTCTTTACCAGGCCTGTGATTCGACTTCCCCAAGCTTCCAGCTATAAATGGGAGATCCAGGACTTAAACCCAAACTTTGCCAATTCCACAACTTTTGCCTCAAATGCTGTGCTACCCTACTTCCTTTTTTTTTTTTTTTTCTTTTTTCCAAGATATCATCACCAATCCAGACGATGATGACTGTGAGTCAGTCTGGTTATTAATTTCCTGTTGTTAATAGAAACGTAGTGTCTGAAATATCTGTTGCACCATCTGGAATTTTTAATAAAAACTTGAGGAATTTTCAGGGGTTTTTGTGCATTGCATATGTGTAATAGCAAGGGATAAATTGCTATTTTAAACCCAAAATGCCTACAGCCACTTTTACGCTCCAGGTGGGGGGTAAGAATGGTGCCTGGCAGAAGGAAGGTTGCTTTTTTGTTTAAGAAAATACTAAAAATAAGCTTTTTTGATTATGTAACAGACAACTTCCTATCCCCACCTCACGTAGTCTGGAAGGTGGAGGCTCTATCAAGGATTAAATTGCTCTACAAAAGAAACTAATAGGAATCAGAGAACTGTCCACTGGCAGCACACGAAGAAGGGAGATTTGCAAGTCTCAAGGAAAAGAGGAAATTAAAGAAAGTTCATGGCAGGGAAGTCAAACGTTCCCTATCAGGTTAGGCTTCCCGGGTGGCTCAGTGGTAAAGGATCCACCTGCAATGCAGGAGATGCAGGAGACGCAGGTTGATCCCTGTGTTGGAAAGATCCCCCGGAAGAGGAACTGGCAAGCCACTCCAGTATTGCTGCCTGGAGAATCCCATGGACAGAAGAGCCTGGTGGGCTACAGCCCATGGAGTTTCGAAGAGTCAGACACGACTGAGCACACAGCAGCAGCAGCAACCAGCAGCTACAGGTCTCGGCCCCAGATGACTGATGACTGATGAGCATCCCCTGTGTCGGGTTGACTGAGGAACTCTGAGATCATGACTATCCAATTTCAAACGTTTCCAGTTGTGTACTAGTTTGAAGTTCCCCTCAGTAAAATCAGCCACACGCAGTAGGCTCTGTGTAGTAATGGCCTGAGATCTGAAGGCAGAGGATCTGGGTTCCTGAGAGAGAAAAGTGGTGGGTAACAGGTCAGCAGGGATAGGACCTCTGAGGTGGGAGTGACACAGACACAGTAAAGGGACAAAGTAGGTAATTAGTTAATGCAACGAAGGGATTGTGAAGTTAAAAAAAATGTACAGGAGAATCCTGGTAAGTTAGTGGTCACTCAAGAAATCAGGGTTGCTTAACCACAGAACCAAGCAGGCTTGCTTAACAACAAAACCATGCAGCCGAAGCATGAAATATGCCCCAAACAATAAAACAATGGTGCCATGAGGTCCACACGCTGCCCAGTGAGCTCAGTAGGTTAGTGATTCCTAGGACATGCTCCTCTGGGCACACTAAAAACAAAAATATAGAGAAAGGACACTTAGGCTGCTTTCAAATCCTGGATAGTGTAAATAATGCAGCAATGAACATTGGGGTGCATGTATATTTTTGAATTATGGTTTTCTCTGGTTATATTCGTAGGAGTGGAATTGTTGGATCATATGGTGGTTCTAGACTTCCCAGGTGGTGCTAGTGGTAAAGAACCTGGCTGCCATACAGGAGACATAATAGATGTGGTGTTTGATCCCTGGGTTGGGAAGATTCCCTGGAGGAGGGCATGGCAACCCACTCCAGTGTTCTTGCCTGGAGAATCCCATGGATAGAAGAGCCTGATGGGCTACAGTCCACAGGGTTTCGGAGACTTGAACATGACTGAAATGACTTAGCATGCACTCATGGCAGTTCTATTTTTAGTTTTTTAAGGAGCCTTCATACTGTTCTGCATAGTGACTGTACCAATTTACATTCTTACCAACAGTGTAGGAGGTTTCCGCTTTCTTCACTCCCTCTCCAGCATTTATTCTTTGTAGATTTCTTGATGATGGTCACTCTGACTGATGTGAGGTAATATATCTCATTGTAGTTTTGATGTGCATTTCTCTAACAATTAGTGGTGTTGAGCATCTTTTCATGTGCTTTTTGGCCACTGTATTTCTTCTTTGGAGAAACATCTATTTAGATCTTCTGCCCATTTTTTGATTGGGTTGTTTGTTTTGCTTTGATATCCAGCTTCATGAGCTGTTTGCATATTTTGGAGATTAATCTCTTGTCAGTTGCTTCACTTGCAACAGAGCAATGGATAAAGAAGATGTGGTCCAAATATACATTGGAATACTATTCAGCCATAAAAAGAACAAAATAATGCCATTTGCAGCAACATGGATAGACCCAGAGATTGTCATACTGAGTGAAATAAGTCAGACAGAGAAAGACAAATATCATATGATATCACCTATATATGGAATCTAAAATAGGGTACAGATGAACTTATTTGCAAAACCAAAGTAGAGTCACAGATGTAGAAAACAAACTTATGGCTACCAGGGGATAAGTAGGAGAGGGATAAATTGGGAGATTGGGATTGACATATACACACTGTGCTTAGTTGCTCAGCCATGTCCAACTCCTTGCGACCCCATGGACTGTAGCCTGCCAGGCTCTTCTGTCCATGGGGATTCTCCAGGCGAGAATACTGGAGTGGGTTGCCATGCCCTCCTCCAGGGGATCTTCCCAACCTAGGGATCCAACCCAGGTCTCTGTCATTGCAGGTGGATTCCTTACCATCTGAGCCACCAGGGAAGCCCAAGAATTCTGGAGTGGGTAGCCTATCCCTTCTCCAGAAAACTTCTGATCCAGAAATCTAACCAGGATCTCCTGCATTGCAGGTGGATTCTTTACCAGCTGAGTTACCTGGGAAGCCCATATACACACTACTATATATAAAATAGATAACTAATAAGAACCTACTGTATATCACAGGGAACTCTACTCCATACTCTAATTTCCTATATGGGAAAAGAATCTAAAAAAGGAATATATATGAAACTGATTCACTTTGCTGTACACCTGAAACTAACCACAACATTTAAATCAACTGTACACCAATAACAATTAAAAAAAAATAAGGAAAGGATGACATTATGCTGAAACCTGAAATGGTTTACCATTTTTAGTATATGTTACTGACTTTTTGCTTATTTGCTTTGTGCTGTGACAGTCCCAGCTTGACCACATAGGGACAAAGAAAACTCTGCTGTCTGATGTAGAGGAGAAACTGGTGATGGAAGCTTGACATCTAGTCAACAATAAGGAAGAAGGCGGTCCTCGCCCCACTCCCCACTTTTCCTCTGATTATGAAACTGTAGCCCACTAAGTTCTTGAGGTACAGCATGCTCTTGCCTACCAGCTTGTAAGCCTCAAAGCATCCTATTCTAGTAAGTCACTTCTCACCTATCACTTTGCCTCATGCTCAATTCTTTCTGTACTAAGACATAAAGAACTGGAGCTCCTGAGAGCCCCTGAGATGCACTTCTGGGTTTCAGGAGGGGTTGAGAACTGGGATGAGAGCAGGAGTTGGGAGCCAGAAGTGACCAGGAGAGAGGAAGCACCCCTTGAAAATGGTAGGTAGATTCTTCCCCCAGATAGCTGGGATGGAGAATGAGGTTATTTCTGTGGATAGCAGAGGAGAATGCTCTGGAAGAATCAGACATTACCTTCTGGGGAGCTGATACCAGGGGTGGTCCTGCATTCTTTTCTGCCTGGACTTCTGCACCTTAAAGATGTGAACTTCATAATAACCAATGAAGCCCCTAGAACTTAAGTTCTGTTTTGCATATCTTCAGAGTGCCCATTGCATAGGTAGGTGTACTCCTCAAAGTTGTTCTCATAGATTTGAAAAGTTAGACCATTTCCCCACATGGCAGTAAAGTGATGTGAGGAAGGGGCTGCTTTGTCTAAAGTACCCAAAGTCATCATCTGGGCTTGTGACTTGTCTGGACGACTTCACATTTTTCGAGTGCTTAATATATGCCCTGTCCTCCATGCATATTAACTCTTTAAATCCTCAAAACAACCCCATGAGGTTTGTTGTTCAGTCACTCAGTCATGTCCAGCTCTTTGCGACTCCATGGACTGCAGCATGCTGGGCTTCCCTGTGCCTCACTATTTCTTGAAACTTGCTCAGACTCATGTCCATTGAGTCGATGATGCCATCCAACCGTCTCATCCACTGTCACACCTTCACCTCCTGCCCTCAATCTTTCCCAACATCAGAGCTTTTTCCAATGAGTTGGCTCTTTGCATCAGATGGCCACAGTATCAGAACTTCAGCTTCAGCATCAGTCCCATGAGGTTGGCCTTGTCCAGTTTTTATGCAGGAGGAAAGAGAGGCTTATAAAAGCCCAAAGTCATGCATCTAGGAAGTTGCAGGGCTGGAATGTGAGCCAAGATTCATTTTTCTCTCAAACCTTTGCTTGGCTTGTGACCACAATATCCTTTGTCCTTAGAAAAGACACCGTCCTACTTTTGTCCTTAGAAAAGACAGCTGGGTTCTTAGATCCATCCGTTGGCCTAGAAATTTCCTCTTCAAGGCCAGGAATTCTTACACTTGAGTTGCATCAGGGTCACCAGGAAGACCTCTCCAAGCAGATTGCTGGGTTTCACCACCAGAGTATCCAGGTGGAGTCTGAGAATTTGCATATCTAACAAGTTCTCAGGTGACCAGAGTAGCTTCTCTGAGGACTAGAGTTGAGAATCACCGTGCTGGGGTGATCTTTTAGTTTGCCAGGTAACCTGGGCCTTGTCCCCAAGTCCCATGGTTGCACTCGGCTGTACTCCTGCGGCCAAGGGTCCAGGCTGCATAGGACTTGATTTCTCCTTTCAGACTGGGTTCTGGATGGCTGTTCTGTCATCTTGTCCAGTTCCCTAGCCCTGTTAGGGCCTGGCTTGGTCTGTTTTCAGGGTTTTCCCTTCTTCCTTGTAGGAGCATCCACAACTTCTGTGGATTGGGCCGCATACCAACACTTCTGAGACCTGCTGGGCTGGAGGGAAGGGGAGCAGAGCCTGGAAACTAAAAGGAGGGACACCTCTTCTCCCTCCCTCTGAGAGCTGGCCTAGAGCTTGGGGGGCCTGTGGGGTCATGCTGACTTAGGGATTCAGACGGCCTCAGCATCAGTTCAGTGGCTTCTCCCCTTGCACGGGCATCTTTCATCTGGGAGACAGACAGATTGGAATTGTAAGCAGAAGGAAAAACATCTTAATATATCAAGTGTCTTTTGGTAGTAGTTTAAAGGGCCCAAGAGACAGACTGTCAAATGCAGTCCCTGGGTACCCAGACCAATATGCCTCCACTCGGGATATCTGTCTCTTATCTCTACAGCCAGAAGGAGAGCAGAGTCATGTGATGTGTGAGTGTGTGCCTATGTGCACAAGTGGGGAGAGCTACCTTTGATAAAGGAGGAATTTAAGGATCAGGCATAGAGTGCCTGCCTGTTGTAAAGCTCTGTGGAGGAGGGGTGGGGGCAGGCGCACAGGGCTCTGGGGCTGGAGGCATGTCGCAGCAACCTCATGAGGTGGGGACTGTCACTCTCCTCTGCTTTACAGAATCAGAAGCACAGAGAGGCCACTGGCTTGCAGTCACTCAGTGGGTAAGGGGCAAGGATGAGATTTGGACAGACGTGTCACTGAAAAAAGGTATATGGATGGCAAATAAGCACATGGAAAGATGCTCAACATTACTAGTCATCAGGGGAATGCAAATTAAAACCACAGTGAGATACTACTGCATACCCATGAGAATGGCTAATCTGAAAAATACCTGACCATATCAACTGTCCTCAGAGACATGGAGTCACTGGAACTCTCAAATGCCGCTGGGAAAAGTAGAGTGGGGCAACCACTTTGGAAAACTATGTGGCAGTTTCTTAAAAAGTTAAATGTACACCTGTCATTGGACCTGCCATTCCTCTCCTAGATATTTATCTAAGAGAAAAGAGAGCATATCCACGTAGAGTCTTGGCCATGAATGTTCTCAGAAGCTACATTTGTAAGCCCCAAACTGGAAGCAACCTAAGTGTCAGTCAACATGTGAATTGATACACATACAATGGAATAATCAGTTCAGTTCAGTCGCTCAGTCGTGTCCGACTCTTTGCGACCCCATGAATCTCAGCACGCCAGGTCTCCTTGTCAATCACCAACTCCCAGAGTTCACTCAGACTCACGTCCATTGAGTCAGTAATGCCATCCAGCCATCTCATCCTCTGTTGTCCCCTTCTCCTCCTGCCCCCAATCCCTCCCAGCATCAGAGTCTTTTCCAATGAGTCAACTCTTCGCATGAGGTGGCCAAAGTACTGGAGTTTCAGCTTTAGCATCATTCCTTCCAAAGAAATCCCAAGGGACTCTTGAGAGTCCCTTGGACTGCAAGGAGATCCAACCAGTCCATTCTAAAGGAAATCAGCCCTGGGAATATTAGACAGTAAAAAGGAAGTAGAAAAGATGGCAGAGAGCCGAAGAATTGATGCTTTTGAACTGGAGTGCTGGAGAAGACTCTTGAGGGCTCCTTGGAAAACAAGGAGATCAAATCAGTCAATCTTAAAGGAAATCAACTCTGAATACTCTTTGGAAGGACTGATGCTGAAGCTGAAGCTCCAATACTTTGGCCATCTGATGTGAACAGCTGATTCATTGCAAAAGACCTTGATACTGGAAAAGATTGAAGGCAGAAGGAGAAGAGGGTGACAGAGGATGAGATGGTTGGATCGCATCACCGATTCAATAGACAGGAACTTGAGCAAACTCCAGGAGATGGTGAGGGACAGAGAAGCCTGGTGTGCTGCAGGCCGTGGGTCGCAAAGAGTCAGACACAACTTAGCAACTGAACAACAACAAGAAAGATTGAACTATTGATATCGCAATGGTGTGAATATGTCTCTAAATGATAATGCTTAATGAAAGAAGCCAGACGTAAAAGAATGCATTCTATTTATATAAAATTCAGGAAAATGCAAGCTAATCTATAGTGACAGGAAATGGATCAGTGGTTGCCTGGATGGGGATATAGGGAATGAGCAGGGCCTGGAGGGGGGATCAGAAAGGACACAAAGAAATATTTAGGGGGATGGAGATGTTCATTATCCTAATTGTGGTGATGATTTTAAGGGTGTATACATATGTCCAAACTTATCAAATGTGTACTTTAAACATGTACAGTTTATTGTATTAATATATCGATTATGCCTCACAAAGGCTGTTAATTAACAAAACAAAACAAAACAAGACAAGGACTTCCCACGCAGTCCAGTGAGCAAGACTCCACTCTTCACTGCAGGAGGTGAAGATTTCTGGTCGGGCACAGCCAAAACAAGCGAGCAGACAGCCCAGCTGCAGTCTGTCTCCAGAGCTGCTGCACCTTTGATGCTGTGCCGCAGAGATCAGGCTGGCTATCCCAGGTAGGTAAGAACAACAATCTATTCTGTGGTCATCACTTTCCGTGGTTTAATCCTCCCATTTGTCGGTCCTCTTCAGGCAGGACATATCTGACGATGCTCATTTAATGGATGTGGAGAAGTTAATGACATACTCAAGGCCACACGGGTGGGACACGAGAGAGAGACAGACCCACACTCTTCACCCCCTCAAGAAGGGAGATGAAGGGGGCAGCAAGCCCAGTGGCCACCACAGCCTTTGGTCAGGGCCCAACAGCAGGCCAGCCAGCCTGGTAGACTTCTTCTTTGAAGGAGTTCAGACCTCTAAATGTCCTTCCAGTTTTTGGTAGCCAATGAGTCTATGAAATGAAAAACAAAAAGCAAAAAACCTTCCATCGCTTAAAAGGCCAGTCACTGCATGGACTCCTTTGTCTGTCTCCTATTTGTTTACTTGTTTTTGGCTGCGCTGAATCTTCACTGCTGTTCATGGGTGGTCTCTAGTTACAGTGAGTGGGGGCTACTCTCTAGCTGCAGTGCACGGGGCTTCTCATTGTTGTGGAGCATGGACTCAGGGCACTTGGGCTTCAGCAATTGTGGTACATTAAAAAAATTGTGATAAACTATCCATAACAGAATTTAAGTTATGTACATGTACATATGTACATGTTTACACTTACAGAATTTAAATCCTCTTTAAGTGTACAATTCAGTGTCCTTGAGTACATTCACAAAGTTGTACAACCATCACCGCTGTATAGTTCCAGAACTTTTTAATCATCCCAAACAGAAACTCTGTCTCCATTCAACACTAGCTCCTTGTCCTCCCCTTGCCCCACTCCCAGCTTTTCTCATGGGAAAGTAACAGCTATTCTACTTCCTGCCTGTATGGATTTGCCTGTTCTTGGTACCACGTATAAGGGTTGTGGTTTAGTCGCTAAGTTGTATCCAACTCTTTTGTGACCCTGTGGCCTGTAGCCCACCAGGCTTCTCTGTCCATGAGATCTCCCAGGCAAGAATACTGGAGTGGTTTGCCACTTCCTTCTCCAGGGGAATCTTCCCAACCCAGGGGATTGAAGCCAGGTCTCCTGCATTACAGGCTGAGCTACCAGGTAAGCCTACCACATACAAGTGGAATCATACCTAGCATGTACAAGTGGAATACCCAAATGGGATCTTTTTTTTTTTTTTAATTTTTAAAAATTTTTATTTTAACTTTAGTTTACTTTACATTACTGTATTGCTTTTGCCAAACATTAACATGAATTCACCACGAGTGTACAAGCGTTCCCAAACATGAATCCCTTCCCACAAATGGGATCTTTAACCTTACTTGAACTCCCACTCTTTGCTTTGGTGGCAGGAGTGGGAGGAGATGGGCCTTTGGACACTGTGCTATATAGGTAGTGGAGTCTCCTGTTTTCAGAGCAGAAGATGGGATGGGGAGTGTCCTCTACTGGGACAGGTCCAGAGCCTCTCCCTGAGGTGGACTTGGCTTCTGCTCCTGGCTGACAGCTGTGTAGATGCACATGGCTATTTATGTGTATGCTTTTGGCCTGGATCTCATGTTTCCAAAACATATTCAGCAGGTGCCTCAGGAATTCTGCAAATGATTGATTTGGATGTCATTTAACTCCCTGGTGGCTTGGATGGTAAAGAATCTGCCTGAAATGTGTGAGACCCTGGTTTGATCATTGGGTCAAGAAGACCCCCCTGGAGAAGGGCATGGCAACCCACTCCAGGATTCTTGCCTGGAGAATTCCATGGACAGGGGAGCCTGGTGGGCTATAGTCCATGGGGTCGCAAACAGTCGGACATGACTGAATTACTAACACTTCTACTTTCCCTTTAATTATTTAAAAATGGCTATAAGCATACCCATTCAAATGTATTGCAAATAAACACACCGATTGGGCGGATTGTGTAGATCTTAGAATGGAAGGGGTCTTGATATCTTTATTTAATTTAGAAGAATCCTACATTACAAAGAAGCTTATGGGAGATGTCTATTATTTGCAATAACTTCTCTGTGTGATTAGAGGTTTCCTATAAAGCATGGACATTTATTGGCCATTGAGGTAGATGAATGTGGCAAAATGTATTTCACATTAGCATCTCCCATCCCACATGTTCTTGTTATAATGTAAATGTTATAGATTGAATCGTGCCTCTCTCCCAGCACCTCAGAATGTGACCTTATTTGGAAATAAAGTCATTGCAGATGTAATTAGTTAAAATGAGGTCAGGCTGGAGTACAGTGGGTGCCTTATCCAATGTGACTGGTGTCCTTATAAGAGGAGAAATTTGGATACAGGTGCAGAACACAGTGTGGAGCTGAAGGCAGAGATTCAGGTGACGCTTCTACAAGCCGAGAAACGCCAAAGATTGCGAGGAAACTGCCACATGTTAGGAGAGAGGCCTGGGACAGAGTCTCCTTTTCAGTGCTCAGAAAGGCACCGGCCCCGCCGACCTCTTGATTTTGGACTTCCGGCCTCCAGAACTGGGAGATTGTTAGGGGAAGCACACTGATTGAAACCGCCCACCCTGGCCAGGCACCATTGTAACCATTTGCATGAGTTGTTTTATGACAGGAGATCCTGATAAGGAATACGGAACTAATAAGCCACCACCAACCGGAAGAGTCCGGGAAAAGTCGAAAGGAGACACCGTGTGTCCGTCCACTTCCCAGAATCCCTCTCACTAGCATCCATCTTGGCTGAGCGATGCGTGTGCCACCAGGAAAGACTCTGAATTAGAATGATTGGCCAAAGACCACCCAGAAACTAATCCCATCACCATAAAACCCAACATTGCAAGCCACACGACAGAGCAGTTCTCCTGGGTTCCCCTACCCTACTGCTCTCCACCGGGGTGCCCTTCCCAATAAAATCTCTTGCTTTGTCAGCAGATGTGTCTCCTCCGTCAATTCATTTCCAAGTGTTAGACAAGAGCCCAGTTTCGGGCCCTGGAAGGGGTCAGCCTTCCTGCAACAAAAATGATACATTTCTGTTGTTTGAATCACTCAGGCTTGGTATTTTGTTATGGTAGCCCTAGCAAGCTAACATACAACCTGTATGTCTATGTCCCCTCCCTTGAAATTTGATTGCTTTTTTGATTATTTAGACAAGTAGCATTCAACAGAACTGATGCCCTATGACTTCTGAGGCTAGACCATAAAAAGTGATTAGGTTTCTGTCTGGCTTATTGGGCATTTGCTTTTGAAGCTTTCAGTCATCATGCGAGCCGTCTGGGTCCCCAGTCTGGGTGGGTGTCCAGGCGGTGCTGAGGAGGCAAGTGTATCACTCTGGATGCAGGTGGGACTTGTAGGAGCAAGGAGGTGTCCTGGGGCTGGTGGCAACACGGGGGACCCCAAAAGGCAAGAATGGGCTCTTGCCCTTTGAAATCTTCTTTGAGTTGACCTACAAATTAACTAGGCACAACACCACGTCCAGATACAAATTCTAGACATGTACCCGTAGTGTGGTGACTGGTTCTCTCTTCCCACTAGGAAATCAGGTAATTAAGGACAGTCCAAACTGAAGAGGGTTCGGGAGTGGGAGGCCCCTTCTCACAGGGAGGCATATCCTGAGAGCCATCCCCAGGCGACATCCCTGAGCATCTTCTCTTTCCCTCCACAGTGCCCCCTTTACCTTCACTGAATTGCCATCACTTACCCTCAGGATAGTTTGAGTCCCCTACTCTGTGTGCCAACCATTTTCTCTGCATTCTCTCATTCAGTCCTTGCAATGACTCTGCAAAAGGCCTTTATTGTCCTTTTACTCTATCAGTCACATCTCAGGAGAGATCAATTAACCAAATTAATCCTATAAGGAAGTCTCAGTAGCACCATGAACATTTTCAGGCAAAAGAATAGTCTTTAACCACCTCAGAGGAAGGCCAGCCCCTTTAAGGAAGAAGTAACTGCCACCAGAGTTTAAGGGGATTGTAAAATATTGAAATCTGCTATGCTCTGGAATGGAAATTTCTTTCAATGTAGATTAGGCCTTGATTCAGGGGAATGGCCGGAGACTGGTACCTGTGGTTCCCTTGGCAACAACCTTCTGATTGGAAGGAACCAGAGTGCGGAGATGGGAATCACTGGGAACGCCTATGTGACTCACCCATAAGTAGGCAGAAAACAGTTAAAAAGCTGCCACCAGTGAAGCTATGGGGNGTGGGTGGGGTGGGAGGGGGAAACAGCATCCTTTTCTTCCTTTTCGTCAGCTTGCCAAGGTCTTGGGAGGGACTACTGATTTCAGGGAAATAGCAGGGAATGGCTGACTTCTGAGAAGACAGTCGGTAAGAAAGTTGTTCCCTTTCCATTGAAAGCATAGATGTCTTCCAAGTTGTCTCTTTTTGCAGCACAAAGAGTGAAGGAATCAGACAAAGGTACCCCCAAGAGTTTTCAGACAGCTGCACAGATGTCAGCCCAGAATTCTGAGCAGAGGCACAGCCCTGGCATTTACATGAATCCCTTTCAGTGGCAGGGAGAACGAAAGGAGAGAGGGCTACAGAAACCCCAGGAGTGAAGACTTCATCTGGAAGTCCAGCCTTTGATCGGGTGGTGGTAGAGAGCCTGAGAATTTGCATCAGCCCCGATCTGAGGCTGTCCAGTCTGAGTAACAGGGATCAGCATGAAAGCGTACATGATGCATATACTTGGCACCAAGCTCCTTTCTAAGGGCTTTGGGTATTTCAATCTGCATAACAATCATACAAGGTGAATTCACTGTTAGCCCTTTTATGAGTGGAGAAATCGAGGCACAGAGGAAATTGGACCATGGGGACAAAGCTGGTAAGCACTGGAGTCAGGATGCAGATCCAGGCTGTTCAATGAGACCATCATGGGATGCAGAGGAGGGTCACCTGGAGAACAGAGACATGATTCTGGACAGCGCTAGGCCAGAGACATTCAAGCTACATCTCGGCCTGAGCATAGACAAGTTTTATCCCAGCAGGCCCCCAGCACCCAGAGGGGTCCCTCCTCATCGTGGGCCCCTGGCCTGTAACAAAGGAAGAGAAATGCTTTTAAAACCCAGGAAAGCAGGACCACTGCTCTGTGAAAACATCCCTTGCCTATAGGATAAAGTACAGATGCCCTGTTCTGTCCCATGAAGCTTTCCTATCAGACCCTGTTCCACTTGCACCGGAGCTTCCCAGGTGACGCAATGGTAAAGAATCCACCTGCCAATGCAGGAGCTGCAGGAGATGCGGACTCCCTCCCTGGGTCGGGAAGATCCCCTGGAGAAGGAAATGGCAACCCACTCCAGTGTCTTGCCTGGAAAATCCCACGGACAGAGGAACACGGTGGGCTATCGTCCACAAGAGTCACAGAGCGGTCACAAAGAGTTAGACACAACTGAGCCACCGAGCGTGCACGCCCTATTTACATCACTCCTTGCTGCCTTCCTGTTATTTGAAACCCTAAGTTGCCCATGACTCCCCTTTCTCCTGGCAGAGTCAAGCGTGGTTCCCCCCATCTCCCTGATGGCTGGCCTTCCCAGATGAAGCCACCACTTTGGTGAGCTGTCTCTGGAGAGAAGCACGTTTCCTCAGTGGGATCCCTGGATCATCACAGAGATGACCGATGCCAGAGCACAGTGTAAAGCTGCAATAACCATAAACTCAGCCATAATTTTAAAACATGAAAATACGTGCTGGCTTCTAGAAAAAGAGCACATGTACATTAATTATCCAACAGACCCTCATGTCCTATAAAGTGTGTGTGAAGCGAAGAACTCAACCATACCATAAACTGGATATAAAAATGCATATGCTGGTAGGAAGAAGGGGGCTGAGAAAGTCATCCTACCTCTGCCACTGCTCCTGTATGACTTCGGGCAAATAAGCCTCTCTAAACCTCCGTTTCCTTGCGGGTCACCAGGTTTCGGCCACGGTGGTGTCATGGGAATGAAACGAGATAGGCTAGGTCTCCAAGCAGAGTCCCCTGCTTTGCCCTTCCTGACCAGAGTTGCTGCTGCTTAGTCACTCGCGTGTGTCCGACTCTTTGTGACCCCAGGGACTGAGCCTGCCAGACTTCTCTGTCCATGGAATTCTCCAGGCAAGAATACTGGAGTGGGGTGCCATTCTGACCAGCAGGAGGTATTAAATAACACTTAATAGCAACTATCCTTACCTACAGAGCGATCTTTCTATGTTCTCTAGGTGAGAAGCTGGATCTGAGATCATTTCCCCCTCTGTGACACAGAGATGCTTAAAAGCTTTCTAGGTGCTTAGACTGAGGATTCTCCAGGTGTGATTCTGGGCTCACACAGGGCCTCCTGATAGGCTGCAGATTAATCTAAAAATCTAAGTTCTTTGTTTTTGCTTTTAAAAAAGATACAAATGCTGTGCAAAAGTCTACAGACTTTTGTTTTTGTATAATCTAGGGGTTACTTACTCGGTGAGATATTAAAGATCACAGAAAATCACTATTAAAAAAACCCTTATTAATTTATTTATAGTAAAACCCTAAACCAACCAACCCTCCTGACACCCTCCAACCACTCCCTCCCCACCAAAACCTAAGTGAAGAAGCCCTATAGCCTTCTTGGTCTTTTTCCTTAAAAATTAAAAGGACAAACAAAAGAAACAGCTTTAATGGGATATAATTCACAAATCACAGAATTCACCCACTTTTAATGTGTATAATACAATAGAGCTGAATATGCTCACATATATCAACAATTATTATGTTGTCTCTTTCCAATTTTTTGAAATCACACAGCTTCCCAAACTTGCTTCCCCATCTGGAAAGTGGAAACAGGTTGGGAGATAAGCCATGGATTTTTGCCTCAGCTGAGT
Organism: Redunca redunca; assembly: GCA_006410935.1. Lineage (NCBI taxonomy): Eukaryota > Metazoa > Chordata > Mammalia > Artiodactyla > Bovidae > Redunca > Redunca redunca. Next base: position 150,468 of record SJYQ01004261.1, read on the forward strand.
GAGGATGATGAGATAGTTTGAGATCCTTTACTTGGAGTTGTTTGGAAAAGTAGCTTGCATTCCTGACTTGAGCCATGAGGTGTCAGGCTCAGGGACTGGCAACCTTGCCTCACTGGGGAACTTTTCTCCTCACCAATGCTGTGTAGGGAAATGCAATGGACAGAAAGGTAGTAGAAGTTCTCGTGGAATGATTCAGTTCAGTTCAGTCACTCAGTTGTGTCTGACTCTTTGCGACCTCATGAATCGCAGCACACCAGGCCTCCCTGTCCATCACCAACTCCTGGAGTTCACTCAGACTCACGTCCATTAAGTCGGTGATGCCATCCAGCCACCTCATCCTCTGTTGTCCACTTCTCCTGCCCCCAATCCCTCCCAGCATCAGAGTCTTTTCCAATGACTCAACTCTTCGCATGAGGTGGCCAAAGTATTGGAGTTTCAGCTTTAGCATCATTCCTTCTAAAGAACCCCAGGACTGATCTCCTTCAGAATGGTCTGGTTGGAGCTCCTTGCAGTCCAAGGGACTCTCAAGAGTCTTCTCCAAAACCACAGTTCAAAAGCATCAATTCTTCGGTGCTCTTTCTTCACAGTCCAACTCTCACATCCATACATGACCACAGGAAAAACCATAGCCTTGACTAGACGGACCTTTGTTGGCAAAGTAATGTCTCTTCTTTTGAATATGCTATCTAGATTGGTCATAACTTTCCTTCCAAGGAGTGATTAGAGCATTGAAATTTCCTATGGCTATTTGATGTGGGCTTGGAAAATTGCTTCACATTGGCTTGGGCGTTTGGCAAAAATTAGAATCAGTGTTTTTTTTTTTTTTTTTGATCCTTTCTTCACTCTTTATGCCTTCATTTCAAGATGTTTTGAAGGCTACTACATGTTAAGAACCATGCTGGAAATGGATGATACAGAGATGAACAAGGTAGTGTGGGTCCTTTCCCTTAAGAAGCTCATACTATAGCAAGGAGAAGGATTATAAACAGATCAACACATCACAGATGACAAAAATCTTGAAAGTGGAGAGCAAAGGGTGTGGTGAGTGTCAGAGGGAGGTTACAGTGTACATGTAACAACAAAAACATCAGTACTCACACTCGTGATTTGTGTGCATGGGGGGAATTTCCATGTTACAAATGCTTTCATAAACAGGTTTATTTATTATTTAAATCATACTGATCGAGCACTGTGCTAGGTAAGGAGGGTTCACCAGTGAAAAATTAATGTGGAAGCTATCATTTATACTTTGCATATCCCAGACACTCTGCTTGACTTTTTACATACATTATCACATTCAATCTTCCAATAAATCCTACAAGGATGGCTCTGTTAGGCTCATTTTTCAGATGAGAAGCCTGAGGTACAGAAAGACTTGCTAACTTCTTTAAGATCTGAAAAAAATGAGTAAATAGTAAGAGCAAGTGATAGGGTAAGAGTCATACTCAGGGAAGGCCCACACGTCTACCCCTGTGTACTCTGTCTCTCTTCAGCTCAGTTCAGTTCTGTCGCTCAGTCGTGTCTGACCCTTTGCGACCCCATGGGCTGCAGCACACCAGGCCTCCCTGTCCATCACCAGTTCCCGGAGTTTACTCAAACTCATGTCCAGTGAGTCAGTAATGCCATCCAACCATCTCATCCTCTGTTTCTCTTAGAGAGATGTTAATGTATGACATTAGTGACATTTAATGTAGTGACTGTGACAAAATTTTATCCTCTTCCCAACCATGTGGAGTAGGAAATGTTCATACTGTCATTTTACAGATAGATGCTCTAAAGATCAATTAGAGAAAGGACAATCTCTCCAACAAATGGTGTTGGAACAATTGGTCATCCATACACAAAAATAAATGAATCCATAAAAATGAAAAGAAAAAAGAAAGCAGAAAAACTTTGATCCATATCTCTTACCATATAAAATATTTACTCAACTTTGGTCATAGAAGATAAAGTAAAATTTCAAACTATGGAATTCCTAGAAGAAAACAGGAGAAAAATTTTGTGATTTTTGGCATATCTGTAGAAGAACACATTGATACACTGGAGTTCCTCAAAATTAAAGCTGTCTGCTCTTCAAAAGACACTGCTGCTGTTCAGTCTGTGAGTCATGTCCGACTCTTTGGGATCCCATGGGCTGAAGCATGCCAGCCTCCTCTGTCCTTCATATCTTCCGGAGTTTGCCCAAACTCATGTCCATTAAGTGAATGAAAAGACAAGTCATAAGCTGGGAGAATATATTTGCACAGCATATATCTGATAAAGAGCTTGTGTCCAGAATATATAAAGAACTCTTAAAATTCAGTAATGAGAAAACAAACAGTCCAGTTAAAAAGAGGCAAAAGATTTAAGCAGACACTTCACCAAGGAAGATATATGGATGACAAAGAGCTGGAATTCGACATGGAACAATAGACTGGTTCTAAATTGGGAAAAGAGTGCCTCCAGGCTGTATATTGTCACCCTGATTATTTAACTTATATGCAGAATATATCACATGAAATGCCGAGCTGGATGAAGCACAAGCTGGAATCAAGACTCCCGGGAGAAATAACAATAACCTCAGATACGCAAATGACACCACCCTTAAGGCAGAAAGTGAAGAAGAAGTAAAGAGCCTCTTGATGAAAGTGAAAGAGGAGAGTGAAAAAGTTGGCTTAAAACTAAACATTCAGAAAACTAAGATCATAGCATCTGGTCCCATCACTTAATGGCAAATAGATGGGGAAACAATGGAAACAGTGAGAGACTTTATTTTCTTAGGCTCCCAAATCACTGCAGGTGGTGACTGCAGCCATGAAATTAAAAGACACTTGCTCCTTGGAAGAAAAGCTATGACCAACCTAGACAGCATATTAAAAAGCAGAGACATTACTTTGCCAACAAAGGTCCATCTAGTCAAAGCTATGGTTTTTCCAGTAGTCATGTATGGATGTGAGAGTTGGACTATAAAGAAAGCTGAGCACCAAAGTATTGATGCTTTTGAACTGTGGTGTTGGAGAAGACTCTTGAGAGTTCCTTGGACTGCAAGGAGATCCAACCAGTCCATCCTAAAGGAAATCAATCCTGAATATTCATTGGAAGCACTGATGCTGAAGCTGAAACTCCAGTACTTTGGCCACCTGATGTGAAGAGCTGACTTATTGGAAAAGACCCTGATGCTGGGAAAGATTGAAGGCAGGAGGAGAAGGGGATGACAGAAGGTGAGATGGGTGGATGGCATCACCAACGCGATGGACATCAGTTTGAGTAAGCTCTGGGAGTTGGTGATGGATAGGGAAACCTGGCGTGCTGCAGTGCATCGGTCACAAAGAGTCGGACACATCTGAGCGACTGAACTGAAGTGATGAATGGCAAATAAGCATGTGAAAGGTGTACAACATCATTAATCATTAGGAAAATGTAAATTAAAACCACAATAAGATACCACTCCACATTTCCTAGAAAGGCTAACATGAAAAAGACCCACCACAGTGAGTGTGGCAAGGGTATAAAGGAATTGAAACTCATATAAATTTCAGTAACAGTGTAAATGGTAAACCACTTTGGAAAACAGTTTGACAGTTTCTTAAAAATTTAATCATGCATTTACCATATGATGCATTTTGCTCCTAAGTATGTGTTCGTACAAATATTTGTCTATGAATATTCATACCAGTTGACAGCTTTTGTTTTTAAACAACAGTCCAAAACTAGAAAAACCCAAATGTCCATCAACTAATGAGGGGATAAGTAAATTGTGATAAATCTATACAATGGAAAATATTAAGCAATAAAAAGGGATGAACTTCACACACTATAGGGATGAATCTCAAAAATAATTTTGTTAAATGAAAGAAGTCAAATAAAAAGAATACCTACTATATGATTTCAGTTTAAGAAATTCTAGAAAATGCAAACTTATCATGGGTGACAGAAAGATCAATGATTCCCTGGGAACTGGGGGAAGGGAGAAGAGGAGGGATTTCAAAGTAATTATGAGGAGTGATGCTTATGTTCACTATCTTTGTTTTGATGATAGTTTTATGAATGTATCAGTTCAGTTCCGTTAACTCACTCAGTCGTGTCTGACTCTTTTTGACCCCATGGACTGCAGCATACCGCGCTTCCCTGTCCATCACCAACTCCCGGAACTTGCTCAAACTCATGTCCGTTGAGTTGGTGATGCCATCCAACCATCTCATCTTCTGTCATCTCCTTCTCCTCCTGCCCAGCATCAGGGTCTTTTCCAATGATTCAGTTCTTCGCATCAGGTGGCCAAAGTATTGGAGCTTCAGCTTCAGCATCAGTGCTTCTAATGAATATTCAGGACTGACTTCCTTTAAGATTGACCAGTTTGATATCCTTGCAGTCTAGGGACTCTCAAGAGTCTTCTCCAATACGACAGTTCAAAAGCATCAACCTGTATATACATTCATATATACAAGGTCAAAACTTTTCAAAATGAACATTTTAAATACCTTCAGTTTATTGTATGTCACTTAGACCTCAACAAAACTGCTAAAAAATCAACAGCAAGAAAACAAATAATGTATTAAAAAAAACAACAGGCAAAGATTTGAATAGCTATCTCATCGTAGAAGCTGTATGAATGACATATAAACACAAAAAAGATGCTTAAAATGATTAGCCACTATAGAAATGCAAATTAAAACTAAAATGATTACACACCTATTAGAATGGTTAAAACAAAAACAAAAATAAACAAAGCACCAAACCTGACACCAAATGCTGGTGAGTATGTGGAGTAGCTGGAGCTCTCACCCATTGCTGGTAGGAATCCAAATGGTAGAAGCAACCCTGGAAATCACTTTTCAGTTTATTATAAAAGTAATCATATACTTACCATGTGACCCAGCCGGGTATTTAGGGAAATAAACACTATGTTCCCCCCCAAATTTGTACACAAATGACAGCTCTATTCATAATTATCAAAAGAATGGAAACAACCCAAAAGTCCATTAATGTGTGAATGAATAAAAAGACTGTATTACATTCATACAATAGAATACTACTCAGCAACAAGAATGAATGAACTATTGGTTCATACAATAGTATGGAGGAAGGCATTGTGCTGAGTCAAAGAAACTATTTTCAAATAGATTCTATTTATGTGACATCCCGGAAAAAATAAGGCTAACAGAGTTTTGCCAAGAGAACACACTGTCATAGCAAACACCCTCTTCCAAAAACACAAGAGACAATGGACTTCAGCAGATGGTCAGTACCAAAATCAGATTGATTATATTCCTTGCAGCCTAAGATGGAGAAGCTCTATACAGTAAGCAAAAACCAGACCAGGAGTTGACTGTGGCTCAGATCATGAACTCCTTATTGCCAAATTCAGACTTAAATTGAAGAAAGTAGGGAAAACCACAAGACCATTTAGGTATGACCTAAATTAAATCCTTGAATGATTATACAGTAGAAGTGACAAATAGATTCAAGGGATTAGATCTGACAGAGTGCCTGAAGAAGTATGGACAGAGGTTCATGACACTGTACAGGAGGCAGTGATCAAAACCATCCCTAAGAAAAAGAAATGCAAAAAGGTAAAATGGTTATTTGAGGAGGACTTACAAATAGCTGAGAAAAGAAGAGAAGCACAAGGCAAAGGAGAAAAGGAAAGATATATCCATCTGAATGCAGAGCTCCAAAGAATAGCAAAGAGAGATAAGAAAGCCTTCCTCAGTGATCAATGCAAAGAAAAAGAGGAAAACAAAAGAATGGGGAAGACTAGAGATCTCTTCAAGAAAATTAGAGATATCAACATTTCATGCAAAGATGGGCTCAATAAAGGACAGAAAACGTATAGACCTAACAGAAGCAGAGATATTAAGAAGTGGTGGGAGGAATACACAGAAGAACTGTACAGAAAACATCTTAATGACCCAGATAACCACGATAGTGTGATCACTCACCTAGAGCCAGACATCCTGGAATGCAAAGTCAAGTGGGCCTTAGGAAGCATCACTACGAACTAGTGATGCTAGTGGAGGTGATGGAATTCCAGCTGAGCTATTTCAAATTCTAAAAGATGATGCTATTAGAGTGCTGCACTCAATATGTCAGCAAATTTGGAAAACTCAGCCACGGGACTGGAAAAAGTCAGTTTTCATTCCAATCCCAAAGAAAGGCAATGCCAAAAAATGTTCAAACTACCAGACAATTGCACTCATCGCAAGCTAGCAAAATAATGCTAAATAAAAATTCTCCAACCCAGGCTTCAACAGTATGTGAATTGAGAATTTCCAGATGTTCATGATGGATTCAGAAAAGGCAGAGGAACCAGAGATCAAATTACCAACATCTGTTGGATCATATAAAAACAAGAGAATTATAGAAAACCGTATACTTCTGCTTCATTGACTATGCTAAAGCCTTTGTGTGGATCACAATAAACACTGGAAAATTCTTAAAAAGATGGGAGACTATCTTATCTGCCTCCTGAGAAGTCTGAATGCAGGTCAAAACCAACAGAACCGGACATGTAACAATGAACTGGTTCCAGATTGGGAAAGGAGTAGAGTTCAGTTCAGTTCAGTCCAGTCAGTCATGTGACACTCTTTGCGACCCCATGAATCGCAGCACGCCAGGCCTTCCTGTCCATCACCAACTCCCGGAGTTCACTCAAACTCACGTCCATTGAGTCAGTGATGTCATCCAGCCATCTCATCCTCTGTCGTCCCCTTTTCCTCCTGCCCCCAATCCCTCCAAGAACCAGAGTCTTTTCCATTGAGTCAACTCTTTGCATGAGGTGGCCAAAGTACTGGAGTTTCAGCTTTAGCATCATTCCTTCCAAACAACACCCAGGACTGATCTCCTTCAGAATGGACTGGTTGGATCTCCTTGCAGTCCAAGGGACTCTCAGGAGTCTTCTCCAACACCACAGGTCAAAAGCATCAATTCTTCAGCGCTCAGCTTTCTTCACAGTCCAACTCTCACATCCATACATGACCACTGGAAAAACGATAGCCTTGACTAGATGGACCTTTATTGGCAAAGTAATGTCTCTGCTTTTCAATATGCTATCTAGGTTGGTCATAACTTTCCTTCCAAGGAGTAAGCATCTTTTAATTTCATGGCTGCAGTCACCATCTGCAGTGATTTTGGAGCCCCAAAAAATAAAGTCTGACACTGTTTCCACTGTTTCCCCATCTATTTCCCATGAAGTGATGGGACCAGATGCCATGATCTTCGTTTTCTGAATGTTGAGCTTTAAGGCAACTTTTTCACTCTCCTCTTTCACTCTCATCAAGAGGCTTTTAAGTTCCTCTTCACTTTCTGCCATAAGAGTGGTGTCATCTGTATATCTGAGGTTATTGATATTTCTCCTGGCAATCTTGATTCCAGCTTGTGCTTCTTCCAGCCCAGTGTTTCTCATGATGTACTCTGCATATAAGTTAAATAAGCAGGGTGACAATATACAGCCTTAACGTACTCCTTTTCCTATTTGGAACCAGTCTGTGGTTCCATGTCCAGTTCTAACTGTTGCTTCCTGACCTGCATATAGGTTTCTTTATGTGCAGAGTACATCATGCAAAATGCCATGCTGGATGAAGCAAAGGCTGGAATCAAGATTGCCTGGAGAAATATCAATAACCTCAGATATGTAGATGACACCACCCTTTTGGGAGAAAGTGAAGAGGAACTAAAGAGCCTCTTGAAGAAAGTGAAAGAGAAGAGTGAAAAAGCTGGCTTAAAACTCAACACTCAAAAAACAAAGATCATGGCATCTGATCCCATCATTTCATGGCAAATAGGTGGGGAAACAATGGAAACAGTGACAGATTTAGTTTTCTTGGGTTCCAAAATCACTGCAGATAGTGACTGCAGCCATGAAATTAAAAGAAGCTTACTCCTTGGAAGAAAAGCTATGATCAGCCTAGACAGCATATTAAAAAGCAGAGATATTACTTTGTCAAAAAAGGTATGTACAGTCAATGCTATGTTTTTTCCAGTAGTCATGTAAGGATGTGAGAGTTGGACTCTAAAGAAAGCTGAAGAAAATGCCAAAGAATGGATGCTTTTGAACTGTGGTGTTAGAGAAGACTCTGAGAGTCCCTTGGACTGCAAGGTGATCAAACCGGTCAATCCTAAAGGAAAACAATCCTGAATATTCACTGGAAAGACTGATGTTGAAGCTGTAGCTCCAATACTTTGGCCACCTGATGCAAAGAACTGACTCATTGGAAAAGACCCTGATGGTGGGCAAGATTGAAGACAGGAGGAGAAGGGGACAACAGAGGATGAGATGGCTGGATGGTATCACCAACTTAATGGACATGAGTTTGAGCAAGCTCCGGGAGTTGGTGATGGACAGGGAAGCCTGGCATGCTGCAGTCCATGTGGTCACAAAGAGTCAGACACAAATGTGGGACTGAACTGAACTGAAAAGAGAGTGAATCGGTGGTTGCTAATGGTAGGGGAGCACTTGGCTGCAAAGAGGCAGCCTGAGAGCATTTTGTATGGTGATGAAACTGTCTTGTATCCTGACTGTGGTGGTAGGGACACAAATCTGCATGTGTTAAAACTCATAGAACTGTACACCAAAAAGAAAGTCAATTTTACTTCATTTAAATTGAAAAAGATATCTATGGGATGCAGCTAAAGTGTACTCAGCTGGAAATTTTAGTGTTAAGTGTTCTTATTAGAAAAGATGAAAGGCTGAAGATTAATAAGCTAGACCAGGGCTTCTCAACCTCATTAGTATTGACATTTTGGGTTGTAAATTCTCTGTTGTTGGGGGCTGTTTTGTGCCTTGTAGGATATTTAGCAGCTACCCAGTAGATGTCAATATCATTTCCCCCCAGTTGTGACAGCAAATAATGTCTCCAAGTATTGTGAAATGTTCCCTGGGGGGCAAAATCACCTCTATTTGAGAAACCTTAGACTAAATATATGCCTTAAGAATTTTAAAATGAATAATATACAAATTATCCAAAATGTAGAAGGTAGGAAATATTAAAAACAAGAGCAAACATTTATAAAATGGAAATCAAACCTACAGTAGAAAAGCCCAACTCAGCCAAAAGGTGTTTTTTCTTTCTTTGAACTAGTAAAATTGAAAAATCTCTGGTGAGATTGATCAAGGAAAAAAGAAAGAAGACAGATAACACAAGGAATAAAAAAGGGAACATATTTATGGATGGTGCAGAGATTTAAAAGATAAGAAGGTATAATGATAAGCTTTATGCTAATACTTAGGAAAAAAGATGAAAAAAATTTCTAAAGAAATACAAACTACAAAAACTGATTCAAAAAGATGTGTAAGGACTTCCTTGGGGGGTAGGGGTTAACAATCCGCCTGCCAGTGCAGGGCATATAGGTTCAATCCCTTGTCTGGGCAGATTCCACATGCTGAGGGAGGAAGGAATGATGCTGAAGCTGAAACTCCAGTACTTTGGCCACCTCATGCGAAGAGTTGACTCATTGGAAAAGACTCTGATGCTGGGAGGGATTGGGGGCAGGAGGAGAAGGGGATGACCCAGGATGAGATGGTTGGATGGCATCACGGACATGATGGATGTGAGTCTGAGTGAACTCCGGGAGATGGTGATGGACAGGGAGGCCTGGCGTGCTGCGATTCATGGGGTCGCAAAGAGTCGGACACGACTGAGCGACTGAACTGAACTGAACTGAGGAACAGCTAAACTCCTGTGCTGCAGCTACTAAGCCAGTGTGCTGTAACTACCGAAGCCCACAAGCCTAGAGCCTGTGCTCAGCAACGAGAGATGCCACCTCAATCAAAAGCCTGTGCACTGAAAGAAAGAATAGACCCTGCTCACCGCAGCTCAAGGAAGCCCAAGCAAAGCAATGAAGACTCAGCACAGCCCCAAATAAATAAATAATTTGAAAGAAGAAATATAAAACTTGAACTATGAGTATTAAATAAACTTAATTATTAGTTAAAAAATATCCCCTAAAGAAAACAACAGAACCTCCCAAATGATTATACCTGGGAGTTCTGCCATCAGATTTCTATTGGGATAGATCTTTCCAATCTTACACAAATTATTCCACAGTGTAGAAAAAGAGGAAACACACCCCAATCCATTTTATAAAGCTGGCACAATCTTGATATTATATTCTGACAAGGACAGTATCAGTAAGAAAAATTACAAGCTAATGTCACTCAAAAACACAGATACAAAATTCTAAACCAAGTGTGGGTAAAGAAATTTTGCCGTGTATTAAGCTATGTCATGACCTAGTGTACTCAAGGTATGTGAGACTGGGTAAACATTAAAGCATACAAAATTCATGTGATTTCCTGCCTTAAAATAAAGAAGAAAAGCAATATTTTAATAGATGTGACAACTTAATAAAATTCAATATCCATTTAAGATTTTTTAAAAAGTCTCTATAAAGCAGAAATAGAATGACATGGCCTCACCTGGTAAGGGGAACCCACAGAAAACATGTGGGGCTTCATAGCAGCTCGGTAGTAAAGAATCTGCCTGCAATGCAGGAGACACAGGAACTCAGGAGATGAGGGTTCAGTTCCTGGGTTGGGAAGATCCCCTGGAGGAGGAAATGGCAACGCACTCTAGTATTCTTGCCTGGAGAATCCCATGGACAGCAAGCCTGGAGGGTTACAGTCCCTGGAGTTGCAAAGAGTCGGTCATGACTGAAGTGACTTAGTATACATGCCTACTATTTCCACATCTCTTCAACAACATACCAAAGGCCATAGCCAATGAAATAAGGCAAATAAAGATTTAAAAGAAGAAATAATAATTAGGAAGAAAAATCAAACTGTTATTAGTTTGAGATGATCTGATTATGAACAGAAGAAATCTCCAAAGAATAAGCAGACACATTAATAGAGTTAATAAAAGAGTTTAGCAAGGTTGCTGTATATAAGGTTAGTACAAAAAGTTAATTGCATTTTCTATATCACAATAAGCAGTAAAAACTGCACTTGAAAATAGATGCCATTTATAAAACTTCCAAAAGAATGAAATCCTTGGGAATAAATCTAAAATATACATGCAGGAACTTTATGCAAGAAATTAGAAAACTTTTGAAAGATACTTAAAAATGAGTAAATAATAGTATACTACGTTCATGGATCAGGAGACAATAAGGTACACATGTCATTTCTCTGAAACTGACCTAGATTCAGAACAATTCCAATCAGACTTCAATAGGTTTCTTTTTCCATGGATCCTGACAAAGTGATTCTAAAGTATCTATGGGAGAATAAAGGCAAAAGGCAAAAAAAAATATTGCCAAAGAAGAATAAGGTGGAGCACTAACTTTACCAATTTTCATTATGACACTCTAGCAATCAAGACTGAATATCCCTTGGTTAGGAGCAGACAGAACAGTGGAGGAGACTCAGATCAGCCCTTACAAATCCTGAAGTGCTCTTGTTTGCGCATTTATCTGTCTCTCCTGATTAGAGTTTAAGCTCTCCGAGGTCTGGGCCTTTTGCTGACTCATTCACCCCAGCACCTAGACACAGATTGGCAGACTGAAAGGATGTTTGGGCATAGGAATTAAGGGTTAAAAAAAAGCCAATTGGAAGCTGACTGCCTGAATTAGTTAGAGGCACTGACTTGTCCTTTGAAAGCATCATCCTAAACGTGGGCGTTAACTTGCTTTTAAAAATCACTGAAGACACAACATTGTAAAGCAATTATACCTCAATTAAAAAAAAATTCAGCTACCAAAAAAAAAAAAATCAGTGAAGACTTCACCTTTCTGACTGAAAGGAGAGTTGTATAGAATAACCAGGGGCCTGTTTTTGCAGGATGTGGGTAACAGCACAGAACAGGTTTAGAAAAGCTAACCAAATTCAAGCTGAAGAAAGAATAAGTTTAAATCGAGTCATTTTCCCTGGAGATTATTGCAACTGTAAGGGTAATGCTGCTTCTCAGAATGTTAGCTTTACTTGGTCATCATGGATGTGACAGTGTGTGGGCCCATCATTAATCAGGATAAGGAATTATAGATCTGGGTGCTCTTACCCTAGGTTTGTTTGTAAAATGGATTTCTTCACAGGAAGCACTGACCTGTGACTGTGTGATGTTTGGATTACGCTTCAGAGCAGGGGATGGCTTGCCAAAGGCCCTTGCGGTTTATCACCGATTTTATTTTCTACAATTGAATTTTGAATTTTGAGGTCCAATCAATTTGAGCTCTTTCCAAGGATAATTTCGTTATACCCACAGAATGGCTTGAATTTAGTTTCATGAGAGTAAGTCTTCGTGTGGCTTAGGTTTTAAAAATTAATTCTTATTGGCTACATTTCATTATTCTGTAATATATTTGTTTTGGTGATAGCAATCATAAGGCTAGAACTGCTTGCTCACAAATGGGGTTGTTATTGGATTTCCTTGCGCCTGGATTGATGGATGATGGCGAAGACATACCTGTAGTATGAAGCTCTTTCGGCGTGGTGATTTTTGGTACAATCTCCACAGAATCCAAAACTGTGAGACACAGAAGTAGAGAATTTAGTTCATGTCCCTGAGTGTAATTGACTTGAATACGTTCAGCCAGAATGTGTGCTTATGCGGAATTAAAGGATCAGCAATTTACAAATGCTGCCATTATAATCGGATCTGAAAAAGAAATGATAGAACCTTCTGAATGATGTGAGGTGATGAGGAATGCATCTTTTGATAGGAACCTAAATGCCTAGGGCTTTCTGTAACGTGAAATGTAATGGGTGTGCTGGGCTGAGTGGAAAGCCGTCAATTCCAAGATAAAAATTAAAAAAATAATTGTACTAACTGCCACTTATTTTGCATTAACCATGTGTCAGACAATTGACTAAGAATTTATCTGCATTATTTCATTTAATCCCTAAGAATCTTTATGGGGTAGGTTACACTGGGTTCTCAGTTGTCTGTGTGGCATCACGGCCACCTGTTGTCAGGTGTTTCTTGCAGAGGAGAAACGGAGACCTACATTTCTCAGAACGCCCTTCCCCATATGGTTCCTGGTTTGAATTGGCCAAAGAAGATGCTCGTGGGAGGTTTGGAAAGTGGGGAAGACAGTCAGGTTGGTACACAGACACAAGTTTAGAAGCACCTTCCAGATGAGCTTCTGAGATTCATTTGCTTCCCACTTGCAGCCTGAGAAGGGAACTAAGATTCTGCAAGCTGCTAGGCATGGCCAAAAAAAAAAAAAAAACCCAACTTTTTACTTGGAATAGATAGAGTGGCTTCCATGTTTTTTACTGGACACTAATTCATAGATGTCATTCTTATTTCTGTTTGTCAGATGAATAAACAGGTTTAGAGAAGTCAATTGCCCAAGTATACACAGAAAAAGGCAGACTGGAATTTAAACCCCAGGCTGCCTGATCCAGATCTCCACCACTATATTCTGTCATTTCTGAGCATAGCCTGGAGAACCAGGCACTTGGACTCTACTCATGATCTCACACATGCAGAGCTGGCTCTGTCCCAGAACACTAGCCCCCTGTGTTAACTATCAGCCCGGGTGTCCCTCTTAGAGGCAGAGTCTGCTGTTTGCTGATCCACTTAAACTGTGTGGGCACTAGCCAATTCTGGCTACTCTTCCCTGTTGGAGGTGTAGAGAACTTCCAGGGATTCCTTAACTTGTGAGTGAAAACAAGGAATGTATTTTCACACCCTGCCTTGCTTGTGCAAAGTGAAAGTGAAGGTGTTAGTCGCTCAGTTGTGTCCAACTCTTTGAGACCCCATGGACTGTAGCCTGCCAGGCTTCTCTGTTCGTGGAATTCTTCAGGGAGGAATACTGGAGTGGGTAGCCATCCCTTCTCCAGGGGATCTTCCTGACCCAGGGACTGAACTCAGGTCTTCAGCGTTGGAGGCAGAGTCTTTACTGTCTGAGCCACTAGGGAAGAGGGCAGGTTTGTGCATTGATGATTTTCCGTTCAGTTCAGTTTAGTCATTTACTTGTGTCCGACTCTGAGACACTACGGACGGCAGCACGCCAGGCCTCCCTGTCCATCACCAACTCCTGGAGTTTACTCAAATTCATGTCCATTGAGTCAGTAATGCCATCCAACCATCTCATCCTCTGTCATCCCCTTCTCCTCCCACCTTCAATCTTTCCCAGCATCAGGGTCTTTTCAAATGAGTCAGTTTTTCGCATCAGGTGGCCAAAGTATTGGAGTTTCAGCTTCAACATCAGTCCTTCCAGTGAACACGCAGGACTGATCTCCTTTAGGATGGACTGGTGGATCTCCTTGCAGTCCAAGGGACTCTCTTGAGTCTTCTCCAACACCACAGGTCAAAAGCATCAATTCTTCGGTGCTCAGCTTTCTTCACAGTCCAACTCTCACATCCAAACCATAGCCTTGACTAGATGGATGTTTGTTGGCAAAGTAATGTCTCTGCTTTTGAATATGCTGTCTAAGTTGGTCATAACTTTCCTTCCAAGGAGTAAGCGTCTTTTAATTTCATGGCTGCAATCACCATCTGCAGTGATTTTGGAGCCCCCAAAAATAAAGTCAGCCACTGTTTCCACTATTTCCCCATCTATTTGCCATGAAGTGATGGGACCAGATGCCATGATCTTCGTTCTCTGAATGCTGAGCTTTAAGCCAACTTTTTCACTCTCCTCTTTCACTTTCATCAAGAGGTTCTTTAGTTCTTCTTCACTTTCTGCCATAAGAGTGGTGTCATCTGCATATCTGAGGTTATTGATATTTCTCCTGGCAATCTTGATTCCAGCTTATTATGCTTCCTCTAGCCCAGCGTTTCTCATGATGTACTCTGCGTGTAAGTTAAATAAGTAGGGTGACAAAATACAGCCTTGACGGACTCCTTTTCCTATTTGGAACCAGTCAGTTGTTCCATGTCCAGTTCTAACTATTGCTTCCTGACCTGCATACAGATTTCTCAGGAGGCAGGTCAGGTGGTCTGGTACTCCCATCTCTTAAAGAATTTTCCACAGTTTATTGTGATCCACACAGTCAAAGGCTTTGGCATCGTCAATAAAGCAGAAATAAATGTTGTTCTGGAACTTTCTTGCTTTTTTCATGATCCAGCGGATGTTGGCAATTTGATCTCTGGTTCCTCTGCCTTTTCTAAAACCAGGTTGAACATCTGGTTCAAGTATTGAATCAACATGGTTCACGTATTGCTGAAGCTTGGCTTGAAGAATTTTAAGCATTACTTTACTAGCGTGTGATATGAGTGCAATTGTGCAGTAGTTTGAACATTCTTTGGCATTGCCTTTCTTTGGGATTGGAATGAAAACTGACCTTTTCCAGTCCTGTGGCCACTTGATTTTAGGCACAACTAAAATTATTTATCATAAATGTCCACCTGTAGATCACATAACAATATTAATATTGGTTACAGCACTGGTAGTGGAGTGGGGACTGGGAAAGCTGTAATTTATAAAGCTTTCTATTACTATTTCAGTTGTTACAACAAGCATATATTCCTTTAACAATTTGAAAAATATTCCATTGAAAACCCTGAAAATCAAAGGACGGGTCCACTTTGGTGTGCTGGCGTGTGGCATGCTGTATGGGTGACACTGGGTTGACAGCAGACATCTGTGGTGTCACACATTTTGTATATGGTGGCAAGTGGAAGAGCAGTGGTTCAAAATTTTTTTGTTTAGTTACATGGTGGATGCTATGTTTGGATACCTGTTCGATACCCAGTTGGAGACTAGAATATGCAGTTGAATGTATGGGTCTGAAGCTCGAGGAAGAGGGCCTGCCTGGTGATATACATACAAGAGCCATTAGCAAATGATAAAGCCATGGGGCTACGTGAGATATTTTAGTCAGCTTCCATTAGGCTATGCTGCAGTAACAACCCCTAAATTTCAGTGGTTCATAAACGACTCGTGTTTATGCTCCCCTCTTTACCTCTTATCTGGAGGTCAGATGTCTTGTCTCTGTTCTGTCTTGAGCTGCACGTCTTCTTCACTCTGGCAGCTGGGCTGAAGAGGCAGCCTCCGTCTGGGACTTGTGGTCCTAGTGAGGAGGAAGATGGCGGAGCAGACAATTGTAGCTCTAGAAGGTCTGTTCGGGTGTGGAGCTCGTCACTAATTGGTTTCATGAGAACAAAAGGTCGCATATTATGTGCACGCCCGTTTCTCTCCAATATTCACATCTCCACCCTCTGCCACCATGCCCTTCAGTACACACCTGTCTGCGACCTTAGATAAGTGGTCCAGATACATGATGTATGAAGTCTCATGCTGACTCTGGAGAGGGAGCATGTCTCCCTGTGTGGGGCACATGTGACCACATCCTTCCTTCTCCTGTGTGTTAACTGCGGGATCATCAGGCTGCTTCCAGCCATCCTTCCTCAGGCATATGGAGGTCCTCTCCTGCCCGGAACTTGAGCTTCCTCCCCTGATTTTCTGGGCAATGCCACTGCTGGAGATTCTAGGTTTGGGGGAAGGGAATGGGAGGGAGTGAGCAGACATCCCAGAAGCAACAGATAAAGAAAACCATTTGCCCCGAATCCCTAAAGAGTAAGGAAGAAAAGACGGTTCATTGCCAGGAGAACAATAAAGAAGTAACAACAAGTGTGTGATTGAGAGTGCTGGGTCCTTGAGGGTGGATGGTGAGGGCCACAGCGAGGGGAGGGGGCAGTTTTTTGTGGGAGGGGAAGATGGTGGCAAGGAGAAAAGCCAGAAATGAAGCCCACAAAGTGGGTGGAGACCCGGGGACAGAACAGGGTCACCGAGGCACAGGGGAAGTCAGACAATGCAATGCTGACAAAGAACAGAGACGGGGTGAGATGAGATGGAGACGTAGAGAAATGCGAGTGTCAGAGAGAGCACAAGAAAGGCAGTTGGAGGGAGAGTCAGAGAGCTTTTCTTCCAGGGCCTTTCACTGCAGAGGCTGGAGCCCGGGCAGATGCTTTGAGGGACCGCCCCAGGTGGGTGTCAATCAGTGGGTGTTGGCAGGACAAGCCTAATCAATAGATGTGGGCACACGCCAAGGGCCAGCTGGAAGGTTCCAGTTGGTACGTTGCAGTCAGTGAGGGTGGGTCAGTAACTATCAGCCTTCGATTCAATTAAGCAGTTTAAGAAACAGACTGATCAGTCCTGGGACGCTCAGTCCTGGGACGCAAGCGCAGTGCTGGGTGTTGGGGGATGGGAAGAGTAGATGAGGCGGAGCTCAGGATTTCACAGGGGAATAAAATGCCCCATTTAGCAATTGCTGGGTCAGCATGGATTGCCTACCTGAGGCCTCCCAGCCCCCCAGGAGGTAGGTATCAATATCCCCATTTTCCAGAGGAAGAAACTGAGGCTCAGACAAGTGAAGTCAGTATCTGACAGAGCTGGGGTTTGGACCCAACTTCTTTAACTTTCCAGAAGTGCTGCACTGGCCCACGTGCATTGCCATGTCTCTGATCAGCAATGGGGAGTTGAACAGGGGCAGATGCATAGGTGTGCTGTTTATCTGATGGGGTGTCATTGGGGGAAGTGAGAAGAACTTCCAAAAGAATTCTTCCCAGAAGAACAGGTTGGAGGGCAGCCCAGGAGAGGGGACAGCCAGGGCAAAGGCCAGGTGTGTCCCAGGCTTAGCTTGTATTTTCCCTACCCAGTTTGTGGGATTAGCCTTTTGAAAGAACCCTGGTTTCTTCTGGTGGAGGGTGGTATTTAGGAACCAAGATCGAGGTGCCTGGTGTGCTAGTTGCCATGAGAATTTCTTTGCTTCTCTGCCCTCTCAGCAGACAGAGCTAGGAGATGGAGGTAAGTATCTTTATATACAAATACCTACATGAATATATGTATCAGTATACACACACTTCTCCACTTCTGTATTCATAGCTATATTTATCGATTACAAACTTTGGGTCCGTTCTGATGCCTTCAACAACTCGGGGTTCATTCCAGCCTCCCTCTTTTTCATATCCAACATTTTAGCAGGTGTGATACGAATCATCCAAAGTGGCTGCACGTGCTAGGGTGAGATGGGTCCTTCCAGGATTGAGGCTGCCAAGGCTTGCAGTTGGAGCTTCTAGATATGACCATACTGTGAATGGCGTGGGGGACCTGACACCCATCTGGGGCATCTGGTGGAAAACAGTGACGTCTGTAAACTGGTTCTGAGACCTGACTTGAGGACCTGACACCTTGTTTACAATTCAGAGAGAAGGGATCTCAGAGGGCAGTCTGCTGTTGCTGGGGGCTATTAGGAAGCCCAGGGCATCTCACCCACATGGGGAGGACAAACATGGGGTTATTAACTATTTATCAGCAGGAACTGGGCCAGGGAAAGCCTTCAAGCTCTCTTTTGCACAGAACTAACTGGAGATGGCCAGCTACCTGCCCATTACTCTCAGTCTCTCCCACTACAGCCCCATGGCAGAGTCAGAACACAGGGCTCGCACCGCCACCTACCAGGAGCCTTGGCAGCATCCTGGCTGCAGCTTTGCCCCCCACCAGAAGGCAGAGAAGGATCTGCCTGGTGTCAGGAGCCCAGGAGACCATCATGTTCATGTTACGATGAAGTTCTGTTTCAGAACCACACACCCCGGCACCACCTCTATACCCTCAGGTTGAAGTTTAACTCAGAGCATTTGCAAATACTTGGGGAATGAATGAATGTCCAAGATATACCCAAGATGTGGGAAGGAGGGGAAAGCCAAACCACGTTTCTATGTATCCAGCTCTGAATCTAGTCTGATTCTTGTTGCCTCTGGAAAAAGTCCCTGTTATCCTTCAGCATCTGGATTCTGCACAGGACTGGTTCAGATGATACAAGGCACTCTTGTCACTCATCAGTTCAATTCAATGCAGTTGTTCAGTCATGTCTGACTCTTTGAGAACCCATGGACTGCATGCAGCACACCAGGCCTCCCTGTCCGTCACCAACTCCCGGAGCTTGTTCAAACTCATGTCCTTCGGGTCGGTGATGCCACCCAACCATCTCATCCTCTGTCGTCCCCTTCTCCTCCTGCCTTCAATCTTGCCCAGCATCAAGTGGCCGAAGTATTGGAGTTTCAGCTTCAGCATCAGTGTTTCCAATGAGTATTCAGGACTGATTTCCTTTGAGATTGACGGATTTGATTTCCTTGCAGTCCAAGGGACTCTCAAAAGTCTTCAAACATCACAGTTCAAAAGCATCAATTCTTTGGCACTCAGCTTTCTTTGGGCTTCCCTTTTGGCTCAGCTAGTAAAGAATCCACCTGCAATGTGGGAGACCTGGGTTCAATCCCTGGGATGGGAAGATCTCTTAGTGAAGGGGAAGGTTACCTACTCCAATAATCTGGCCTGGAGAATTCCATGGACTGTGTAGACCATGGGGTCACAAAGAGTTGGACACGACTGAGAGACTTTCACTTTCAGCTTTCTTTATGGTCCCACGGTCACATCCATACATGACTACTGGAAAAACCATAGCTTTGACTAGATGGACCTTTGTTGGTAAAGTAATGTCTCTGTTTTTTAATATGCTTTCTAGGTTGGTCATAGCTTTTCTTCCAAGGAGCAGGCTTATTTTAATTTCATGGCTGCAGTCACCACCTTTACCAAAAAGTAAAGTCTCTGACTGTTTCCATTGTTTCCCCATCTATTTGCTATAAGTGATGGGACCAGATGCTATGATCTTAGTTTTCTGAGTGTTGAGTTTTGAGCCAGCTTTTTCACTCTCCTCTTTCACTTTCATCAAGAGGCTCTGTAGTTCCTCTTTGCTTTCTGCCATAAGGGTAGTGTCATCTGCATATTTCAGGTTATTGATATTTCTCCCCTCAGTCGTGGTTCCAGTTTGTGCTTCGTCCAGCCTGGCATTCTGCATGATGTACTCTGCATATAAATTAAATAAGCAGGGTGACAATATACAGACTTGGTACATTCCTTTCCCGATTTGGAACCAGTCCGTTGTTCCATGTCTGACTCTAAGTGTTGCTTTCTTGTGTGTGTGTGTGTTAGTCGTTCAGTCGTGTCCAACTCTTTGTGACCCCATGAACTGTAGCCCGCCAGGCTCCTCTGTCCATGGAATTCTCCAGGAAAGAATACTGGAGTGGATTGCCATACCCTTCTCCAGAGGATTTTCCCAACCCAGGGATCAAACCCCGGTCTCCAGCATTGCAGGCAGACTCTTTACCTTCTGAGCCACCAGGGAAGCTTGTTTCTTCTTGACCTGAATACAGATTTCTCAGGAGGCAGGTCAGGTGGTCTGATATTCCTGTCTCTTGAAGAATTTTCCAGTTTGTTGTGATCCACACAGTCAAAGAACTTCCCTGGTGGCTCAGAAGGTAAAGAGTCTGCCTGCAATGCTGGAGACCCAGGTTCAATCCCTGGGTTGGGAAGATCTCCTGGAGAAGGGAATGGCAACCCACTCTAGTATTCTTGCCTGAAGAATCCCATGGACAGAAGAGCCTGGTGAGCCCCAGTCCACAGGGTCGCAAAGAGTCAGACGTGACTGAGCGACTGACACACACGGTCAAAGGCTTTAGCGAAGTCAGTGAAGCAGAAGTAGATGTTTTTCTGGAAATCTCTTGCTTTTTCAATGATCCAACAGATGTTGGCAATTTGTTCTCTGGTTCCTCTGCGTTTTCTAAAACCAGCTTGAACATCTGGAAGTTCACGGTTCACGTATTGCTGAAGCCTGGCTTGGAGAATTTTGAGCATTACTTTGCTAGCATGTGAGATAAGTGCAATCGTGCGGTAGTTTGAACGTTCGTTGGCATTGCCTTTCTTTGGGATTGGAATGAAAACTGACCTTTTCCAGTCCTGTGGCCACTGCTGAGTTTTCCAAATTTGCTGGAATATTGAGTGCAGCACTTTCAAAGCATCATCTATTAGAATTTGAAATAGCCAAGCTGGAATTCCATCACCTCCACTAGCTTTGGTTGTAGTTATGTTTCCTATGGCCCACTTGACTTCACACTCCAGGATGTCTGGCTCTAGGTGAGTAATCACACCATTGTGGTTATCTGGGTCAGGAAGATCTTTTTTTGTATAATTCTTCTGTGTATTCTTTCCACCTCTTCTTAATATCTTCTGCTTCTGTTAGGTCCATACCATTTCTGTCCTTAATTGAGCCCATATTTGTGGGAAATATTCCCTTGGTATCTCTAATTTTCTTGAAGCGATCTCTAGTGTTTCCCATTCTATTGTTTTCCTCTATTTCTTTGCACTGATCACTGAGGAAGGCTTTCTTACCTCTCCTTGCTATTCTTTGGAACTCTGCATTCAGATGGATATATCGTTCCCTTTCTCCTTTGCCATTTGCTTCTGTGTCACTCATCAGGCAGATAGAAATAATGATGGGAGCTGAGTGATTTGGAATGAGGACTCCCAGAGGGAAGGAGAGCTCACTGGGGGTCTCAGCCTGGAAAGATTGGGCAGACCACTATCTAGATGGTTCCAGTGTTCTGCAGCATAAATTAGAAATTTCCTCTCTGGGGCAAGATGGGAGTCATTGATAGAAGGGAGCATGAGGCTGCGGGGAGGGCAGGACTGGGAGGTGGGGTCCAGGGTTGGCAGGGCTGCAGGTGTGGGCCACGTGACCTCAGCTGTGATGGAGGTGGGGTGAGGTGGAGGTCCTGGGGGAGCAGGGAGCTTGGGGAGGGCGCTCAGCTCTGGTGCTGGCTTGCTTGTTTCCTGCAGCCTCTTGAAGAACTCTCTAAATCTCCTCCCTGTCAAACCATCCCTTTTCTTCACCACCTTCTGTCTTGTAAACACAACTTGCCAGTTTCTTTTTAAGGGCCGTGGGCTTTATCTTCCACGTCTTCTTGGTGAGTCCTTTTCAGATGTCGCCTTTGCTGTAGCTGAAAGCTTTTCTCTCCAGCCGAGCCCCCACTCTGTGCAGTGTGTTGTCTGTCCTCTGACTTTGTTGTCCTGACCTTCCTGTGTTGACGATGGAAGCCCAGACACTGGAAAGTAGTTCTGTACTGATCTGCCAGAGCCTTGAGTGAGCCTCTGCAAGCTGCCTGGGGCATCAGTCCTGGGAGCCCTGATGGGGAAGGCACAGGACTGCAGCTCACAAAGGTGGTCCCAGACTCTGCCCAGTGGGGCTTCATGTTTTCCGTTTTAGTAAAACACACAGATCTCTTATGTTTCTCTTCTTTCAGCTTGACATTCAAGGCCCAGAATGACCTGATGTTGGACTAATTTTCTAGCTCCCCCTTCCATGAACTTCCCTTGCTCCGTCCCTTTCCATGAATGTCAAGGTCCGTTTGCTTGGGATCTTCATGTTTCTTCACATTTCACTTAATTGTATTCATTTTTCTTTTTAAACTAAAAAAAATTTCCTGCGCTTACGTACTGATTGGTTACATACTTTGGCTCTTTTGCTTTCCTTTTCCCACTTTCTACCTGTTGAAATCTTGTTCATTCCACAAATGTCACCTCTTCCGAGGCATCTTCCCATACTTTGCTAATTACACTAGTCATCTCTTCTGGGTTCCATGGTTCTTTTTTTTTTTTTTTAACTTATTTTTTAATTGGAGGAAAATTGCTTTACAATGTTGTGTGGGTTTCTGCCATACAGCAACACACATCAGCCAAAATTAGACATATATCACCTCCCTCTTGAGCCTCCCTCCTCTACCTCCATGGCTCTTTTAATGGAAGTGATTACTTCCTGCCCAGGTGTCCGGTGCATGCTCATCTGTCCCACCAGGTTCTGGGCACTTTCTGTGGACAAGTGGCTTCCCTGGTGGCTCAGTGGTAAAGAATCAGCTTGCCAAGGCAGGAGATGCAGGTTCTATCCCTGGGTCAGGAAGATCCCCTGGAGGAGGAAATGGCAACCTACTCCAGTATTCTTGCCAGGATAATCCCATGAACAGAAGAGCCTGAGGGCTACAGTCCATGGGGTTGCAAAAGAGTCAGACACAACTGAGCATGCATGCATGTGGACAAGGAGTGTGCCATGCCTGCCTGTCTCCAGCAGGAAAAGGCTGGGACACAGTGGAAAACAATCCAAAAAGGGTTTCATTTCATTTTACAGATTTGTTTTCTGTAGATTTCTCTTACTTCCCAGTTTGCCCTGGGATATTAAAGCCCAATCCTTCACAACTTGTCTGCTAGTTCTTTGCTATTCAAAAAGGGACAGGAATTGCATTAGAAATGCAAAATCTTGGACCCCACTCCAGGCTACAATCAGAATCTGCATTTTAATGGGACCGCCAGGTATATCCTGTGCCAATGGATCTAGCTTAGTTTCCGGGGGCTGGGATGAGGTGGGGTGGGGATGGACTGCCACGGGCAGTTGCGCAGGTTACACACTCCACAAAGTTGCCTGGCTGAGGAGGCAAGTGAGGGCTGAAAGCCAGCCTGGGCTCCACTCACCTAACTGTGTGCCTGAGTGGTCAGTCCAGAGAGGTGCTTCTAAAAATTCATGCCAAGGCTCTGTGTAGGTTGCAGGGGGGAGCGGGGGGAGGTAGGCTGTTGGGCTGCCATTTCTGCTGAGTTCATTGTCACAGTTTATCCTTTGACAACAGCAATCTGAAAAAAAATAAAAACCAAAACCACACACTTTGTGTTCCAGCCCTTCTGGCCTTCTGGCCTTCCAGTTCCTCAGAAGTGTCATGTTTCTCCCCTCCTTAGGCCCTTTAACAGGCTCTTCCTTCTGCCTTCTTCTCCCTGTCTTTTTCCGTCTTGCTGCCGCCCTCTACCCACCATCCATCTCGCACTCCTCTTCTGATCCTTCTAGTCTCAGCTGAAATGCCACTTCCTTGGGAAAGCTTTCCCTTCCGGTCTGGATTACACCAGATCCCTGGGTTGTTTGCTGTCAGAGCTCCCTGTACCTCTTCATGGCATTTATTACCATTTGTAATCAAAGAACTAATTGCATAATTAGCTGTTTCATGCCTGTCTCTGCCCTCTTCCTTGATGTAAAAGTCTCAAAAACTGTAGCCCCAGCTCCCTGTTCAGCAGTTTGTTCAAAGATGCTCAAAAAATATTTTTGAATGAATGCATAAGACTCTAAAAACACTAACCAGAACTTCCTAGGTCACCCTGTCTTCTCTCCTGTCATGGGGATTTCTAGCCCTACTCCTGAGCTTGGATCCTGGTTACACTGCTATGCTAAGCTGAACTGCAGCTCTTTTGCACCCTGAAGCTGTATGGCCTCAAAGTGAACGAAGAGATTGTCTGGCCCAAACCTATTCCTGATATAAGCCTAGTACTTGGTTTCACTTTGACCCTTCCTCTGGCACAGTCTGTGCTTCTGCACTGGTTGTTGGACCAGATAGTGAGCTGATGTGTTAATTTTCCCCACTCCCCCACCTTTTGTTTCATGTATATGTAGTTAGTGCAGTGCATAGAAGAATCCAGAACTCGACACTAGACTTGCTCTAGCCAGGGACTATGTGGCTTTGGGTAAGTTCCTCACTTTTTCCATCTATAAAAAGGGAAGTTGGGCTAGATTAGAGATGGCAAAGATGCGGCACACATGCTCTCATTCCCGCACCAGTGGCAGACAGTATTAATTGATCACTGAATTCTTTCTTGCTGACTCCAGACAAGCTTTAGAGCCTTAGAATTCTTCCTAAGGCAGTGCTATGACAGCCACTACCAGTTGATCAGAGTTGGCACTTACAGTGAGCTCCATTTGCCATCTGAGGACCAGATGTTCCCTAAGGTTTCCTTTTGCTCAGGGATTTGAAGATTTTGTTTCCTCCAGTGTTCTCACCAGCCTTTCTAAGAAAACCTTGTCAGCGCTCATCTCTCTGCAGTCTCTCTCTTCATACACCCTCTGTTAAGCCATGGGAAATACTCTTTGCTAAGCATTTCTGACATTCTTCCCCTCTCCCACTTGTCATGGAAGACAGCTGCCCCACCTGCTTGCAGGCCAGTCTCAGAGGTCTCCAAACTGACCAGTGTTTCGATTCAATTCATCTGAACATGCGTCAAACATTTAAAGAAAATGACAAGCCCTGTCCTTTCTTCAATGCCTTCCCCAGGCTTTCTGCAGATTCCTGGGGCAGGTTTTGTTCTCATGTTTGCCCTTCAGTTCCGACTTTTTGCTTCCTGGACTTCTCAGCCATGCACCTGTCAGCTCCCTGCTGTGCCTGTCCCTCTGTGCATTATCCCTCCCCACGCTGGACAGGGCCTCGTTTCCTGTGCTCCTTCACCATCACCACAGCCCTGCTGTCACATGACAGGCTCGATGAACCCAGGCCCATGGGTGGGAACAGGGAAGTGGAGGTAGGAGGAGCTTCCCAGAGGACGTTTGCCAGAAGTGAGTCATGAGGGTTATACGAGTAGACAGGCCAAGGACCAAAGAAGGGTAAGGCACTGCCTGTACAAAGCATGGAGTCTGGAAAGAGCTCCATAAGGTCAAGAGCTCAGAGCTGCCCAGGGCAAGAGGTTAAGTAAGTGTTGGAGCTTGAGTGATGGGCAGCGGCAGGTCTCTGGGGCCCTTGGTGGAAGCTTCTCTAGGCTGTTAATCTGGGAGTGAAGGGGCTCTTTCAGGAAGACCACTGGGCAGCCACTGCAGTGGAAGCTAGATTGGGGCAGAGAGAGAGGGTTGATGAGGAGTCCAGAGAATTATTTTCTGCTAGTCTCTGGGAGAAGAATATAAGATCTAATCAAGACCAGTGGTGGTTCTGGGGAAGGCAAGAAGACCTGAAAAATGTTTAGGGAGGGAGTGTGGGTTGGATTGGGCCAATGAAGATTGGTGGTAGGGATGAGGGCTTGAATGGTAGATGGGATTAATTTATTGATCAAACGTTTATTCAGTAATGTGTATCAGGGTTTGGTCACGAGTTCTGGGTGGGTCCTTTGCCCAGGAGTAGAATTCCCCCATAGCCTCTGACTTGCCCCCACTAACAACTCTGAGAAGACCCCTTGTCCACCCCCTTGGTGTACACATCTGAGGAGCTGGTAACTCCATGGTCCCACTGCCTGCTACTGGGAGCATCCAGACTGCCAGTGTGGTGGATGCCAAAATCAGAAAAAGAAAAAGTGAATTTTTCTCTCATGATAGATTAATGAAAAGTTTTTCAGACCCAGATGTGTGGGAGTGACTGAGTGTAAATTGTCCTGGGCATTCCAATGGAAAATTCAGAATCATGTGCTTTTTTTTTTTTTTTTTTGGTAAAACCCCAAAAATACTAGTTAAAAGAAAATTTCTCATGAAATCTGAGAATTGCCATCCTCCCTAGTGGAGATTGCCATAATGAGTCACAGAATGGGAACTGTCCTCTTGTTTGGGATTCCAGACTCTTCTGGGTCTAGGACATGGATAGTAGGCTTTGAGTCTGCATGTATCATCAGCTTCTCTTTCAGGACTTCCTCCCTCCCTCCTGGAAGGGGCAACAGGTCCTTCCAGAACCCACCTTCCCCACAGTCAGCCAGGAGGGTGGGATTTAGGAGATTTGCGGCTCTATAGCTTGACTCTTAACCATTCTGAGGATTTTACTTACTATTCTTTCATTGGCAAGTATCAGAGACCAACTTGGCCTAAACAAAAAGAGATTTTTTTTTTTGGCAGGGATAGAGAGATCATTAACCAGGAAGCCGCCAAGAGACACTGCAGTCTCCCGTTTGTGTGTCTTATTTTCTCTGGAGCCAGAAGGGCTTTCATCTTGGGATTTCTCTGAGATTGTGCTTCATGTTTCAATCTCATTCTCTCTTGTCTGGTTTTATCTATCCCTTTGACAGATTAGATGGTTGCCCCACTGTTTCCAACGTTCTCAACAGCATGAATTACGGAAGCCACACATTACTGGGAAAACCTGATTGGCTCAGCTTGAGTCATGTGCTCCCTGTCGTCCAATCAGATGTAACCAGGAAGATGAAGTCATTTCCTACAATTAATGTTGGTATGGTCAATCATCATGGGTATCCAGAAAGGGACTCACAGTCCTCCAAAAGACTCTAATATTTCCAACCTCAGTTTTCTCTTCTAGGAAGTGGGATGACAATTCCTACCTATAATGAAGGGGAAAGGAGATAAGATATGTACACGGAAGTTCTTTGTCAACTCTACAGCACCACATAAAAATAGCTATTCTATATCCATTTCTTTTCTGGGACCAGAGGCACATGCTTCCTCACTTTGTCACCCACCAGTGAGGAGATGTCCAGTAGCTGGAAGAAGCAGCTTACCCTAGAGTGTAGGATTGACATTAAGCTGCATTTTGACTGGGTGCCTGTGGACATGTATGTGAGATGGCTCGGCTGATCATGGTTCTGCTGGTTACGTGTGAGCTTTGTCTCTGCTCTAGGAGCTCTGAAAATGGGCAACAGGGTCAGCAATGAGGACATGAGTGGAGGAAGTCAGAAAGTCAAAGTCCCAAGACAATGCCAGATTCAGGATCCATGGCTGTGTCTGCATTCTGGGAACAAAGAACCAAGGAACAAGCTCAGGAGAGTGCTGAGTGGTTTGTGTGTTGCTAAAGCCAGGTTTTATAGGAGCCTTAAAAGATTAAGGCTCTCTCTCCAAAACATATAACACATATGTGATGAAAGAATGGGTCCAAATCCATCCCTTTGGACTCTAATCACATTTCATTGTCTCCTACGTGTTATTGGGTGGGAAAGGTTTTCCCTGACTCTAGATAGTTCTTCCTGTGAAGGGAATTCAATTAGCCTAACTCTGGGACCCTTTCCACCCATTTATTTTTCTACCCTGGGGAGATAGAATGACTCATCTTACCAACTGGTAAATTCAGGAAGGAAAACAGGCCATGCCTGTGTGGTGCCTTTTCTCTCACGGGAATGAGCGGTTCCAGAAGAGAACCTGAGGGCTCCACCCTGCAATAGTCTTGACAGGCTCAGCCTCCCACATAGATGTCTGCCCTGGGCAGCATTGTCTTGACGCTTAAACCCAGGATTCATTCTCCCGCCCATCTTCTGTTACATTAAGTCACATTTCCCAACTCAGCCTCTGTCAATAATACTGTTACTATTTTGATCTTGCATCTATTTGTTTCATTAAAAATTTTTTTCTAGACTAAGTGAAGAAGAAGGCTGCTACTTATTGGGAATCCCTTGGAGACCCCAACATTGCAATTGTTACTAACAACATAAATAGGATAACCAAAAGATGTAACAACAATAAGGATGATAATGGAAATAATTCCCATTTATGGAGAGCTTCCTGTATGCTCACATCCTTGCATGGATTACCTGGAATCCATGACAGTCAATGTGAGGAGGTGGAAGTTGTCTTAAAGTTATCTCCACTGTACAATTCAAGGAACTGAAGCTTGGAACTTCCCTTTTGATCCAGTGGTTAAGAATCTGCTTTCTCATGCAGGGAATGTGGGTTCGGTCTCTGGGAACCCAAGATCCCATGTGCCACGGGGCAACCTCTAAGCCCTAATACCACAATTACACTGCCTGCATGCTTCGAGCTGGTGCAGCTTAACAAGACAAGTCCATGTGCAGCAATTAGAGAAAGCTTGGGTGCAGCAATGAAGAGTCTATGCATCGCAAGGAAGACCCAGTGCAGTCGAAATAAAAATTAAATAAAGAAATGGCAGCTTGGAGTGATCTGAAGGTTAAGCAATGTGCCAAGCCACACAGATAGTCCATGGTAGAACCCCAGTCTAGCCAAGACCAAAGCCATGCTCTTAACCACCAGGCCATACAGCCTTCTGGAGAGAAAAGATCCATGGAGACAGCATCAGTAAGGAAGGCTTCCTGGAGGAGGGCTGAACGGAAGCCCTGAGCTAAATCTTAAAGGACAGACAGATAAACACTTTGAGCTGTTAGTTTAGCAATTCTGTTTTGCTTTATTCATTGGCAAGTCCCAGTGGTATGTACTCCATAACTCTTGGGTGCTTCTCCTTCGAATTTAGATATCATATCATTTGTTTAACTTGCTGAATAAAGTAATTAGTACCTGGGAGCCTGCCTGCCTGGCAGGATATATTGGTGCAGCTGACAAAGTTTATGCCTTCAGGCTGTGCGGTGGAATTTGATTTAACTTGTCCCAAGGTTAGGGAAGACGATGGGGGATTTTGGCATCTTCGCTGTCTCTGTCAAGGAGTTAATTCATTGCGAGGGTGGAGGGAGGTGGCACTGGGCTGTTTCAGCACTAATGGGACTCCAGAAGCTTTCCCACTGGAGTCTGACTTGCTTTATGGAGGCAGCCGAGCAGCTCCCAAGCTCCCTTCATGGGGAGATGCTGTCTTTCAGAGTCACAGGTGGCCCTCTCAAGCTCATGTCATTGCTGTGGCCACTGCCATGGCCTTTGCCCACAGACTGTGAGCCCTTTGGGATGGGGACTTTCTTTATCTTTGGGTCTCTGTCCCAGAAGAGACCTGGCTGGGACTCTGTCTTCCATCCCCTCTGCCCTGTCTCTTCTGTGAGGATTATTATCCTCAGCTTGAAGGGAGAATGAAATCAGCTTAGTCTTGGACTCTGGTTCATTCAGCTGACATCCTTTGTCCGCTGCTCCTCCAGGCCCATCTCTGCTGTTCCTGGGGAGAATGGACTTTTTCTTTGTCTCCAACGTTCTGAAATTTCTGCACCCTTTTAGTCTCTGTTCTAACCTTCCTTCCTCTGGTCCTTTCTTCCCTGGACAATTCCAGATGGTATAGTATTGGGAAGCTCTGTAGTTCGGGTCTGTGGGCTTTGGAGCTAGGTGGCCTGGATTCACAGGCCAGCTGTATTTCTCCTTTCCTTCTTTCCTGGGCCAGTTACTTAACCTCTGTTTGACCTGGTTTGCTCACTTCCCAAAAGGGAACAGTTGAGGTCTAGAGAGGATGAATGAGTTAATCTGTAGATAAAGCAATGGAACAGTGGCGGTACGTGGCATGTCCCACTTAAAGGGTTAAACCATCATTAAACGTTGCTCTCTCCCTCCGTCCTCTGGGTCTCCCAGGGACTCCTCACCTTCAGGATGTGCTTGGTCCTGCTGACAGCACCTCCCTGCTGAACCTGGATCCACTAGCTCCAGGTCACGGTCAAGCTGGACCTGCCCCATGAGCCTTGGCAATGGTCTGTGGATCTCAGACAGCCTGAAATGAAGTTTGCATGGAGGGCTGGCCAGCAAGTGCCTGCTCCTACCCTTGGCTCTCCCCAAGGTCATCCCAGGTGAGTTGGGCTGATTATGTCCTTCCTCTCTGCTCATGAGCTAAGCGCTCTGTGGCAGATGCTGGATTTCCCAGGTAGAGAAACCAAGGATTCTGCCCAGAGGAGGGATGAAGAGAAAGAAATGCTCAGAGGTCCTAAGCTGATGGCAGAGCATCTTGTCCTCCAAGCTCAGTGCGCTGGGGGAGCAGATGAGTGGGGAGGAGGAGTTAATCTGTAGATAAAGCACATAGAACAGCGGTGGGACATGGCATGCTCCACTTAAAGGGTTAAACCCAGGGATGCCATCCTGGTCTGAGGTCCCATCGGAGCTGCTGGGGGACGGGAGTTTCGGGGTTCTTCCAGGGAAGACTTAAGACTTAGGTGGAAGTGGAGACAGGTATTTGGCTAAGTAGCAGGGTGACTATTCTAATGGCTAGAACTGCCCCAAAGGGCTTTGTAAGATAATGAGTTCCCCGTCACCCGCACTGTAGAGGGTAAGTCTGGCCTTCTGTGGGGTCTGTTGTGTAGATAATGCTTCTTAAAAGCTTACTATGTGCTAAGCCCTGCATTAAGTCCTTTTTTATCTTGTTCACTCCTCACTGCAATTTTGTAACTGTAGGTACACCAGTCATGTCATACATAAGGAAATGAAAGCCCAGAGAGTTTCACAAACTCCCTGACAGACCCAAGTCAGGAAGGCCAGGGTTCAATCTTGACCTGACCACTTCTTATATGTCATAGGGCACATCACTTTGAGCTCCTCTAATCTTCGTTTCTGCAGCTAGAAACCCGTGAACTCAGAGTAAGTGCCCAGCAAGTGTGAGCTACTGTTTTTTTTTTTTTCCAGATGAACACAGCTGATTTCAGCATTTCCTCTTAGATTAGGTCACTGTGGTCATGTGTTGAGTCAGGCTCCTGTCCCTTTACCTTCAGTCAAATGTCTTAGCTGCCCTGGGAGCATTTTCTCAAAGAGGGTCTTCTATCTGTGAAAAAGATCTCAATCAAAGCAGTTTGGGAAGTAATGGGTTAAACAGTGCTAAATAGGTTATTTACCACAGGATTTCTCAGAGCTTTTACGATGCTAATGAGTATTGTGACTCCCTTAAAGAAGGTTAAAGTCCACAGCATCCCCACGTTTATTTAATCATGTGCATCTCTCCCTCTTTTTATTTTTGGCATCATTGCCCAGCACTGTTTGCTGACTCTCTAAGCTAATCACTTCTGGGAAAGCTCACGCCTCCCTGGCTCTTGATAAGGGGCAAGGAGAGTAATCAAGACAGGAGGCTGTCACGATAGCAGGCACCCAAGTGGACTCACAGAAGCTGCCAAGAGAATGACCTTCCTTAACTCGTGGGCAGAGGTAGGCACGCAGGTGCAAGATGTGGGTTCTTCTCTGGGTTTATTTAGGCTGTAGCAATATGGCAGGAGGAGAAATGACCATGGGCACCGAGCCCACGACCTTGCTGGGCATTTGGGTTTTGTTTATCCTTTAGACCACTTAAGCCTGTCCCATGGGCTTTAATTCTTTATCCTATATGCAAACGTTGCCCAGTTCGATTCCAGGATCTCCTTCACAGGTTCCGAGAGCGTCCAGATCATTTAATCTTTTCCCCATTGTCATTTCCAGGTCACCAAGATTCTTCCCGACTGAGATGTGTGCTCTTGCAGACCAAGATGTTTATTAATTCTACTAATTCAATACATGCCTTGTCTACCAAGAAAACAGGATATACCAAGCTTACGTTACCACATGCAGAATCTCTTACAAGGTACACTTCCCTTTCTTATTATCTAGCCTAATTATTTCTCCCTCTTTTAATACATTTTCCTGCTAATCACTGATCCATTTGGGAACAGTGTCTTGAAGACAGGAAGAAAGGGTGGGAGGTTTTGTGGGCTGCATAGCGGAGGGCTCAGTCTCAAGGCTTTAGCTCTGGAGACGCTGAGGGGCTCCTGGGGCAAGGGAGGGTGATCTTTCAGCTCAGGAAGGGTCCAGCCAGCCGGTTCTGACCCTCGTGGCCTCTAGGCCCTTGTGAAAAAGAAAAATTAGTCAGCATCAGCTCCAGTGTAGTTTGCTTCCCTTCTAATCGGTGCCAGGGCCCCAGACACCAGGGCTGTAATTACTTATGCTGTCGAGAGAAGGGAGTTCTTAAAGTGATTTATCATGGAGGTGACAGAAAATGACAATTGCTCATCACTTAAAACAATGAGCCTGCCAAATGCTGACCATGCAGGTGTGGGCATGGGGAGGCAGCGGCATTCCATCTCTATTGGACTTCATTGGCAGAGTTAATGAAAGATTAGTCCCCCAGGGAGATTTCCCTCCAGGGAGAGGCATCCCCTGGCATCTATTAGGCCTTGGTCAGGGCTGTGCCTCCCACATGGGCCCTTCTAAAAGAATTTAAAAGCATTTATCAAACTTTTACTCCATCAGGTGCTGTGCTGAGTATTTTGTGGGTATTATCTCACGACAACTGATACGAGGCAAGTGTGATCTCTCAGGTGTGCTGAGAATATGTAGGAAGCAGTGGTCCCCAAAGCCAGACCACTCCAAAGGGCTGAGAGAGCTAGTTTGCCATGGCAACCAGATAGCCATGCCCATGTACGTACTCCAAGGGCAGGAGTTGATGACCAGGCTTAAGATTCCAGAGGCAGAAGTGAGTACCAGGGCTGTCTACAGCTCACATTTGATCCCCAAATCATAGGTGTCTCCTGACTTATCATCCTAGTGTGGCCGCTGGGATGTTATTTTATGCCTTTTCTCATAGTCTTTATTTTCCTCTGCTAGTCTCTTGGACACCAAACACCCTCTGCATCATAGCCCTCCTCCACCTCTCTATTCCTAGGAAGACTGATCTCCAGTGCCCTCTTCCTCAAGGGCCAGAATAGTGTAGCGGTGAATAACGTGCAGGTGGAGATTGACTGTCTGCCTTCTGGTTCCGGCTCCACTTGTTAACTGGGTGACCTTGAGCAAATTATCCAACTTCTCTGTGCCTTGGCTTTTACCTTCTAGTAAAATGGAGGTACTAAAAGTATTCATCTCAGGCTTATAATACACATTTTATTAAAAGAAATTATAGATAGGTGGTGATGACTTTGGCTTTCCAGGTGATGCAGTGGTGAAGAATCTGCCTGCCAGTGCAGGAAACACAGGTTTGACCCCTGGATAGGGTAGATCCTCTGGAGTAGGAAATGGCACCCCACTCCAGTATTCTTGCTTGGAAAGTTCCATGGGCATGCGAGCCTGGTGGGCTACGGTCCATAGGGTTGCAAAGAGTCGGATGTGACTGAGAGATTGAGCACGAAGGCACACAGGGTTACTAAAAACCTTCAAGAAGTTAATGTATGTAATGTGCTGAAAATGACTTTAATGTTAACTATTATTCCTTCATTAATATTTTGAGCACTCACGGATTGTAAAATGGTGTAGCAGCTATGGGAAATGGGGTGGGAGTTCCTCAAAAAATTAAAAATTGAACCCGCATGTGATCCAGCCATCTCACGTCCAGGTATATATCCAAGAGAATTGAAATCAAGATCTCAGAGAGCTATCTGCATTCTCGTGTTGACTGCAGTATTGTTCACAACAGCCGTGATGTGGAAAACACCTAAATGCCCTTTGGTGGATGGATAGATAAAGAAATGGAATATTACCTACAATGGAATATTGTCTAGGCTTCAAAAAGAAGGAAACTCGGCAACATGCTACAATATGGAGGAAACTGGAGGACATTATCCTAAATGAAATAAGCCAGTTACAGAAGGACACATACTGCATGATCCCACTTATGTGAAGTATCTAAAAATAGTCAAATCCATGGAAGCAGAGAGTAGAAGAGTAGTTGTCAGGGCTGGAGGGAGGGGGAAGTGGGGAGCCGCTATTCAGTGGCTATAAAATGTCACTTCTGCAAGGGGAGTCAGTTCCAGAGATCTGGTGTACAGCACTGAGCCTATAGTCAACAATTTTGTGTTCGGTTCAGTTCAGTCGCCCAGTCATGTCCGACCCTCTGCGACCCCATGGACTGCAGCATGCCAGGCTTCCTTGCCTATCACCAACTCCCGGAGTCTACTCAAACTCATGTCCATCAAGCGGGTGATTCTATCCAACCATCTCATCCTCTATCATCCCCTTCCTCCTGCCTTCAATCTTTCCCAGAATCAGGTGGCCAAAGTATTGGAGTTTCAGCTTTAGCATCAATCCTTCCAATGAATATTCAGGACTGATTTCCTTTAGTATGTACTGGTTGGATCTCCTTGCAGTCCAAGGGACTTTCAAGGGTCTTCTCCAACACCATACTTCAAAAGCATCAATTCTTCGGTGCTCAGCTTTCTTCACAGTCAAACTCTCACATCCATACATGACCACTGGAAAAACCATAGCCTTGACTAGACGGACCTGTTTGGCAAAGTAATGTCTGTTTTTTAATATACTGTGTTATGCACTTAAAATTTTTGTTAAGAGGGTAGATCTCATGTTAAGTGTTTTTGCCATGAGAACAAAAACAAAATCCTAAAAAGAAAAAAAAAAAGGCATGAGGAAACTTTTGGAGGTGACGGATATGTTCAGTAGGTTGAAGGTGATGGGTATGTTCAGTAGGTGATGGGTATGTTCGGTAGGTGATGGGCATGTTCAGTAGGGTGGAGGTGATGGGTATGTTCGGTAGGTGATGGGCATGTTCGGTAGGTGATGGGCATGTTCGGTAGGGTGGAGGTGATGGGCATGTTCAGTAGGTTGGTAGTGGTTTTATGAGGCTGTTCATGCTTGGCTGCTCAGTTATGTCCTACTCTGTGACCCAGGGACTGTAGCCCACCAGGCTCCTCTGTCCATGGAATTCTCCAGGCAAGAATATTGGAGTGGATTGCCATTTTCTACTCCAGGGATCTTCACAACCCAGGGGTCAAACCGGTGTCTTTTGTGTCTCCTGAATTGAAGGCAGATCCAGGAGTGTAAACATATGCCCAAACTCATCAGATTGTATACATTAAATTAATTATGTGCAATTTTTGTATATCAGTTACATCTCAATAAAGCTTGTAAAAGAGAAACAAAACTCCACACTTCCTTGGAGAAGGAAATGGCAACCCACTCCAGTATTCTTGCCCGGAAAATCCCATGGACAGGGGAGACTGGTGGGCTGCAGTTTGTGGGTCGCCAAGAATCATACATGACTGAGCAAGTGAGCAAAACTCAACACAATAGGAAAACATTAAAACAAGCAAACAAACAAACAAAGAGTAAAACCACTATTTTGAGCACCCGCCAGGTGCCATTGCTGGAACTGTTGCTGGGAATACAGCAGATACCCTCAGGCACGTGGCCTCTGCCTTCAAGGCACTCAGCCTTCTCCAGAGACCAGTCACTAGTCAGATAATCACAGAAACAATTATGTACATAAAGTCATGACAAAGGCTGTGAAGAGGACGGACAACAGTAGGAGGATGTGAACTTGTCTGGGGGATCAGAAAGGGTTTCCTGGGAAGTGATGTTTAAGCTCACACCTGAAAGATGAGTAAGGGGTAAATAGACAAAGGGAGAAAAGAGGAGAGTGTTTCAAGTATACCTGCCCAAAAAGGCCTGTGCCAAGGTCCTGGGTGGGAAGAAGCATGCATTTTTGCAGATTCAAAAGAAAGATCAGCGTAGAGAGGGCATAGAATGGGGTGAATGATGTTGGGGGATGTGATTATTTCCTACATCCAGTGTTTCCCAGCCTCTTTCTGCCTCATTTCTTCTTTTCTCCCTGAGAGGACAATTGATAATTCTGACTGGTGAGCTTGGGAGGGCGGGTGAGTGCTCGGCTACCCTCGTGTCTCTATGGATGTTCTGCCCCTGTGAGGTGGAGCCTGCAGTCCTGCTGCTCCCTGTGGCTGGAGATGTGAGGCTGTTTGACACTCAGGGAAGACTCACGAGCCCAGTGCTGCCATCCGAGTTCCCAATGAGTGCCCATCACTCGTGATAGTACAGCTGGCACTTCACTCTCCATCTGCAGGCCTCCCTAAGTTCTGTATTCAAGCAGAATCAGAAACATGTGTCACTTACAAGATCTTATCAGCCACTCCTCTCTCTTCATTGTCTGGCCCAGAGTCCACTGTTTCTCGGTTTGGAGGGCTGGTCAAGTGCCAAGTAGCAGATAGTTTCCATACAACCTGTCTTTTCTTCAGAGTTGGAGGGTTGGCAGTGCAGGAAAGGAGTCCAGGAACCTCTTTAATACTGAGTGGTCCAGGGATTCAATTACACTTTTTTTTCACCAGAAAGGGAACCAATTTTAATGGAATACATCAACAGTTTAGATGGCATTGCTGACTTTTCTCCATGATGAGAAATTTTGAGTCTTCTAATTTTGCTTCTGTGAACTCACACAGCTTCTGGATCTGGCCTGGAACATGAGGGCCCCCTCATTCTTTCACCTTCACTCAGACTGAAAAATACCCATGCCTGGCCATACTTTGCAGTTCGTTATGAAAGGCACACACCTTCCATCTCATTTCATCCTCATGAGAACTCTGCAAAGAGAGGACTGTGGCCCCATTTTACAGATAAAATGTGTGAAGCTCATACAGGGGAAGTAACTGGCCCCGGGACACATAGTAAAGAGTGAACATACTAAAATTTGAATCCAGGCCTCTATGATTTCAAAACCATGCCACTGTCTGCCAGGAGACTTATTGCTTTATTGTTCAGGGTATGCTCATGAAAGAAAGATGGGGGAGCCTCAGAAAATAAGAGGCAGAAGCTTCAGGAGCCTCGGGCCAGGAACTAGAGCCATATCCACCTTCAGGATCCTTCTTTCCTCTTATTTCTTGCTTCCTTTATCCTCACAGCAGGTGGGCTATTCCCACTTAGTGGGGAATGGGACCACTCGCAGTCCTATGTGCCCATACTGCCAGTTCTAGAACTCCTGCCCATCTTCAGCTCAAAGATCCTTTCCTCAGGGCTTCCTCCCAGATGGCCAGGTTAGGTCCCCATGCCATTCTCCTCCATTGCACTGATCACAGTTTTAAATTACACAGTGCGTGGTTATCTGATGACTCCTCCACGAGACTCAAAGCCTCAAAAGGACAATGCCTAGCATATCCATTGCACTCCATAGAGCTCAGTGAATAAACTCAGCAGGTGAGGAAGAGGTGGAAAGACATTTCAGGCAGAGGGAATAACACATACCAAGGGCCAGAGGAGAGAAGGAATCTGACACTCTAAAAGCAGGGAGGTCAAGGGTCTGATCAGATTGGGCCAAAGGCAAGGAGCAGATGGTTCAGACGTTGTCAACCCAGTTAAGGATTGGGGACTTTCTCCGAGGTGCTGTGAGAAACTTTCATAAGCAGAGGAATGATGAGGTAGGATTTGTGTTTTTAGCAAGATTGTTCTGGTTATAGCAGGCGGTGAGGCTGGAGGCAGGGAGACCAGGAAGGAGGCTGTGGCACCATCCCAGGAGAGGGATGAGGGTGGCTTAGAATAGGTCAGTGGCAGTAGTGTTGGAGGGAGGTAGACACATTTGGGAGTTAGATAGGAATTGGTGTGGGGCTGAATTGAGAAAGGGGTTGAGGAAGATGCTTATGTCTGTAGCCCCAGGCATCAAAGGGCTGAGGGTTTGAGCAGGGGGGTGTGGCGGGTCTGGGCTATGGTGGGTGAAGGTCTCAGGGCTCTTGGCTTCCGACACATCTCAGAGGAGTGCTCTGAGCTGCGCCCCTGATAAAGCTCATATTCAAGGGCTCAGGGGCTCCATCCTCCACAGCTAGGCATCATCCCATTAGAGGGCAGTTCTGGTCCCTCTGTCTGACCACCTGATGTCTCACGTGAGTCAGCTACAGGAGCTCAGGATATCTCTGCTGGGTTGCAACACAGGGCAAGTCACCCTTATGTGGAAACCAGAGGAATGGTGCCTTCTCAGTCTGTATCAGCTGGACCAGCTGAACCAGAGCAGGGTTTAGGAGGTCCGAACCAATCTGGGCTTGCTCAAACAATCCCAGATGAGAGTGCCAGGGGGCTCTCTTGAGTCTTGAAAGAGACTGTGCGATCCCATGAACTGCAGCCTGCCAATCTCCTCTGTCCATGGAATTTTCCTGGCAAGAATACTGGAGTAGGTTGCCATTGCCTTCTCCAGGGGCTCTTCCTGACCCAAGGACCAAACCCAAGTTTCCTGCATTGGCAAGTGGATTCTTTACCACAGAGCCACCTGAGATGTCTGGGTCAAAAAAGGAGAGTGGACTTCCTTAACTGTCTTGTATGGTTTTTAACAGGCTCATGGGGCCTAATCCCTAGAGGGGTAGCACAGGAGGCTGGGATGGATTGATTGATGATCATTTATCCAACAAATAGTTGCAAGGCCATGGGAGTTGGAAGACCTGGACTTGCTACAAATCCTCCTGGCAATCTTGGACAAGCTTCCTATCCTTCCTGTGTTGATAATCCTAAAAGACATGCCTTACTGAGTCATTTACCTCTCCAAGTCTCTGATTACTTTAACCACTCATAATGGTCCTTTGAGGTAAGTAAGATTTTAACCGTCCCTTTTACAGATGAGGAAGCTGAGTTTGGAGAGATGTAATAACTTGTTCAAAGCCACGTGGAAACTAGGGAGAGCTTCAGTTCAAATCCAGTGCTGGAGATTAAGGGGGAGTGCACTATCTCATGGGGCATTTTGGTGGCAGTGGCTGGGCCGGGGCCGAGGGTAGGGGGAAGGGGGGTGCCCTGAAAGCATTTGGAGCAGGAGGGCAACATGACTGAATTCTTTATGGAAGATGGATTGAATGAGAGAGTGACCAGATAGGAGAACTTACAGTGGTCCATGCCAGGGATGAGACCAGAGTGAGGGCAGAGTCTGCAAGCCTGGAGAGGGGGGTGTGATATGAACTTCATTCAGTTCAGTTCAGTTCAGTCACTCAGTCATATCTGACTCTTTGCGACCCCAGGGACTGCAGCATGCCAGGCCTCCCTGTCCGTCACCAACTCCTGGAGTTTACTCAAACTCATGTCCATCGAGTCGGTGATGTCATTCAACCATCTTGTCTTCTGTCGCCCCCTTCTCCTCCTGCCTTCAATCTTTCCCAGCATCAGGGTCTTTTCCAATGAGTCAGTTCTTTGCATCAGGTGGCCAAAGTATTGGAGTTTCAGCTTCAGCATCAGACCTTTCAATGAATTTTCAGGACTGATTTCCTTTAGGATGAACTGGTTGGATCTCCTTGCTGTTCAAGGGACTCTCAAGACTCTTCATGGGCAAGGGCACATCCCTGGAATGTGGGGTGTGAGTGCACAGTGTGGTGGGGAGTGTTGGTCATGGGCTGGCAAGATGGTAGAGCCTTTAGCAGAGACAAGGAAGGAGGAGGAAGAAGACAGACTTCTGCAGCCCTTAAAGTGCCCAGCTGAAATGTTTGTCCCAAGCAGTGATGCCTAAGAGAGGCCCTGGTCTTCTTTGGTGTGAAATCCTACCTTTCTTTAATACGTTTCCATATATGTGCCATATCTCTCTGTTTAGTTTTTAAGAATCATTTGAAACTGTGCATGAGAGAGAGTGTGTGTGTATGTGTGTGTGTTTATTTCTTAGCCTTTAACCTCGTTAACTTGCACTTCTTAAATACTAATTTCCTCTCGGACTCTGACAAATCTGCTCTCTTAAAACAGCCTCAGAAGGCTTCTCCTGTCTGTGAAAGGCCAAGCGTGTGGTTGTCTCTGTGAAGAAGGCCTCTGAATGTTGCTGATCCTGGGATAATCAGCCAGGAAGGCCGAAGCTCCCGGAGCAGACAAGGTGACTCAGGGCTGGCAGCCACAGCATCTCCACAGCAGAATCTTGGTCTCTGGGCAGAAGATGCTGCAGCAAGCTGCTGGAATGAGCTGCCTCCTGCCCCGTCAGACCTAATGAGAAGAGACAGGCCAACCAGTGTCTGCTGGATGGGGGTAGGAGTGTCTATGCGGACCATGTGGATCCTTCCCTGGGCAGGCTGACAGCCCTACAGGTCTTTTAACACTGGAGGGGAAATTACCTGCCTCTTGCGGGGATGGAGCATACTGCAGCTCAGTCACCAGGCTCCTCACCAACTCTGCCGAGTTCAGAGCTGAGCCTTCCCCCAGGAGGGAGCACTGAGAGTTGAGGAGCAAGAGTGAGGCTTTTAGGAGAGGTGAAAGGTCAGGGCTTGTCCTGCAAGGGAGAGGGCACAGGGAGCAGATATGAGTAAGAGATGATAAGAGCCACTCAGCCCTCTCCTGCACCCCATACTGCATGCAGTGTGATATAGATTCGTGGTTAAAATATGTATAGAGTGCTCCCACCACTTTTCTGAGTGCTTGGCTGAGACTCCTGGCATAAAAGACACACTAACAAGAGAAAAAGAAACAGAAGTGTATTAACCTGCATACACAAGTCTACATGGGAGAGACCTAGAGAAAAATGAGTAACTCGAGGAGGTGGCTTGGAACTCAAGCTTAAATGCCATCTTCAGCTAAAGGCAAAAGAAAGAAAGGTGTCAGGGAGGCCAGTTCTGGGGTGATGACCAGGAAAAGCACAGCAAACAAGAGTAAAATTTGTAACACGTATTTAAGTTGGTGCCTTCGTCACTAGTAAGATTCTACAGTTGTCTCTGTG
This sequence comes from Redunca redunca, assembly GCA_006410935.1. Classification (NCBI taxonomy): domain Eukaryota; kingdom Metazoa; phylum Chordata; class Mammalia; order Artiodactyla; family Bovidae; genus Redunca; species Redunca redunca. Next base: position 190,940 of record SJYQ01004261.1, read on the forward strand.
GATTAACCTTTGTTCTTCCTGGTCCAGAGAGAAGGAGGGACACATTTGTAAGTTTATGTCCTGCTTTTAGGCAAATAAGGGAGGGTAGAGAGTTTTTCTTGTATCTGCTTCTTTGTAGTTGCCTTCAGCTCAAAATAATCCTTATGCTCAAGAAGTGTTCTCTGGGAGTGGCATATTCTGTTTGGAGACATCTATTTGGAAATGTGTCTGAAATCTGGCAAACCTTGGTTCAAATTCTAGCTCCACTTCTTATAGGTAAGTTACTCAATGCCTATGAGTTTCAATTTAGGTAAAATGGGGATAATAACTGAGCTGATTTCCAAGAGTGGTAGCAATGACTTGATGAGATTGTATTCATTTGCTGGGGCTGCCATAGTAAAGTACCACAACTTGGGAGGCTTAAGCAGCAGAAATGTATTGCCTTGCAGTTCTGGAGGCTAGAAGCCTAAACTGAGGTGTCAGCAGAGCTGGTTCCTTCTGAGAGCTGTGAGGGAGAATCTGGGCCATGCCTCTCTCCAGACCTCTTGTAGATGGCCATTTTCATGCTCATGTGGCATTCTCCCTTTAGGCATGTCTGTCTCCAAATGACCCCTTTTTATAAGAACATCAATTATACAGGTTAGGGCCCACCCTAGTGGTCTCATTTTAACATGCTTACTTCTGGAAAGACCCTATCTCCAAAAATGGTCATGTTCTGAGGTACTTGAGGTTAGAGCTTCAATTTATAGATTTTAGGAGAGGCACAAGATTTGGCTCATAACAGATAATGCAGTTAAGACTCTTAAATAGTGTGGGGTTAGACAGTACAGACTAAGCATTTTGTAAATCATTGTCCTTGTCACTGCCACAGTCCCTAACCTATATTCCCCATCTCATGCTCTGTGTTAGACTCAGTATCCTGCCTATTCCCCAGTGCCTATTCACCCAACTCATGGACACCCTAACCTCTATCTCCTCTCCTTCTTGACTTGTGGGTTCAAGTGTCATCCCTAACACAGAAAGTGTCACCTGTGCATGATGTGAAGTGTTGAGATCATCAAGTGTGTGGACCACAGCCTCTGGCTGCTAGACTGGTCCTAGTTCCTGACCAATAAGTAAAGTCTGCCTCCCCATCTCTGATGATCTGCACTCTGGGACCTCACTTCAGCTGCTAGAAAAGGATATGGGTAATGGTTTAGAATGTGGACCCTAAAGTCAGTTACCTCCTAGCTCAAAGACTGGCAGGCTACAGCCTGCGGGCCATATCTGTTTCACTGCCTAGTTTTGTAAATAAAGTTTTATTGGGACGTATAGTGGTGGTTCAGAGGGTGAAGAATCTGTCCGCAATGCGAGAGATCCAGGTTTGATCCCTGGGTTGGGAAGATCCCCTGGAGAATGGAATGATTACCCACTCCAGTCTTCTTACCTCGAGAATCTCATGGACAGAGGAGCCTGGAGAGCCTCAGTCCATGGGATTGCATGGAGTTGGACAGGACTGAACAACTAACGCTACTGGGACTCAGCCACATCCATTTATTAACGTATTGCTTATGGCTGCTTTCGCTTTACAAATGCAGAGTTTCAGACTTAACAATGGAGACCATACGGCTTGCAAAGCTAAATACTTCTATACTATCTGGGTTGTTATGAGAAAAGGCAAATATCTTAAGCTCTTGTGCCTCACTTTGCAATTATTAATTGGAAGTGGTAATGATACCTTCTTCTTGGTATCTTCCCCCTATTAAAATGGAGTTGGATTATTGTTTGAGCTGATATATATCATGCTGCTTAGGCTATGAATATTATTATTACATAAGTATTATTATTACACACACTGCAGCCAAACTCCACGGACTGAGAACCATGTGCTCTCAGCTGGAGGTGTAGCTAGGGCCCAAGGCCAGAGCACATAGCCTTGATGGGGGACTTCAGCCTCTCTGAGCTCACAGCATCTTCCAGCCTGAGAAGACCTTCTCTGGCTCCTTCTGGCTTGCAGAGATAGGCCTGGTGTCCCTCCAGTTTTCATTTCCAGGCTGCCCCAGGCCTGGATCTCACCCCTGCCCCTGTCCACACCATTTCCCTTGACTACTATTTATTGACAACCTATATGTGTGCAGAGGCTCTTAAGCAGGGCATTCACACATCGAGAGACAAATATGACATCATCCCTGTCTTCAAATTTATCCCCTCCTTCCACTCCTTATATAACAGGGCACCTGGTAGCTCGGACCTTACCATTTTTGAAGTAGAAAAACTTATTTTAAAAATAATGCGGTGTCTGTCTTTTAGGGTGGAGCCTGTCCCTTTATTCTTGGCCAGACCTCTTTGAGTGGGTCCTTGTGGTTATGCAAATGAGAAGCAAGTGCTCTCCTTGATACTTGGAGAAGACCTAAATGCGATGTTAGGTGTACTGCTTAGTAATGTAAATCAGGAGGGTATTTTAGCATAGCCATGCCTCTGCAAATTATGTTTCCTTTAGAGAAATCTTACCTTTCTAATTCTGGATCCAGACTGCCCCGAGCAGCCTATAAATTGTCGCATTTGTACCAAGATGGTGAGAGTTTTCTTTGAGCCCTTGATGGAAGGGAAGGAGGGACTGTGGAAGTGGGGCGCACAGAGGGGTGTGGAGCTGAACCTCTGGGCACTGCAGGGGACAGACTGGGGAAAGGTCTGGACTGGCCTCAGCCAGCACAGCCTGGCTCCACCAGGGACCCAGACTTTGGGAAATGTGCCATGAGATTCTCGAGGGGTTGTCTTACTGGGGACCTGGTGCTGGACCCCTGTGGGTGGGTGGGGTCAGTTTCAGTGGGGACCCCGTTGTCCAGCATTCTGGGATAGGATTTGAGGACCTGGGAGGCAGATCTGTGCTTGGAGGGGAAGAATTGCCCAGCATCTCAGCAGGGAACCAGTCCAGGAATAGGTGTTGAGGTCAGGTCGGGGCGAGCTGTTCCAAGGGTGACCACTTCGCGGAGTGGTTCTGAATCGTGCCTTATGCTGTACTTCCTTTTCTTTAGTCCGAAATCTTCAATAATCCTCCCGAAAGTCCTAGCTTGTTCTCAGCACTAATATGGCTAATATAGGGGTTAGCAAACTTGGGGAAGAGATGACACAGGTTCAGAAGAGCAGCCACATCCTGAGCCAGGGCATCAGAGGCGGCCACCTGGGGGCATCAGGCGGGTCACCTGGGCTTAGCAGCCTCCTGACCTCACCCGAGGCCATGGCGGCAGCTCCTTCCAGAACACCCTGTGCTGTACCTGGGGAGACTCTCAGAAGGAGCTGGAGGACTGGCTGAGGGGTCCATTTCCAGCAGTGAGGGAGATGTCATCCCAGACAAGGCAGAAATGGCAGCCTGTCTCCCTTCACTTTTTTGCCTGCTAAACCAAACCACTGGAAATGGTCTGTGCTTCCTTTTCCCTGGCACATTTCACTGTCACCTTTCCCCTGGTTGACATGCAGGATCTAAATACCTTTAATACCTATTTGGCCTATTGATGTTAGACATGACAGAGAGCCCTTGTGATAAATAAAACCAGCTGTGACAGACTGTCTGGAGCAGCCAGACCCTTCAGCACATGTGAACAGGCGCTAAAGGTCAGGTGCCAAGAGTTCACAAGGCAGAGGGAGGAGGGGACCTCGCAGGACAAGCATCCCTGGAATACAGGCTGCGGTCGTGATGGCCGGTGGCCCTCTTGCTAATTGCCATGGTGGTGAGAGGGGGTTGGAATGAAGGTGGCCGTGCAGAGTTGCAAGAGGAGAAGGGGCTTTCTCTGTCTTACTGAAGCATCTTCTGAGTGTCCTGCTTTTTGAGCTTGACAGGTAACACTTACTTTTTTAAAAATAGTTTTATTTATTTATGTTTGACTATCCTGGGTCTTTGTTGCTGCATGGACTTTCCCCTAGTTGCGGCAAGTGGGGACTGTTCTCTCGTTGCAGGGCTTGGGTTTCTCATTGCAGTGGCTTCTTTTGTTAGGAAACACAAGCTCTAGGCACACAGGCTTCAGCAGTTTTGGCACGTGGGCTCAACAGTTTGCGTCTCCTCGGCTCTCGAGCACAGGCTCAATAGTTGTGGTGCACGGGTTATTTGCTCCATGGCATGCAGGAATCTTCCTGGACCAGGGACTGAAGCTGTGTCTCCAGCACTGGCAGGTGGATCCCTTACCACTGAGCACTGGGGAAGCCCCAACTTATTTCCTAGCTCCTATCATTCAGTAAAATCTCTGGGGCTTCCATGAGCTAGATGTCCTGACTGTGTCTGCTGGTGCTGGTATCAGGATGATTCTCCATGGGGGAAATGGGAACTGGGGGCTGGAACTAGCTGCGTGTAGCAAGGCAGCAGATTACAAGCAAGTTCCCTCTGAGAGGACCCACGTAAGAAATGATTGCAGAGGGAAGAACGAGAAGAAATTGTAAGGAGGAAAACATTTAGTGCATGAATCAATCTCCTTGCATACCTTTGGGGCCCTGAAGGCACAGTCTCCTTTGCAAAGGGACCATATGGATTAAGCAGCATTTTATTTGGAAAACTCAGGCCAACAGCTTGCTTTTGAATGGCTTGGAGCCAGATGCCTGTTGGTGTATTAGTGTAATATTTGCCAGGTCCTACCTATAGGTGATTTGCATGGGTGGTCCCTGCCCCTGGGTGGAGGGCTTGGTGCTCTTTCCATGATTCTATTTAAGAAGGTCCTCAAAGCATAAAAGGAGGGCAGGACAAATGGGCTGTAAGTCATGTGGTTTGGAGAGAGCCTAGTGACCCACAGTAGCGGCTCTCTCTTTCTTCCCCTGTTTTCCTTTACTTCATAAACACCTAGTTACAAGCTGTATGAATCAAAAAATAATAATAATGAAGGGAGAGGAGGTGTAGGGAAGATTTTTATGATGTGTCTATGGGGTTGCATAGAGTCGGACACGACTGAAGCGAGTTAGCAGCAGTAGCAGCAGCAGGGAGCACAAAGGGAGGGAGGGGTGGGAACCAGCCCTCTCCCTCCACACACAGTCCCAGACACGGGCTATGACCCCTGCAGCGGGGGATCTGAGGAGGAGCTGGGTAGAGATCCAGGGTAGTTGAGGGATGGAAGAGACCTCTAAACCCAGAGCTCACCCCCAAACCCTTCAGTGCATGGCAGAAGGAGAACAGGGCAAGTGAGAAGGTTCCAAGATGGATCAGCAAAATGAAAAATCAAGGTAGAGAATACAGGAGAAGTGAGTCAACGTGGAGAGGAGACTAAAGAAGGAAGAAGCTGGCCAAGGGGGGTGGAAGATGGAGGCAGTGAGCCCTGTGCCTTGGAGCTGGAATGCCTGTGACTCAGGAGAAGGAAGCTGGGCAGAGCCCATGGAGAGACTGACAGGTCTCCTCTGCCCCCAAAGTGGAGGAGCGATGTTCTGGACTGCTGTGGGGCTGAGGTCGTTTTTCTGGAAATAATGCAGACAAAGATCTGGAACCTATGACTTTTCCTTTAGGAACTGAGTTTTCCAGGGGAGGACATTTAATAAGTTTCACTCAGGAAGTCTCTGTTACCAATAAAGACTTAACAAAGTTAATTAGACTAAACAGCAATTATCGTGTCTCCTCATTGTTCAATTATCTGCTGAACTGGTGTTTCCTGATTAATTTTCTGATTAAAATGTATTCAACTAAAAAGACTCGCAAACAGGCCTTGACAGGTTCCCAAAGAAGGAGGGATGCTGCAGCTGGCTGTGCAGGGCAGTGGGCACTGGGGCCACTGGGGTTGTGTCCCACCTTCCCAGGTAGGGGGCTGGGGCAGGTGAGAGGGCACAGGAAGGGGAGGTGGTGTCCTGCCTGCTTGCGTCCCCATAGACACCACTATGTGTCCTCACGCAGAGTCTTCCCTTCCCGAAACCTGGGCTTCCTCCTGGATGGGAATGGCGTCTTGGCAGATGGCACCTACCTGTAGGTCCACAGCAAAAACCTACGAGTCACCCACCATCTCCCTCACCCGCTCCTTAGTCTGCTCAGGATGTATGATAATTATTTCCTTACAAATGTCCTTAACTGCCTTCCGAGCTAAACCTCCATCTTGGCAAGAGACCTAACCTGACCAACCCTACTCGTGTGTGCAAGTGTGCTAAGTCGCTTCAGTTGTGTCCCACTCCTTGCGACGCTATGGACTGTAGCCCGCCAGGCTCCTCTGTCCAAGGGAGTCTCCAGGCAAGAACACTGGAGTGAGTTGCCACGCCCTCCTCCAGGGATCTTCCTGACCCAGGAATCGAACCCACGACTTGTACAGCTCCTGCACTGCAGGTGGATTCTTTCCTGCTGAGCCACAAGGGAAGCCCCAGCCGCACTCACTGGTCCTGTGATCATCAGCAGCTCTGAGCACTGCTACAGAAACCCTATAACGCCGCTGGCTGGTCTCGCTCTGAGTTCATGACTGCAGACCTCAGGTATGCACTGGACAGTGCCGGCAATGCCATGACACCTCCTCCCCGTGTTCCCTTTCCCACTCAGAGACTGCAGTTTCTCTTTGCTCAAACCCCCCAACCCTCCCCTACAGTCTCACTGTCAGCTCATGACCTTGTCTTACACTTCAATGAGGTGTAGAAGCAATCAGACAAGCACTCCTGTGTCTTCCCATCACTAAATTGACAAACCTCCTATTACAATGGCAGACGTGTCCCTACTCTTAACAGCGGCCGACCCCTCCACGCTGTCCCGGATCCCATTCTTTCTCACCTTCTCAAGGACTTTGTTCCTGTAAATATCCTTTCTCTTTCCTGCATCATCAGTTTCTCCCCTCTCAACTGGATCATTCCCATTAGCATACAAAATGCTGTAGTACCTCTCGTCTTAAAAAAAAGAGAAAACTCCCTTCAAACAGCACATAGACGATATAGTTGTTCTTCTGAAGGTCGAATGCACTTTACAATCATAGAAAGTGAAACCAAAGTTCCTTCCCTTAGCCTCGCATCCTATCCCTGTATTGCCCATTTTCTACTATCCTTTACAGTGAAGTTTCTCAAAGGAGTTGTTTAGATTCACTGTCTTCACATCCACACTCTCATTTTTTTTTTTTCCTCCACATACTTGAACTTGGCTTCCTTCTTCTCTAGGTGACTGAAATTGCTCTCATCTCAGCCAAGAGTTCACACGTTTCCCAATTTAATGGCTCTTTCTCTTTCTCCAGTTACCCAGACTCTCAACAGGATCACCCGTTTCTCTCTGAGACACTGGACTGGTTCTCCTCCTGCCTTGCTCTCTGCACTTTCTCAGTCTGCCTTGCTGGTTCCTCCTCAACTCCAGACTGAAACCCTAGGGAATCCTATACCTTCTTTTCTCCTTCTCTACCCTTTTTCGGTGATCTCATAAGACTTGGCTTCAAAACCATGGCTTTCAATATCTCCTCTAAGCTGACTCGCACGTTCATATCTCCAGCCTAAATCTTTCCCTTGAGTTCCAGTGTGAATGTCCAACTTGGAATTCCACATTTCCACTTGAATATCTAATAGACATTTCTAACTGAATCCATCCCAGAGCAAACTGCTGATCTCCCTCTGTACCTAACTCAAACCCACCCCTCCCCCAGTTCTTCACATCTCAGTAAATGTCCCCTTTGTTACCCAAGTACTCAGGCTAAAAACATGGCATCTTATTTGAGTCTGCTCCTCCTCTTCCACTCACATCTAAGCAGTGAGTGTTACCTTCAAACCATATCTTGATTCTGATCACTCCCCTCCATCTCCACTGCTACCATTCCAGGCCAAGTCATGTTCATTCCTGCCTGGACCAATGCCTCCTAACATTGGCCTCTACTCTGATTCCTATAGTGCACTTTCCCCATAGAGCAGTGTATCAGTTACCTACTGCTGAGCAACAAGTCGTCCCCTATCTTTATTTGTTTATGATTCTGTGGGTCAGCAGTTTGGGTCAGGCTCAAGCTGGCTGGTTTCTCTGCTGGTCTGACCTGGGCCATTCATTCCACTGCAGTTAGCTGACAGATTGGCTGGGGCTGGTTGGTGTAGGGCTCCTCAGCTGTGGGATCTTGTCTCTGCTCCATGTGGTTTCGTCTTCTAGTAGGATAGTCTGGGTTTCTTCACACGGTAGGATGGTTTGTGTCTGATCTTAATCTGTAAAGTTGACTGGGTGACGACACAGAGAAGTCAATGTCATTGAAAGAATCATTTAGACTTACCACAGTCCCATTAGAAGTGAGAAGCACAGAACTCCATGCAGGGCCTCCAGATCACCAGTGTCAGTGAGGAGGCAGAAGGGAGTAAGGGGAAGGCACTGGCCGCAGTCTTTACTGGAATGTGTGTGGGAAGCAAGGCAGGGCAGGGTAACCAGCTTAGAACTGGCTGGTTTGAATAATTCTAGCAGGCTCTGAGGCATAGGAGCTATCTCTACTTGTTTGGTAGCAGGCTCTGGTTGATTTGGGGGGGGTGGGGGTGGGCGGAAATATTGGCCTAGTGTGAGAGTTAGATAAAAGTGGTAACTGGGGTTATGGTCTGGGAACTGGTTGGTATATATATGAAAGGTGGGCTCACTGACAAACTGTTTATTGTCGAGGAATTGGCCAGCTCTGGGAGGGGCAGTCTCTTTCCAGTCAGCAAGACCCTCTAAAGATACCTAAACATTATAAAACATAGAAAATAATAAATATGATTAGCACATATGGTAAAGAATCTTCCTGGAATCCAGGAGATCTGGGATCATGGGTTCAATCCCTGGGTTGGAAAGATGCCAGGAAAAGGGAATGGCTACCCACTCCATCATTCCTGCTTGGAGAATTCCATGGACAGAGGAGCCTGGCGGGCTACAGTCCACAACATCACAAAGAGTTGGATATGACTGAGTGACTGACACATTAGTATTTCACACAAAGTAAGCACATAGGGTATCAAGATGGTCAGTGTGGAGGGAAAGTGAACAGTGCCTCTGTTGAGGTTTAGCTTTTGAACCGCCAAACATTTCACTGCATTGATCAAAGTAAGTCATGAGGCCAGCTCAGATTCAAGCGGGGCGGGGAAACACGCTTCTCCTCTTGGTACTGCTGCTGCTGCTGCTAAGTCGCTTCAGTCGTGTCCGACTCTGTGCGACCCCATAGACGGCAGCCCACCAGGCTCCCCTGTCCCTGGGATTCTCCAGGCAAGAACACTGGAGTGGGTTGCCATTTCCTTCTCCAATGCATGAAAGTGAAAAGTGAAAGTGAAGTCTCTCAGTCATGTCCGACTCTTCAAGACCCCATGGACTGCAGCCCACCAGGCTCCTCCATCCATGGGATTTTCCAGGCAAGAGTACTGGAGTACCATCTCCTTCTCCACTCCTCTTGGTGAGGGAGTGGCAACTCTAACAGCAAAGGATGTGCATAGAGGGATTGCAGGAAATTGGAGCCATATTTTGGAACCTTTTACAGGCAGCTAGAATGGCAAAAGTAAGAATCAGAGACTATTGCTCTCCTGGGTAAAACCCTCTGATGGCCTCCTTCATGCTGCTACTGAAATAAAAACCCATGGTCCAGCAGCCCTCCATGATCTGGTCCCTGCCGACCTCTTTAGGGTTATCCCTCACCCCTACCCTTCATTCACTGTGCTCTGGTCACCCTGGGCCTCTGTCTGCCTCATGGCTGCTCCTAGCTCATTCAAGCCTCAGGAGCTTTTCTTCTGGAATGTTATTCTAAAGAACTTAACCATTTTGGCGTCTGCATCCATTTTTAAGATCTCAGGTCAAGAATGTGCATGCTGTTGCTCAGTTGTGTGCGGCTCTGCGACCCCCCCTGGACTGTAGCCCACCAGGCTCCTCTGTCCATGGGATTTTCCAGGCAAGAGTATGGAGTGGGTTGCCATTCCCTTCTCCAGCGGATCATCCCGATCCAGTGAACAGTCTCGAGTCTCCTGCATTGGCAGGCAGATTCTTTACCACTGAGCCACCTGGGAAGCACCAGCTCAAGAACAGCAGCCCAGAAAAGAATTTAACATGCCAACCAAAATAATCTTTTCTTACCTCTACCATGAGAGTCCCTCTCTATATGGCCCTGTATTGTTTTTATTAATTACAATGACTAACACTTACATAGTGGTTACTATGGGCCAGGCCTGTTCAGTGTCTTTTATGATATTGACTCACTGCATCCTCATAACCACCCTGTGAGGTAGATACTATTAACATCTTCGTTTTGCAGATGGGGAAACTGAGGCACAGAAAAGTTAAGTGACTTATTCAAGCTCACACGTTTTTAATTGTGTTTGTTGTTGTTTGCTTCTTTATTTTATTATAATTTTTTTCACTATAACCTAAGTTTCACAGGGATAAGACGTTGGCTCCCCTGTTCAGTGTTAAATTCCTAGTATCTAGAATAATACCTACTACCATAGTAGGTGTTCCATAAATGCTTATTGAATAATTGAATAAGTCTTCCAGTCTAACTTACTGCCGAATCTATCATACATCCTAAACATTTCTTAATTTCAGGCATTTCTATCTATATTTCTACCACATAAGTAAGGATAATCTCTTGCTTGGTCCCCCCCTTTTTTTTTTTTAAGAAATTTTTATTGGAGTATAGTTGCCTTACAATGTTGTATTAGCTTCTATTGTACAGCAAAGAGAATCGGCTGTGTGTATATATATATATATATGCGCCCTCTTTTTTGGGTTTCCCTTCCATTTAGGTCATCAAAGAGCACTGAGTAGCGTTCCCTGTGCTGCATAGCAGGTTCTCACCTCTTATCTATTTTATACACAGTAACAATAGCGTGTATATGTTAGTCTCAAACTCCCAATTCATCCTGCCCTCGGTTCCCCACTTATTTTTCATACATTTGGTCTCTATGTCTGTCTCTATTTCTGCTTTGCAGATAACATCATCTATACCATTTTTCTAGATTTCACATATATGCATTAATATATGATATTTATTTTTCTCTTTCTGACTTACTTCCTACCTGGTCCCTTGTATCAACCTGTGTTGACTGAATTTCACTTCCTCTGACTCACTGCAGAATGAGCAAGCTGAAATAAAAAGTGCGGCTACAGTCTTCTGTTTAAAAACCTCTCATAGCCTCTGATTATCATCACGACAAACTACAAACTCCTTAGAACAGCCTACAATGGGCCTTCCTGATCAGGCTCCCTCTGCTTTTCTTCCAGAATTTCTAAAACCAAGCTCTCCATTGCTTCCCAAACTTGCAGACTTCTTCCCACACCCCTGCCCTTGTGTGGGGTGCATGTCCTCTCTCCAGGCAGACACCTATTTATCTTTTGAAACCCATTTTATTTTTTAAAATTAATTTTTTTATTGAAGGATAATTGTTTTGCAGAATTTTGTTGTTTTCTGTCAAACCTTCACATGAATCAGCCATCAGTTCAGTTCAGTTCAGTCACTCAGTCGTGTCCGACTCTTTGCGACTCCATGAATCGCAGCACGCCAGGCCTCCCTGTTCATCACCATCTCCCAGAGTTCACTCAGACTCACGTCCATCGAGTCCGTGATGCTATCCAGCCATCTCATCCTGGGTCGTCCCCTTCTCCTCCTGCCCCCCATCCCTCCCAGCACCAGAGTCTTTTCCAATGAGTCAACTCTTTGCATGAGGTGGCCAAAGTATTGGAGTTTCAGCTTTAGCATCATTCCTTCCAAAGAAATCCCAAGGTGATCTCCTTCAGAATGGACTGGTTGGATCTCCTTGCAGTCCAAGGGACTCTCATGAGTCTTCTCCAACACCACACTTCAANCTTTACTAGCATGTGAGATGAGTGCAATTGTGCGGTAGTTTGAGCATTCTTTGGCATTGCCTTTCTTTGGGATTGGAATGAAAACTGACCTTTTCCAGTCCTGTGGCCACAGCTGAATTTTCCAAATTTGCTGGCATATTGAGTGCAGCACTTTCACAGCATCATCTTTCAGGATTTGAAAGAGCTCCACTGGAGTTCCATCACTTCCACTAGCTTTGTTCGTAGTGATGCTTTCTAAGGCCCACTTGACGAGGTCAGGGGCGGCCGGGAGGAGGCACCCCACGTCCGAGGTCAGGGCGGCAGCATGCATTAGAATATGATATTTAGCTTTCTCATTCTGACTCACTTCACTCTGTATAATAGGTTCTAGGTTCATCCACCTCATTAGAACTGACTCAAACGCGTTCCTTTTTATGGCTGAGTAGTATCCGTTGTGTATATGTACCTCAACTTCTTTATCCATTCATCTGTAGATGGACATCTAGGTTGCTTCCATGTTCTAGCTATTGTAAATAGTGCTGCAATGAACAATGGGATACATGTGTCTTTTTCAATTTTGGTTTCCTCAGGGTATATGCCTAGGAGTGGGATTTTTGGGTCATATGGTGGTTTTATTCCTAGTTTTTTAAGGAATCTCTATACCATCTTCCATATTATCTGTATCAATTTACATTCCCACCAACAGTGCAAGAGCGTTCCCTTTTCTCCACACCCTCTCCAGCATTTATTGTTTGTAGACTTCTTGATGATGGCCATTTTGACTGGTGTGAGGTGATATCTCATTGTAGTTTTGATTTGCATTTCTCTAATAATGAGCATTATTCTCTAACAATGGACTGTGAAGAAAGCTGAGTGCTGAAGAACTGATGCTTTTTAATTGTGATGTTGGAGAAGACTCTTGAGAGCCCCTTGGACTGCAACGAGATCCAACCAGTCCATCCTAAAGGAAATCAGTCCTGAATATTCATTGGAAGCACTGATGCTAAAGCTGAAACTCCATTACTTTGGCCACCTCATGCGAAGAGTTGACTCATTGGAAAAGACTCTGATGCTGCGAGGGATTGAGGGCAGGAGGAGAAGGGGATAACAAAGGATGAGATGGCTGGATGGTATCACCGACTCGATGGACATGAGTTTGAGTGAACTCTGGGAGCTGGTGATGGACAGAGAGGCCTGGCGTGCTGCGATTCATGGGGTCGCAAAGAGTTGGAGACGACTGAGCGACTGAACTGAACTGGACTGTATAATGAACCATGTTGAGCATCTTTGCATGTGCTTGTTAGCCATCCATATGTCTTCTCTGGAGAAATGTCTGTTTAGGTCTTTTCCTCACTTTTTGATTGGGTTGTTTGTTCTCCTGGTATTGGGTTATATGAGCTGCTTGTATATTTTGGAAATTAATCCGTTGTCAGTTGTTTCATTTGCTATTATTTTCTCCCATTCTGAGGGTTGTCTTTTCACCTTGCTTAAAGTTTCCTTTGCTGTGTAAAAGCTTTTAAGTTTAATCAGGTCCCACTTGTTTACTTTTGTTTTTATTTCCATTACTCTAGGAGGTAGGTCATGGAGGAGGTAGGTAGGATCTTGCTTTGATTTCTGTCATCGAGTGTTCTGCCTATGTTTTCCTCTAAGAATTTTATAGTTTCTGATCCTACATTTAGGTCTTTAATCCATTTTGAGATTATCTTTGTGTATGGTGTTAGGAAGTGTTCTAATTTCATTCTTTTACATGTAGCTGTCCAATTTTTCCAGCACCATTTATTGAAGAGGCTATCTTTGTCCCATTGTATATTCGTGCCTCCTTTGTCAAAAATAAGGTACCTGTGAAAGTGAAGAAGAACTAAAGAGACTCTTGATGAAAGTGAAGGAGGAGAGTGAAAAAGTTGGCTTAAAGCTCAACATGCTGAAAACTAAGATCATGGCATCCGGTCCCATCACTTCATGGCAAATAGATGGAGAAACAGTGGAAACAGGGGCTGACTTTATTTTTTTTGGGCTTCAAAATCACTGCAGATGGTGACTGCAGCCATGAAATTAAAAGACACTTGCTCCTTGGGAGAAAACTTAGACAGCAGATTAAAAAGCAGAGACATTACTTTGTCAACAAAGGTCCATCTCATCAAGGCTATGGTTTTTCCAGTGGTCATGTATGGATGTGAGAGTTGGACTATAAAGAAAGCTGAGCACCAAAGTATTGATGCTTTTGAAGTGTGGTGTTGGAGAAGACTCTTGAGAGTTTCTTGGACTGCAAGGAGATCCAACCAGTCCATCCTAAAGGAAATCAATCCTGAATATTCATTGGAAGGACTGATGGTGATTCTGAAACTCCAATCCTTTGGCCACCTGATGTGAAGAACTGACTCATTTGAAAAGACCCTGATGCTGGGAAAGATTGTAGGCAGGAGGAGAAGGGGACAACAGAGGATGAGATGGTTGGATGGCATCACTGACTCAATGGTGTTGAGTTTGAGTAGACTCCGGGAGTTGGTGATGGACAGGGAGGCCTGGCGTGCAGGGGGTCCATGGGATCACAGAGTTGGACATGACTGAGAGACTGTACTGAACTGAAACCCATTTTATTTACTTAAATTTTTTTTGATATGGACCATTTAAAAAGTGTTTATTGAATTTTTACAATACTGCTTCTGTTTTATGTTTCAGGTTTTTGGCCATGAGGCATGTGGGATCTTAGCTTCCCAACCAGGGATCAAACCCGCACCCCCTGCATTGGAAGGTGAAGTCTTAACAACTAGACCACAGGAAAGTCCCTTGAAACCCACTTTAAATGATCCCCATTTATATTCACAGACACATAGTTTGTTTTTCATTTCTCCATATCACACATACTCATTTATCAATGCATGCATCCATCCATCTAGCAAATATTTACTCAACCCAATCTTTAGAAGCTCAGTCTACAGTTTAGAGAAGTGCAGTATTATTATTTTTTTAAAATACTTAATCATTGGCGTGTTTGTTTCTTCCTTTACATTGAAAGCCTCATTTGTTTTTATATCCTTAATGCCTAGTTTAATAAATGTTTGCTGAATAAATGACGATAATTATGAAACAAACCAGCATAGACTATTGAGAGAGAATTGGAGCAGACCTAACTCAGTGTGCAATGATCAGGGAAGGCTTCCCGGGAGAGGTGATGTTTGAGCTGAGATTTACTTGTTTCTTGACTTTTCCCCTCAGATTGTGAGCTTCCTAAGGACAAGGATTCTGTACCATTCACATTTTTATCTGGGCCAGCATGTAACACTGTGCTTTATACATGTTAATTAACTCAATAATTCTTTTTCACTTTTTCTTATCATGGTAAAACACACACAACATAAAATTAACCATCTTAACCATTGTTAAATGTATAGTACATTCATATTGTCATGTGACCATCACCACCATCCATCTCCAGAACTCTTTTTCATACTCCAAAACAAGAAATAATTTTTGGATGGATGAATGAATATTCTTTTTCTTGCTCCCTATTCCTGCATGCTGATCCCATATCCAGTATTTAAGGCAACTCAATAATTCAATTTACCTATGACATTCCTGTCTAGAGTAAGCCTAGCCATGCTATTCAAAACCAGACAATAAGACTTGGAAATCTACCGGGAATGATCAGATTCACACTAAAATCACATGCATTTTGCCTTTGAACTCTTCGTAATTCAGAGTTTCCTACTCCCAGACCTGGGAGGGTTTGTGTGTCTTATCAAATTTGCCGCTGAGTTGGAATTCTACCTTGTTCTCTGGCATCTGAGCCCAAGGGTTCTAATTGGAATGGGAAGGCTGATTAGTTGCACGCTCACCCCCTTCTCCTGCTTCCTCCCTCCCCGTGTTAGCTGTGTAGGCATCTGTCTCTCCTGCCAGATTACAGGCTCCTTTGAGGCCAGAGACCGTACCTTGGGCATGTTTGTATTCCCCACAGTGCCTGCCACATTGCAGGCAGGCATCAATAAAGGGTTGTTAAATAAATAAACAAATAAATAACCCACACTGAGCAATTTATCCTAATTAACTCCTTGGAAGTATTTCCCTCAGGATGGATTCAATATGTGGTTTCTCCTGTCTTCTAAAAGGTGTACGCTTTATCTACACCTACACCAAATCACGGTCATTTCAGATTCCATGTCATTGGTCTCCAGAAACAACGTGTACAGGTCTCTCCATCCTGGACTGTAATAACAGACTCTGCAGCCTGAGAGCCCTCCTGGATTCCCAGCTTGATGTCTGGGAGGGAGGTTTGGTCTCATTGACTCCAGAAGTGACACTGCATTGTGACTTAAATATGATAGTGTGATGGTCATAGGCCAGGAACTCAGGACAGTATGAGGAAGGATTTTTAACCCTGGGGCCTCGGCTCCAAACCCAGTGTGGTGCGTGAGTCAGCAGCTTGGCTGTGAGGGGCCAACTCTGCCTTAGCTGTGTTGACAGCAGTGACCTAAAACGTTTGGTCTGGGACTTCCTTGGTGGTCCAGTGGTCCTAAGACTCCCTGCTCCCAATGCAGGGGGCCTGGGTTCCATCTCTGGTCAGGAAACTAGATCCCACGTGCTGCAACTAAAAGTCCTGCTTGCCTCAACTGAGATTCAATGCAGCCAAAGTAAAAGAAGAAAGTTTGGTCTGCTGCATCTTCTTCCACCCAAAGCTTGGCTCCCAGTCTCAGCTCCCACCTTTTCAGGTGAGGACAGATTAGTCCAAAGCTTCAGTGTCATTGAGTGGAACCAGAAGAAGGTTTGAGAAAGGGTTTACATTGGTGCTTAGAGCTGATCATCCACCGGGGCTTTTTCCCTGGGCATGTTTCCTTTGTACCCCTCTTACCTACTCTCAAAGGAGGAGAGACCCTCCATAAAATGGCCACGCCCATGTTTGCACGACTTCTTTGAAGCCCCATTCGGTGGTACTGTGGCCCAGTATGCCAGCCCCGAATTTGAGCTCTGAAGAGGGGCACCTCTCCTCCAAGAGGTGGGGGACCAGGTGGTTGGGAAGGTACAAGTTCTTTGATTTCTCCTTAGATCCCAGCATCTCCCTTCCCACTACATCCAGGCTCTGGGCCCAATTTGGTTCTGGGGATGGGAACTTGAAGGAGCTCTCATTTAGGTTTTGGTATCAAAGGACTCAATCTAATCTTGGAGAGAAGCCCTCTGCTTAATCCTGAAACCAAAGCCCTCCTTTGTACCCCTAGTATCTGGGACTTAATTTGCATGCACCTCACTCATCACCTTGTGTTTTGGTTTTGTACCCCAGTCCTGCTAGCCCTGAGGTCTTACTTTGTTCAGACCATCTTTGTGGGGTGGGATTCTGTCTCTGAGCCCAGGGCCCTAGGACCTTAACCTTCCTTACTTCGTGCCAGGTTCTTTACATTGGCCTGTTCCACTCACCTTTGAAGAACTTACTTTTTTGTCTAAATCTTTTTGCAGCTGAACTTGCTTGGGAAACTGTTCATCTGTTGATCACTCCTTAGCCTGTCTCTGGACCCTGGGGCACCACTGGCATGAGTTGACTTGTTTCAGTAAGTTTCAGCTGGGCTCAGCTTCTTGCCATGGCCGCATTCCAGCTGATCTGCTGGGTCCTCAGGCACCAGCCTCTCCTGGCTCAAACCTCTGCTCCTCCACTGATCTATCTTGCATAAGACTACCTAGGTCTAGATAGAATTTCTTCACTCTTGATCATTGCAGTACTGTCCCACATAACAGCTTAAAATAATGAAAAGCTGTTTTTTTTTTTTCTTTTCAACATTGTTAATTTACCATCAGTCATTAGTTCCCAAACAGAATATATTTAAGAGTGGATGAAGACTAAACCATAGGCTTCCCAGGTGGCACAGGCTCCTCTGTCCATGGAGAGTCTCTAGGCAAGAATACTGGAGTGGGCATCCTATCCCTTCTCTAGGGGACCTTCCTGACCCAGGAATTGAATTGAGGTCTCCTGCATTGCAGGTGGATTCTTTATCAGCTGAGCTGCTAGGGAACCCCCGGTGGTAAAGAACTCTCTGGCTAATAAAGGAATCATGAGATACAGGTTCAATCTTTGGCTCAGGAAGACTCCCTGGAGGAGGGCATGGCTACCCACTCTAGTAGTCTTGCCTGGGGAATCCCCATGGACAGAGGAGCCTGATGGGCTACAATCCACAGGGCCACAGAGAAGGACACAACTGAAACGATTTAGCACACACCCACATGCAGATTAATAGGAGAAGATATAGTACTGGCAGCATGTTTAATAGAGTAAAATATAATTGTACTCTGTGATTTCAAGTTAATATGTAAATAATATAATTGAATTTATGATTGAGTTTTTAGATGACTTGGCTCTATCTATTCCTGCGGTGGTAGTTTTGGAGGCAAACGAGTCTTCTCTTCTGAGGACTGGTTTGACAAGTACAAATAAAGGTAAGAAATGGTGATCTCATTAATTCGTGCATTCACTCACTCATTTATTAATTCATGCATGTATTTATGCATTTGTCATCCTACCACACACCCCTGGAGTGCCCAGAATGTCCTAGACACTGGACCAGTTGTTGGAGATTTGGAGGTAGGGATGCCAACCTCAAGGACCAACAGTTTCAGAAAAAGAGGCAGATTATTGCAGTGCATGGGATTATGGGAGGCAGCCTCTCTGATGGCCCCTTATGGTCTCTGCCTCTTGTGTTTACGCCCTCACGTATAGTAAGTCACCTACAAACGTATGAATTCCGTTCTGAGAGTGCATTCCTAAGTCCAATTTATTTGTTAAGTCCAACAAATGTAGCCTAGGTAGCCAACCTGTACTACAATCAGCTATGCAGTACTCTATGTAATAGGTTTATAGGACTTTTCACACAGATAACGGGCTTTCCTAGTTCATCTGGTGAAGAATCTGCCTGCAATGGGGGAGACCTGGGTTTGAACCCTGGGTTGGGAAGATCCCCTGGAGGAGGAAATGGCAACCCACTCCAGTATGCTTGTCTGGAGAATCCCCATGGACAGAGGAGCCTGGCAGGTTACAGTTTTGGGGGCTGCAGAGTCAGACACGACTGAGCACAGCACACAGATAATACATAAAAAGCAAGCAAACTCAAAAAAGTAAAGAAAATAGTTTTAATCTTACAGTACAATGCCTTGAAAAGTACAGTAGTACAGAACAACAGCTGGCATACAGGGCTGACATTGAGCAAACAGGCAAGAAGAGTTACTGACGGGAGGAGGGAGGGGAGGAGGAGGATGGTGGAGCTGAAGGATCGTCAGCAGCAGGAGACGGAGGGCAATTTCACTCACGCCTGATGTTGACATAGGTTCTGACTCCTTGCTGGATTCAATTCTATCCACCTTCCTAAAAAAACAGTCCAGTGATGTCTGGATAACAGCTCTTCTTTTTCTTGTCATAGAGGACGTAGCACTGGATTGTCTTCTGAACGACTGGAGGCGACCTTTGTGTACCGTTCAACTTTCAGTCCTGTGCTTTAAAAACTAACAGTGCCTCCTCAAATAAAGAAAGTCGCTTGCTTCTGGACATCTTGGGCTTGAAGTAAAGCTACGACACTACTCTATTCTATACAGTATTGTATGGTAAAGGACACAAAAGCACAACTGCTTGTAGAGGATGCACGCGCATGACAATGTACGCCAGACATGTGAACCTGTGTGCCTGGACATGCAAATGGATGTTCGCCTCTTTGGAAATTTGCAACTTGAGCATTCATATGTAGGGGACTTACTGTACTCCCTTCTCTCGTCTGTGGTCTGGACCCAGTGACTCACTTTTTAAAAAAAATATTTATTTTTGCAGGCTAATTACAATATTGTGGTGGGTTTTGCCATACATTCACATGAATCAGCCATGGGTGGACATGGGTTCCCCATCCTGACCCTCCCTCCCACCTCCCTCCCCATCCCATCCGTCAGGGTCATCCCCGTGCACCAGCCCTGAGCGCCCTGTCTCATGCATTGAACCTGGACTGGCGATCTATTTCACATATGGTAATATACATGTTTCAATGCTATTCTCCCAAATCATCCCACCCTCGCCTTCTCCCACAGAGTCCAAACATCTGTTCTTTACATCTGTGTCTCTTTTGCTGTCTTGCAGATAAGGTCATTGTTACCATCTTTCTAAATTCCATATATATGCGTTAATATACTGTATTCGTGTTTTTCCCCTGGTGGCTCAGACGGTAAAGCGTCTGCCTACAATGTGGGAGACCCAGGTTTGATCCCTGGGTCGGGAAGATCCCCTGGAGAAGGAAATGGCAACCCACTCCAGTAGTCTTGGCTGGAAAATCCCATGGATGGAGAAGCATGGTAGGCTACAGTCCATGGGGTTGCAAAGAGTCGGACACGACTGGGCCACTTCACTTTTCTTTCACTCTGTATAATAGGCTCCAGTTTCATCCACCTCATTAGAACTGATTCAAATGCTTTCTTTTAAATAGCTGAGTAATACTCCATTGTGTATATGTACCACAGCTTTCTTATCCATTCGTCTGCTGATGGACATCTAGGTTGCTTCCATGTCCTAGCTATTGTAAACAGTGTTTCGATGAACATTGGGATACACGTGTCTCTTTCAATTCTGGTTTCCTTGGTGTGTATGCCCAGCAGTGGGATTGCTGGGTTGTATGGCAGTTCTATTTTCAGTTTTTTAAGGAGTCTCCACACTATTCTCCATAGTGGCTGTACCAGTTTGCATTCCCACCAACAGTGTAAGAGGGTTCCCTTTTCTCCACACCCTCTCCAGCATTTATTGTTTGTAGACGTTTTGATAGCAGCCATTCTGACCAGCGTGAGATGGTACCTCATTGTGGTTTTAATTTGCCTTTCTCTGATTTTAACAGCTATAGGAACAGTGATGGGATGTTGCTTCTGTGACCAGGTTCCTGAAAGGCTCTGGCTTTTGTCTTGACTTGCTCTCCTCCCTCTCTTGCTCTCTTGCTCTGAGGGAGGCCAGCTCTATGAACAGACTCACGTGGAAGGAACTGACATCTCCAGCCAACAGCCAGTGAGGACTTGAGGCTTGCCAACAGCTACAGGAATGAGCTTGGAAATAGATATTCTGAAATCTACTAACAGCCACGTGAGTGGACTTGGAAGTGGATCTTTCCTCTCTTGACTGAAGCATCCCAAGGCGCTTAAACAGATGCAGCCAGCTAATCCACACCCAGGTTCCTGATGCATAGACACTGTGAGATAAAAACTGCCAAGTTTGTGGGCAATTTGTTATGCAGCAGTAGATAACTAATACAACATGGTGCTTCGCTCAATCGATAAAGCATGTATTGTAGGAGTACAGAGGGAAAAGCGATTAACTCTGCATGGAGATGCTGGGCAAGGTTCCCCTGTGGAGAGAATGATCCTCCAGCTGGAGAAGATGGGCATAGATAACTGGTGGTGGTCCATCCTCCCCGACCTCTCTCTTTTATCACTACTGCACAACCTCCCAGCTCCTCCCTGAGAGTTCTCACCTGATAAAGTACCTGGGCCCTGCCATTCCATAGATCTGGACTAATGCGCCACTGGTAATGGACTAAGAAGGATGCTTCTCTCCTCACATCTCTCTTTCAGCCACACTGGGCTGGCCCTCTCCTGGCTATCTCAATTGGATCCCAGTCCTGGCTGTTTTTGCCCCAGAAGGGGCCTCAGACATTTCATCTTTCATTTTCAAAGTCTGCTCCAGCATAACTCCACATATCTCCCTGTGCCCTCCTCAATTAAAAATGACACAGAAGTAAAGGAGACACATAACTCTTTGAAAAGCCTTCCAGATCCAAACTTTTTAATGAAGACAGAATATAAAGAGCCTGTCTTATCTCTCCGATGCAACTCCCATGTGCTGTAATCAAGCAGAATTAATTAAAAGCAATCAAGTGGTGAGTTGGCATGGGGGCCTGCGGCACCAGTCTTTCATCTTAGCCACATGAGTCCTGTCCCCGAGGGGTGGGGCTCTGGGCAGCAGAGAGGGGTGGGCCCAGTGCTGGGAGGGAAACCAGTTCACCCAACAAGCTTGAATTGCCAGGGCATGGCCAGTGCTGATGGAGAGAGTTGGGTCCGACTCACAGAAGCATTTCTGCATTGTTCTGGGTGAAGAGTCCAGACTAGATTCTCAACCTTGCAGGCTATGGATATATGGGGTTGGATACTTCTTTGTGGTGGGGGCTGTGCTGTGTATTGTAGGGTGCTCTACCCATTAGATGCCACTTGCACCTCCCTAGCTGTGAAAACCAAGGATATCTCTAAACACTATCAAAAGTCTGGAGTGGGGTGGGGAGCGCAAAATTCCCCCCTGTTGAGACCCACTGGTCCAGTTAGAGTTCCTGTCAGTAAAAGTGCATTGTGTCAGGTGATCAAGAACATTTCTCAGTCACTGGAGACCCTGGGGGCACTAGGGCAGCTAAATGACGACCTCTGGCTTGCAGTCACTTGGGAAATTCTCTTATCCAGGTGAGGTACAAGAGCCAGCTGCATGGAGGCCGGCAATGTGGATCCTTGAGTCTAAAGAGGGCTGAGTCCCATTAAGACTGAAATAAGATGCAGGAACTCTCTCCCATTGGCGATTATTTTATATTTGCACACTCTTCCTAATGTCAGTCATCTTCCAATACTGCGATATTGCCCAGTACTCAGCAGTGGGTAGAGGGTGGTGGGGTCATGGAGGTAGAACATCAGGGGACTTTCATGCCTAATTTGCTGATGTTGGTTCTCAGTGGTCCCCTTCTGTCTCTGCTTACAAACATCTCATGGGATCTTGGGATTTTGGGCACCCATACACCTGAAAGATATGAGCTTTGCTAGACTTTTTTTTTTGACACCAAGGGTATGACGGACAGTCCCTTCTTGGTCCAACAAGTAAATTAAGTGAATGAAATCATATCCTACGTAAGAACCACAAGGGAAGAGAAAAGCATGTTAAGGTACCAAGGGAGTGCAAGCTTTCACCCAGTGGCCTGGTTTATTAGATAAAGAAAACACAGAGTTGAAACATTGCTTATGCAGGATGGCAAGGGGTGCAGCATTGCCTGCTCTTGAAGCACAAAGGAGGAGGGTTTTCACCCGAGCTTGTTTGTTACTGCTTAAGTGGAGTCTATTATAGCTCCCCACTTCTCATTGATTATCTATCTTTTTAAGCCTTTCCATCAGATTGGATGCTTGCAGGATGGGGGAAGTTTAAGACCATCTTTCTTAGAGAGGGATGGAAGGAATAGGTGACTGAGAGAGTCAGTTCCTAGGTAGGTTGATAAGAAGTCCAAGGTCCCCAAGGAGGAGGAAGGGGTCAAGAGCCCTTGAGGCAGAGAAAGGGGTCTGGGGTTCAAGGAGGAGAAAAAGACAAACTTTTTTTTTAAGCCCAGAGCTGGTTGCACAACAAAACAACTCATCTTGCTCAAGGATATGTTTTCCCTTAAACTCTGTACCAATAACAACAATGCATCCTGCTTGAGGACAGGTTTCTCCTTCTTGAGAACCTTCTGACTAATCCTGTCATCTTAAAATGTATATTGTGGGACTGGGTCTGTTAAGGCCTTTACCACCTTGAGACATTCTTTTGATTTATTGTAATAACCAATCAAAAAAGTGTATAGCTCCCTTGTTAAGACCAGCAAGGGGGGCATTCTCTGTCCCCCTTCTGACATCTATGTCAGAAGCTTTCCCTGTCCCTTTTTCACTTTAATAAAACTCTGCCACCCAAAAGCTTTTGAGTGATCAAGCCTGGTCCCTGGTCCTGAAGCTAAATCTTCTTTGGAGATCATGAATCCGACATTGTTCACCGTAAGCTATCAGTAACCTTTGAAGGTTTTGGGGAGACAGTTATTAGAACCCCTGTCATGTGCTGGGTACAGCTTCACGTGTTCTAACAGCCCCGAGAGGGAGCTGTCATTATCTTCTTTTATGGCAAAGGAAATGGAAGCAACTAGTGAGGCTGAACTAGGATTCAAACCCAGTCTGCTGACTTTCAAGTTTATGGTCTTCCCCTCTCTTTCATTGGAAGGACTGATGTTGAAGCTGAAACTCCAATCCCTTGGCCGCCTGATACGAAGAGCTGACTCATTGGAAAAGACCCATGCTGGGAAAGATTGAGGGCAGGAGGAGAAGGGGACAACAGAGGATGGGATGGCTGGATGGCATCACCGACTCGATGGACATGACTTTGAGTAAACTCTGGGAGTTGGTGATGGGCAGGGAGGCCTGGGGTGTTGCGGTTCATGGGGTTGCAAAGAGTCGGACATGACTGAGCAACTGAACTGAACTGAACTCCTCTTTCAGCTCCTTTCCTGTGCTTATGAGATCGGCCTTAGGATGTGGCTCTCAGAGCTTTCAGGACAGGGGCTGATGCTGTGCTGCTGGCGTCATGGGATCCCGGGTCCAGAGGAAGCATGGAGAGGCTCAGGCTCCAGGCTGTGGTCTGCTTCTGGTCATTTCCAGGGTTCCTTGGGGGTCAGGGTTTCAGTGCAAAACTGGGGTACATTTTAAAGGACAATTTGGCTGATTCCATTGCTCTTACTGGTACTTCCATGGGTCACACTCCCATACCTCATCTGCTACGAATATTCCAGAAGGGTCCTTGTCTTAGTCCATCTGGACTTCTTTAACAAACTACCGTAGACTGAGTGCTTCATAAACCACAGAAATGTATTTCCCACAGTCCTGGAGGCTGGAAAGTCCAAGAATAAGGCACAAGCAGATTTGGCATCTGTTCAGTGTGTTCTCACAAAGCAGAAGGGCTGAGTGAGCTCTCTGAGGTCTCTTTCATAAGGGTATGTATGTGTGCTAAGTCACTTCTGTCGTGTTTGACTCTTTGCGACTTTGTGGATGGTAGCCCGCCAGGCTCCTCTGTCCATGGGATTCTCCAGGCAAGAATACTGGAGTGGATTGCCATGCCCTCCTCCAGGGGATCTTCCCAACCCAGGGATGGAAGCTGCATCTCTTATGTCTCCTGCACTGGCAGGTGGGTTCTTTACCACTAGTGCCACCTGGGAAGACCTTCATAAGGATACTAATCCCATATATGAGGGCTCTGCCCTCATGACCTAATCCAAATTATCATCCCAAATCCAAATATCACACTGAGGATTCAGACTCCACATATGAATTTTGAGTTGACCCAGACATTCTGTCTCTAGTCATTCTTCTGCTCTTCTGGCTAAGCCTTTAAATATAGGCTTATGTTCTAATCTCCAAACCTGTGAATGTGGCCTTATTTGAAAAAAGTGTCTTTGCAGATGTAATTAAAGATCTTGAGATGAGCTCATCCTGGCCATTCTGGGTGGGCCATGATCCAAGGACCAGCTCTTGTATAAGAGTCAGAGAAGGGGCATGGGGACAGGCAAGGAGAAGGCCGTGTGAAGACGGAGGCAGAGACTGGGGCAATGCAGCCACAAGCCAAGGAATGCTGACACCTGCCTGAGGCTGGAAGGGGCATCGTTGCTTCTCCCCTCGAGCCTTTGGAGGGTCTGTGGCCCTGCCAACACCTTGCTTTTGAACTTGTGGCCTCCATAATTGTGACAGAATAAGTGTCTATTGTTTCAAGCCACTAAATCTGTGGTAATTTGTTACAGCAGCTCCTGGAAATGAAGAAGGTCCCCAGTAATGAAGTCTGAAGTCACTGAAGTCACTGGCGCTCCCTCTGCCCCCCACTGTCTGGGTGCCTGGTGCGCGTGTGGCCTCTGGTTGCAATGACAGAGCATAAAGGGTGCCCTGGGGACACTCACAAGTCATTCACTGTGGGTGAGCACAGAATATAAGATTATACAGGGAGGAAGAGGTTTTGTAGTAACCAAGGGAGATATGATGGAGCAGATGGAGAGAGTGTATGCTCTGAGAGGTGCTGAGGAGTTAGAATAGGCAGAACTTGGTGACTTGGGGTGTGATGGGTGAGGGTGGGAGAGGAGTCCCATATTTCTGGCTTTGCACTGGAGTGGATGCTGTTTCCCTCCACTCCGACGGGGAATACCGGGGAAGGTTTGAATCTTCTTGTCTTTCACATTCCCGTGTGCCTCCGTCAGGCTCTGCCCTTTACCTCTAGCTCCAAGGTGACCTGGGTGGGCTGTTCCCACTTGGCCAAGGGCAGTACCACTGGCACCCCTGGGAGCCTGCCAAGCTGCTGGGGAAGTCAGGCTCCCAGTGGTGGACCTGTTGACTGCTGAAGCTCTTTAGGCACTTGAATTTTTAATGTGTCACCAAGATCTCTCTGCTAGTGGCCTATTTCCATGAAAGTCATCACAGAAATTGCTGTTTTAGTTAGGTCAATTAAATCAAGGTTCCCTCTCCGTATCCTAGAGAGACTGGAGGTCAATGACTCCAAAAACCAGACCTGGCTAATGACTTTCAGGTCCACGGACCCTTTCAGGCCGCAGCAAGGTAATTGACTGATGTTGATGACTTTTGTTACACTTAAGTTGACAAATGAAGAAAGAAGCAGCTTTTGGGTTCGGGGTAAGAGCAGAATCGAATCAATACTTTAGTTTACTTTGAGAGTAAAAACAGAATTACAGGGCCGAATGGGGCTGCCCACTACCACTCCCCACCCCACCTCCTCCCCTCTGTTCTTCTGCCTGGGGTCCTTTATTTCCCCAAGCCATCTTCCAAGTTTGGTCACTTGTCACCTGTCACCTGGGTCACCCAGTCACCCTGCAGTCTCCTAAGTGGTCCTCTATCTTTCCTTCCCTTATGAACTATCCTGCACACCACCCCATGGAACATTCTGTCTCAAGCCCCAGTAATTATGATTCTGTCCGACATCCTATTGCCTGTGGATCCAACACTAAAGTCTTTAGCCTGATAGTTTTATGAATCAATCTTTCCCTTGTCTTTTGCCTTCTGCTTCTCTACACCTGCCAGGGCTGACACTCTGCCAGACCTTGTCCGAGACTTGTTTATTGCTATCTTTTGTCTTTGTTAGCTGTCTCTCTTTGGAATATCTTCCTATTTCCTTCCACCCAAGCTTGGAGAGACTTTGTAGTATATTCATTTAGTGTGTAGCCCTAGAATTAAGCTTCTTGGGTTCACATCCTGCCTTTGTCACTTACATGAAATAAAATATATAAAGCTGTTAGCACAGAGCTTGATGTAAAATAAGCACTTCATAATGCAGTCTAGGACATTATTCCTACCTATGTGCATCAAGCCAACATGGTTCTAGAGATGAATCTTAACTATAAACTGTTCTGTGATATAGAAAAGATTAAGGCTCTAACTTCAAAGGTAACAAGAGGAAATTGCCTGGCGCCTTCCTCTTGCTCCTCTAGGCCCTCCCCTCTCTCCATCCTTTTTACCCTGGTCTCTGCCCTGGTAGGCTGACCTGGATGGACCATATCCATGAGTTCTCTTGGGACTTCCCTGGTGGTAAAGTTGATAAGATGCAGGGGACATGGTTCAATCCCTGTTCCGGAAGATTCCACATGCCGCAGAGCAACTAAGCCTGGGTGCCACAGCTACTGACTCCTTATTCTAGAGCCTGTGAGCCACAGCTTCGGAGCCTGTGTGCTGCAGCTCCTGAAGCCAGGGCACCTAGAACTGGAGCTCCGCAACAAGAGAGGCCACCGCAACGAGAAGCCCGTGCACAGCAACAGAGCAGTCCCTGCTCACCGCAGCTAGAGAAGGATGAAGACCCAGTACAATTAAAAAATAATAATAGTAAAGCTAACGCCCCCTTTAAAAAAAGGGCTCTCTTGTTCTCTGCTTCTAGTGGGTTCTGCCAGAGGAAATCTCCAGCAGGAGATTAGAGAGGGGGGATGAGGTTGGGATATTGAGTCTCCTGGCTTCTCTGCGCAGCGTCACCCTGGGCTGGCCGCAGCCCCTGTCCCTCCACTTCATCCTTCCGGCCGAGGGTTGTTTCTGCTCTGTCCCTGTGGTTGCCCTTTCTCTTGCTCCGTGCCTTTATAAACACTCCTCTTTATTAAACCTCCTAGAATCATCCTTCTGTGATGTGCCATTGTTTCCCGCCAGGACCCTGACGGATACAGATGGCAACAGAAAGCCTTTCCGAGGAAGTGACATTTAAGCTAGACTTGTAGGATGAGAAGGAGCCAGCCATGTGAAGAATGGGGGGGCGGGGTGGTGGTGGGGGGAGTGAGGCTCCAGGCAGAAGGAAGTCACGTGTGAAACTCTGAGGTGGAAAAGAGCTCGTCCTCGCACTCAAGGAACAGAGGAAAGAGAAGGGCAGAGTGTTTAGAGCAAAACGAGCAGGGGAGAAAGGCACGAGATGAGATTTAAGACTAGGCTGAGGGCACAGCGCCTGGCACTTTGCAGACTCTTTAAGAAATCTGGATTTCACCTTGACCACGCCAGACAGGTGAGGAGGCGCTTTATGTGCCTTCTGGTCACCTGCCTCCTCGTGGTGGTCCTTACTAGAGATAAAAAGAGTGAAAACGAACATTTACTGAACACTCAGTATGTTCCAGGCATTGCTCTAAGGGCTTCAAGGCATTGATTCATTTAAGCAACAACTCTGTAGGAAACGTATTGTTAGAATCCACATTACACATGTAAAGAAACTGAGGTTCAGAGAGTTGGTGTCACTTACCCAAATGCCACAGCTCGTAAATGGAGCAGCTGGGTTTGAAAGCAACCCACCTAGAGCCAGGGCTTTGCTCTTAGTCACTTGGCTATAACTGTTTAACTCACCATTGTTAAGTCCTCAGCCCCTATTGATCCCTTAACTTACATGCCTCAGATGTGTAGCAGTTTTCTGTATCTATCCATCATTTCTAGAGGTTTCCTGTGTCTGTCAATTGCTTAATAAATCATGCATATTTATTCTGCCTTCTCAAATGTATCATGGATACTTTAAAGACCTAGATGGAGTCTTTTAATTTCTCCACTACTCATAGAACCTTGTAAAGTGGTTCTATGGGTAGAAAAAATACTCAATAAATGTATTGAGCATGAAAACAATTCAATAGGTGCCTTTTGGATGCTTGGTTTAAATTAAACAGTGGGTGTAAAGTAATAGTGGCTAGAAAATAGAAGGTGTTTACCAGATGGAGTCTGTCACTGGCATTTATAAGAAGGAAGCATAAAGGAAGGAAGTTAGTTTCCTAGGCAATTGTTAACCCCAGATCAAATAGGAGGTCGTTGGATCACCACTCTAGGTTATCTCCACGGTGTCTGCAGTGCAGAATCTTGCTTGAGTCCAGGACACTAAAGGGAAAATTAGGAGAAAAGAGGGTTGTTCTCCTAGATGTCAACTTAACATCACCCTCTTCTTTCAATAACCCAAAATATATTTGCAAGTTTGAGGAACGCTTTTATGTTCCAGCTGCATATCCTTCTGGGAGGATGAGTTCTATAAGCTTACTCCCCGCTGCATGAGGGAGCACTTTCTTTTATTGATCCTAAATTTACCTCCTGCGAATTTCAAGTTCTAAGATTCCTCCCCTCCCCATTCCTTCATCTTCTGCTGCAATGAGAATCTGGGGATAGAAGAGCAATTTCTTACATGCGACCCCTGCCTTGCGTCAGCCCCCTATTGTTCAGTCTAAGGTACCTGGAGAGTCTCTGTGCTCAGTTTTCCTACTAATCCTTCCCTCTTTAGCATGATGGAGATAGTAGAATGGCTTTCTTAAAAGAACTTTCCTAAAAATGAAGGCAACCCAGTTAGGAAAGAAGCAAAGAGTACAGTGCTGAAGCCTCCACGCACCCCAGATTGAAGCAGAGGAGCACCTCCCCAGCCTTTGGTTCCAGGCACCAAAAACACTGCATTCATTTCCCAAGTGGTTGGCTTGAGGATTTCTACCTGATTTCTTGCTGTCCTTCGGCCAGGTGGTTGCCAGGGATCTTGCTGTCTCCTTGTGTTGCAAAAGCTCATCTGCCTGCTTGTCTCCAAGCAAGACATTTTGACAGAGGTGATATCTTCTTCATCCATATTGATGTTACTGTGTCAAAGATGCTACATCAAAATGTAAAGAGATATTGTTATTGACTAGGTAGTATGAATTCTGGATAGCGTTGAGCCTCTCTGCGCCTGACTCTCTCCCTTCTTGGAATTGTGCTCTATTCCTGAGTCTTACTCTGAACTCTATCCCCAGATCTCTGCCTCTAGGCTAACGGTCCTTCCCCAAGAAATCAGCCTAGTGTGGGGACAGGCAGAGGAGTAACATGGCAAAGCTTCCGCTCCCAGAAGTTGTGGGCAGGGTAGGCAATGAAGTAACTCTTGTAGAGTGGAGGGTGTAAGTTTCATATATTACTTGGTTAAAAAAAAAAGCAGAAAGCCTATATATATATATATATATATATATATATATATATATATAGTTTTTTTTTTTTTTGGTGACATGAGGATGTCACTGGCTTCTAAATGATCGCATCCAAGTGCCCACATTAAAATTTCATTTACTGTGGAATCAGTAGTTCTCAACCCTGGTTGCACTTTAGATTCCTGTGGGAGTTTTAAAAAACCAGACAAAGCAGCATCTTCCTTTTTGTGTGTCCTGCTCCTTGCCGTCTACCCTCAGTTCAGGTAAACCAGGATCTTAGGGCATGGGCACCAAGTATTGTGATTTGTTGAAAGCACAGCGAGGGTACAGAACCGCTGCCATGACTGAGCACACAGACTCTCTTTACCCACAAGCTGTCGGTCTCAGTCTGTCTTTTTCAGAATGTCTGCAGCTCCAGTGACAGTCAGTGAGTGGGGCTGAGGTCATGTTGAAGATTTGTCCAGGAGAATATTGATCCTGGGCACTGATCAATGTCTCCCATATTGTCCTGGGTTTTTGTTTTTAATTTCTTTATTGTATTTTTAGTATCCAGTTTCATTTTCTGGAACTGACTGGCTTATTGTTTCTGCTAGGAATTCATGCCTGGTTTATGCCTGACTTACAAGCCTCACTCAAATTTATTTATTAATTCACTCATTTATTGTTTACTCAGCCACTCATCCTCTAATTCACTTATTCACTCCTTCACTCATTCATTCTTCTGCCCGTACCATCTGTTTATCTATCCATTTATTTACTCATCAATTCATTCATCTTATTCAGTTGCTTATTAGTTTATCCATTTATCCATCTCTTTATTCTCTTTTGAGTCATTTGCTCATTCATCCACTCTTTGTTGATTTATCCACTTTTCAGACATTTTCTGACCATCTAGAGGTGAAGGCTCCTGAGCCTGATTCTGGGGAAACACAGATGAATGTACAGGCAGTGGGGCTGGACTTGAGGCTGGACTTATTAACACTCTGGGACCAGAAAATCCTGGACTTTTGCTCTCCTTTGTGATCAGATGTAATGACTTTGGGTGGTAAACTTTTCACTATCCTATATGTTTATAGTCTAGCAATGGCAGCCCACTCCAGTACTCTTGCCTGGAAAATCCCATGGATGGAGGAGCCTGGTGGGCTGCAGTCCATGGGATCACTAAGAGTCGGACACGACTGGGTGACTTTACTTTCACTTTTCACTTTCATGCACTGGAGAAGGAAATGGCAACCCACTCCAGTGTTCTTGCCTGGAGAATCCCAGGGACAGGGGAGCCTGGTGGGCTGCTGTCTATGGGGTCACACAGAGTCAGACATGACTGAGGTGACTTAGCAGCAGCAGCAGCAGCAGGGACCCTCCCAGGGTTGGACCAGAAGTTCTTCTTTGGACATAGGAAATGGCTCTGTAGCACTAGCTGCTGGGGAGGGATGGGTAGAGGTGGGAGTGACATTAAATGCTCCTGATCTAGAATAAATCAGCTGCTTAAGGCTGGGCCTTTTTGCAATGAACTTCCTTTTAAATAGTAATAAAGCAAACAGAGAAAACATAAGGGGGTGAAAAGGCTAAAAATAACACAGTACAAGGATAATAGAGAAAAAGCAAAAGGAAACTGCTGTAGTAAACATATTAATAGTGTAGAATAATACAAATAGTAGCCCCCAAGAGACCAGTGGGGGCCGGTGGGTAAGTTAAGCATGACAGACTTGGTGGCATGTCCAAGGAGGACTGTCCTCTAGACAGGCAGAGATGTAACCTGGAGCTCCCGCCCACTCCCTGTGATTAGAGAGTCTGGTAGAGAGCTCTTGGGAGGGAGATTGTACTCCTATTGCATGCCTTTGAAAAAGACATTTATTCATTTATTCAACAAATAATTAGAGAGCACGGCGTCTACTGCCTCCTTGCAGCTTACTTTATAGTGGAAAAGACAGACACTTGGACAAGTATGGCACTCAGGGGTGATGAGTGCACTGAGCTAGAAAGCTACAGGGAGCTGTGGGACTGTCTCCTGGGAGAAACTGGTCTAGGCAGCTGGGGAAGTTTCCTGGAAAATGGAAGTCTAAGCAGTGATTTGAAGATGGATGTGTATGTAGCATAGTTGGAAAAGGGTATATGAAGGCAGAGGGTAAGAGAGAGCATGAAATGAAAGCTATCCTGTGTGGCTGGTAAGTAAAGGGCAAGAGAAGCGTGGGGGGAAGAGGCAGAGAAACGGAAGTGTTGTCAGTTTATCTGTTCACCCAGCAAAGCATCCCTAAGCACCTGCTCTGCATGGTCCAGAGCTGGGTGTTGGGGGTGTACAGACAAACAGGACAGGTTCTGCCTTCCAGATCATCTACTCTCCAGGGACCTTATATGGAGACTGCAAGGGAAAGGTTCAGAGAACACTGTCCAGGTGGTCTCTGCCCACTCCCTGACATTGATGATGCATGGCTCTGCTGTGGCTGAGGGAAGCACAACCTTGGGGTGCGTTACGCCGGTTTCTTGGAGAGCCTTATGCCTGGGTGGAAATGCCTTACAACTGGGCTTTTCAAGCTAAAATGCAAGGATATCCTGATAAGCCACTGACTGCGTAGTGAGTTATTCAAAGGAGGGAGAAGGTGGAGGAGGAGGGCAGGGGTGGAGAGCATGACTGTTGTTGTTCCACTCAGTCGTGTCCGACTCCTTGCCACCCCATGGACTGCAGCACTCCACGCTTCCCGGTCCTTCACCATCTCCTAGAGCTTGCTCAGACCCATGTCCATTGAGTCACCGTTGCCACCCAACCATCTCATCCTCTGTTGTCCCCTTCCCCTCCTGCCTTCAGGAGTCTTTCCCAGCCTCAGGGTCTTTTCTAATGAGTCGGCTCATTGCATCAGGCGGCCAGAGTATTGGAGCTTCAGCTTTGGCATCGTGATTAGCTTCTCCAGAATTGCTGCATGGGCAATGGAGCCTGGTAGGGCTGGTCTTACCAGGAGTGGACTGGCCATATGGAAACACAGAAGCAGCCAAGGATTTATGGGGTGTTTGGATGTTTTTATGTATTTATGAAGCTGAGGTGCCACCAGAGAGATCTGGGTGGTCTCCTCCCCCAGGGTCTTTGTCCTTTAAAATGACTTGATTTATTTATTCATTTCTGACTGTGCTGTGCCTTGGTTGCTGCGTGGGCTTTTCTCCGGTTGTGGTGCTTCTCACTGTGGCGGCTCCTCTTGTTGCAGAACATGGGGTCTCGGGCCCCCAGGCTGCGTGAACAGCGGCACGTGGGCTCAGCAGCTGTGGCTCCGGGGCCCTAGAGCACAGGCTCAATAGTGCGGCGCATGGGCTTAGTTTCAAATATAGTTTGAAAACAAGCTATGGTGTTTCTACCCTGCTTATCACAGGAAGGCAGTACTGGCTTTACGTTCATCTGAAACTCTCTCACCTAAGCGCACCTGATTGGTGAAACCTGTTTCTTCCCTAGAGTCAATCTTCATGGGAGTGTGGGAAATGTAGGTGTACCTAAAAACTCTTTTCAGCCTCTCCTGTGGAGGTGTGCCCAGTACAAGGAGATGGGGGTGGCTGCCGAGAACCAACTGACCACTTCCATTGCGTCTGACACACACGGAATTAGGCTAATAGGATTTAATTATGTGATTTGAAAGCTGGGTGGTGTGAACTGACACATACTAAAGAATTAACCTCCACCTTTGCCGCCAACAAACCACTGGAAACGGAAGGATCAAGGCCATGGGACGTAATGGCCTGAACCATGGTGCTCAGATGGATACGCCACGGTTCTCTTCCTGTTCTGTGCCTGCGGCTGACCACTTCCTATTTTGATCCACATACAGTTTCTCTAGTCACAGCATCCCTGGCAAATCTCTTACCTGACTTTGCTGAGCTCAGAAAATATTTGTAGATTTATTTGCATCATTATGTTGAATAAGCGTGACTTGTGGGGTGTCATCATAAAGCAGCTTCGTTTTTGTCTCCCCTGTCCCAGTTCAGATCCATTCTGTGGGACTAGCTCTCCTCTGAATGAAAACTCAGTAGGACCCATGACAGCGTGGTTGCTGTTAGGTAAGAAAAATCTTATGCATTCTCTATGCTTCTACTATATTTCTAATCTAGTGATTAAAATATGCCACCTTGCAATTTTGCCTTACAGATGTGACTTCCTCCCTGCCTCACTGAGCCCTGTTGCAGGCTGGAAGCTGTTAGGGAAGGGAGATGTAAGATTGCATTTTCTCTTTCTTCACCTAGTATTTCCACTCCTCTCTCATTTTGCTAGCCATGTATGACACCTCCAGGATGGGATGGAAGTGTGCTAGAAGAAACAAGGGGACCAGGGACCATTTCCATGGTAGTGATCAGTTTCAACCTTCTTTGGACTGGTTAAAAGAAAACTCTTTCTCTCCTGTGTGCCCTGTGGGCCATTGGAGATGCCTCTCTCATCACTGGGGATCTTTTACTTGCAGCCTCTGTTCTAGAATACATGCATATCTATTTTGGTTATTTGCTTTCTCCTGGGAACCCAACAGTGCCTCTGGTTTCTTTCTTTGACAGGGCATAAGATGACCTCCAACACTGGCTCACTCTTGCTCTTGACTTAGATCAGATTCTGGTTAAGCCTTTGTCATTTCTTCGCTCGATGAACTCTGGGAATAAGTTACTTCCCAACCTGTAGCTCTCTCCTCTGTTCTATAGGCTGCTGCAGTCAGCCTCTTGACATTTGGATATCCCCAGTGAAACTGCAGGGGTACCACTTAAGTTCTCCGAGTGGTCTCTCAAAGCCATTCTCTTGTCACCTGGGGTGTAGGAGGTAGCATCCATGTACTAATCAAACTAGGCTGGGATAACACCATCCGACCAAAGTGGCTTACTACCATATGACTTCGTTTCCTGCTCTCAAGCCCCTGTAGATCCAACAACCCTTATGGCCAGTTGTCCTCCAAATGTTGATTCAGTATTTCAGGCTGCTTTGAGATACGGCATCTCCATACTTAAAGAAAAATACTTCTACAAAAAATTCTGAGGATGAAGGGTAGTGATGTTCACATAACAATGTGAATGTACTCAGTATCACTGAGCTGTACACTTACAAATGGTTACAATGGTAAATGTTATGTTGTATTTAAGATACAGCAATTAAAAAATGTTGCATAGAGAAAAAAGTTATTTTCAGTGAATTTAATCGTTGCTTCATATGAGAAAATAATTTTTACCTTAACTAGATGTTAGGTATTCATTCAGATATTATCGATATTTTTTCTCTCAGCACTTGGTGTAAATTAATGGTTTGAATAACTTTACTAGAATTAGATAATAAGAACAATGCTTCTATAATTACTACAATAAGGGAAGAGAAGGCTGGAAGGATGTGCAATGCCATGAAATTCATTGGCCAAGGCAAATTACATGGGCATCCTTAATTTCAAGGGTGTGTGTGTGGATGGGGTACAATATCTCTGGTGCCCAGAAGAAGAGAAAAAACACACGCCAGGAATAGTAGCAGTGACATCTCTGGTTCCTCTGCCCTTTCTAAATCCAGCTTGAATATCTGGAAGCTCACGGTTCACGTACTGTTGAAGTCTGGCTTGGAAAATTTTGAGCATTTCTTTGCTAGCGTCTGTTCAGTTCAGTTTAGTCGCTCAGTCATGTCCGACTCTTTGTGACCCCATGAACCACAGCACACCAGGCCTCCCTGTCCATCAACCAACTCCCGGAGTTTACCCAAACTCATGTATATTGAGTCAGTGATGCCATCCAACCATCTCATCCTCTGTCGTCCCCTTCTCCTCCTGCCTTCAATCTTTCCCAGAATCAGGGTCTTTTCCAATGAGTCAGCTCTTCGCACCAGGTGGCCAAAATATTGGAGTTTCAGCTTCAACATCAGTCCTTCCAATGAACACCCAGGACTGATCTCCTTTAGGATGGACTGATTGGATCTCCTTTCAGTCCAAGAGACTCTCAAGAGTCTTCTCCAACACCACAGTTCAAAAGCATCAATTCGTTGGTGCTCAGCTTTCTTTATAGTCCAACTTTCACAATCATACATGACTACCGGAAAAACCATAGTTTGACAAGACGAACCTTTGTTGACAAAGTAATGTCTCTGCTTTTTAATATGCTGTCTAAGTTGGTCATAACTTTCCTTCCAAGGAGTAAGCTGCAGTCACCATTTGCAGTGATTTTGGAGCCCCAAAAAATAAAGTTAGCCACTGTTCCCACTGTTTCCCCATCTATTTGCCATGAAGTGATAGGATAGAATGCCATGATCTTAGTTTTCTGAATGTTGAGCTTTAAGCCAACTTTTTCACTCTCCTCTTTCACTTTCATCAAGAGGTTCTTTAGTTCTTCTTCACTTTCTGCTAGAATGGTGGTGTCATCTGCGTATCTGAGGTTATTGATATTTCTCCCAGCAATCTTGATTCCAGCTTGTGCTTCTTCCAGTCCAGCGTTTCTCATGATGTGTTCTGCATAGAAGCTAAAAAAGTAGGGTGACAGTATACAGCCTTGATGTGCTCCTTTTCCTATTTGGAACCAGTCTGTTGTTCCATGGCCAGTTCTACATGTTGCTTCCTAACCTGCATATAGGTTTCTCAAGAGGCAGGTCAGGTGGTCTGGTATTCCCATCTCTTTAAGAATTTTCCACAGTTTATTGTGATCCACACAGTCAAAGGCTTTGGCATAGTCAATAAAGCAGAAATAAATATTTTTCTGGAACTCTCTTGCTTTTTTGATGATGCAGTGGATGTTGGCAATTTGATCTCTGGTTCCTCTGCCTTTTCTAAATCCACCTTGAACATCTGGAATTTCACAGTTCACGTATTGCAGAAGCCTGGCTTGGAGAATTTTGAGCATTACTTTACTAGCATGTGAGATGAGTGCAATTGTGCAGTAGTTTGAGCATTCTTTGGCATTGCCTTTCTTTGGGATTGGAATGAAAACTGACCCTTTCCAGTCCTGTGGCCACTGCTGAGTTTTCTAAATTTGCTGGCATATTGAGTGCAGCACTTTAACCACATCATCTTTTAGGATTTGACATAGCTCCACTGGAATTCCATCACCTCCACTAGCTTTGTTCATAGTGATGCTTCCTAAGGCCCACTTGACTTCACATTCCAGTATGTCTGGCTTTAGGTGAGTGATCACACAATTGTGATTATCTGGGTCATGAAGATCTTCTGTGTATTGCCACCTCTTCTTAATACCTTTTGCTTCTATTAGGTCCATACCATTTGTGTCCCTTATTGTGCCCATCTTTGCATGAAATGTTCCCTTGGTATCTCCGCTTTTCTTGAAGAGACCTCTAGTCTTTCCCATTCTATTGCTTTCCTCTATTTCTTTGCATTGATTACTGATGAAGGCTTTCTTATCTCTCCTTGCTATTCTTTGGAACTCTGAATTCAAATGGGTGCAGCAAATATCTTTTTATCCTTTGCCATTTGCTTCTCTTGTTTTCTCAGCTATTTATAAGGCCCCCTCAGACAACCATTTTGCCTTTTTGCATTTCTTTTTCTTGGGGATGGTCTTGATCCCTGCCTCCTGTACAGTGTCACGAACCTCCGTTCATAGTTCTTCAGGCACTCTATCAGACCTAATCCCTTGAATCTGTTTGCCACTTCCATTGTATAATCATAAGGGATTTGATTTAGGTCATACCTGAATGGTCTAGTGGTTTTCCCTACTTTCTTCAATTTAAGTCTGAATTTGGCAATAAAGAGTTCATGATCTGAGTCACAGTCAACTCCTAGTCTTGTTTTTGCTGACTGTATAGAGCTTCTCCATCTTTGGATGCAAAGAACATAATCAATCTCATTTCAGTACTGATCATCTGGTGATGTCCATGTGTAGAGTCTTCTCTTGTGTTGTTGGAAGAGGGTGTTTGTGATCACCAGTGCATTCTGTTGGGAAAACGCTGTTATCCTTTGCCCGGCCTCATTTCGTACTCCAAGGCCAAATTTGCCTGTTACTCCAGGTATTTCTTACTTCCTACTTTTGCATTCCAGTCTCCTATAATGAAAAGGACATCTTTTTGGGGTGTTAGTTCTAGAAGGTCTTGTAGGTCTTCATAGAACCATTTAACTTCAGCTTCTTCAACATTACTGGTTGGGGCAGAGGCTTGGATTACTGTAATATTGAATAGTTTGCCTTGGAAACGAACAGAGATCATTCTGTCATTTTTGAGATTGCATCCAAGTACTGCATTTTGGACCCTTTTGTTGACCATGAGGGCTACTCCATTTCTTCTAAGGGGTTCTTTCCCACAGTAGTAGATATAATGGTGATCTGAGTTAAATTCACCCATTCCAGTCCATTTTAGTTCACTGATTCCTAAAATGAGATTCCCTTGGACTGCAAAGAGATCAAATAAGTCAATCCTAAAGGAAATCAGTCCTGAATATTCATTGGAAGGACTGATGCTGAAGCTGAAACTCCAATACTTTGGCCACCTGATGGGAAGAACTGACTCATTGGAAAAGACCCTGACGCTGGGAAAAATTGAAACCAGGAGGAGAAGGGGATGGCAGAGGATGGGATGGTTGGATGGCACCACCGACTGGATGGACATGAGTTTGATTAAGCTCTGGGAGTTGGTGATGGACAGGGAAGCCTGGCATGCTGCAGTCCACGGGGTCACAAAGAGTCGGACATGACTGAGCGACTAACTGAGTTGAACTGAACATAGCCTTCCACTCCTACCATAGGGAAGGAGTGCGATCCACCCCCTTTTCTTATGTTGTCTTTAGCTTATCTCAAAAAATTCTTTGCTAAAGTATTTCCCTCCAATCTTGAATGTGATACTGGCTTTGACACCCTACCTCCTTTGCATATGGTTTAGCACCTCCTTTGAAATATGAGAACTATTGTCTCTTGATGCCCCGGCTAACACTTCCATTTAAGCATCCTGTTATGTATTTGTTCATCGTCTGTCTCTTCTACCTGACCAAAGGCCCTTAGGATCACAGTCTGCATTTGTCTTGTTTCTAGGAGGACTCTTCAGGCTGCCTGTCTGGCATGGCACTGGAAAAGAGGCAGATTTTCTATAGCTATTGTAGGCAGGAGGGAAGGAAGGAAGGATGGAGGCAGGGAAGAGGGGAGGGAGAAGGAAACAGGAAACGGTAGGATGGACTTAAAGGAGGTGGGGTGAGCAAAAGAGGCTCACAGGAGGAGATACAGACAGAAAATAAAATTCCAGCCTGGAGCCCAGAATTAGCCAGGGACCTGAAATACCAAGGGTGAAGGCAGATCCGCTCTCCCAAAATGAATCAACTCAGGAACAGAAATGAAATTATGATAGAATGGCCAGGGTGTGGTTGCAGTGTGGGAGATAAGGCTCAGTGCTTCTGGGAGAAGCAGTTTCACGGGAAGAGAAGAGAAATAGCATTTGTCGAGTGCCTACTCTATGCCAGGCATTGCGCCAGCTACTTCCTGTAGGCTAGTTCACTGAACCCTGTTTATAAACCTGGGAAACTGAGCTCACAGCAACCCTGTTTATAAACCTGGGAAACTGAACTCAGAGAGGTGAGCCCAAGGTCACAAAGCTTATCAGAGCAGTGTTGGAACTCAGATTTGGGTGTGCCCAGCATCAGAGATGCCTTCATTCCAGACAGCTCCTTGTAGCCCATCTCTGAGGACACTCCTTTATATATCTCTCTCTCTTTTTTGGGAAACTCACTTCCAGATAGCCACTCTGGTAAGTGGATAGTACAAGCTGCTCCTTTCTTCGCTTCCTAACTTCTGAGATGTCAATAGCCGTTGTGAGAGGCATAAAACAGCTTTAGGCTAAACCCGCCTGCCTCTACTCCATTTATGGCTGGTTTCAAGATTCCTGCTCTCACCCAGCCTGGCTCCCACGCAGACCCCTGAGCTTTCCACGTAGATAGTTAAAGGAGTTTTCTGCAGCTCAGTTCTATTTTAAAGAAAGATACACACATCTGTACTTGTTATGAGTGTGTGTGCAGAATTGCTCGTGGTGGGCTATCTGGGGGACCTCTGAGATGTACAAGTGTGATCACAGTGACTGTGTGCTGAGTGTGAGGTATGTGTATACAAGGTTGTTCACAGCTTGGGTTCTCCACTGCGCCCTTGGGTCTAGCACAAGCCTCGATGGCTGGTCAACATTCCTAGTGAACCGCTCGTCAAAGAGTCCCCTCGGGTGGAAAGCACTGCGGTCAGTGTTAGGTCTTTGGCTCTGTTGAGTGCCCAGGGAAAATGAATGGTGCCCAGTTCACACTGGGAGGTGGTGGCATTTTGGCTTTGCTGAACCTTGGACTACTCCTCCTGCTACGGTGGGACAAAGGCTCACACATGCACGCATGTGCATTAGTGCTAAGGCCTGTGTCTGAAGTCCACCCCGCCAGCAATGCTCATGGCCGGAGAGTTCTGCAGGGACCAGGCATTTGTGACCCATCCCTGGGCACATAGGGGGCTATCTTTCTATCTTGACTCTGTGGTGGCAGCAAGCATTTGTAGATTCAGTCTGTGTGAAATTTGGGTTGTATCAACATGACATTTTGAAGCTCAACTGATGCTTGATGAAAATAACCACTGTAGCAGATATTTGACATTAAAATTTTTGCAGTACTCCATCTCCTTCTTCCGTGAGGCAGTGCTCCCTCTAAGGAGCTCCATTTTCCTGTCTCTTGACTTTAAGCTACCCTCGACCTCTCCTTAATCTGCTTCTCACCCTCTCTGTGTCCCAGGAAGTGGTCTGGCCACTGGGGACCACTAGCAGGAGATGTGGGACAGGGAGGAGTATAAGGTTTGAACAATTTCTTCAGCCAAGGTTCATCCACATGGGGGTGTTCTCCGGGAATTTGGAGTTGAACACTCCAGCTTGAGCACTGTGAGTGGTGTTAATAGCCTACTCCAGGGATCAGCAAACTACACCAGTCAGTCACATCTAGTCCCCTATGTGTTTCTGTGTGTGTTAATCTGTTAGTTGCTCAGTCGTGTCCAACTCTTTGCAACCCCATGGACTGTAGCCCACCAGTCTCTTCTGTCCATGGAATTCTCCAGGCAAGAATAGTGGAGTGGGTAGCCTTTCCCTTCTCCAGGGGATCTTCTGAACCCAGGGACTGAACCCAGGTCTCCCACATTGCAGGCAGATTCTTTACCATCTGAACCATCAGGGAAGTGTATGACCATGATGCCGAGAATGACATTTACATTTAAAAATAGTTGAAAAATTCAAAAGAAGAATATTTTTTATATGTAAAAACTATGAAATTCAAATTAAGATATCTGCAGGTCAAGATTCTTTGAAACACAGCTATGCTTATTTGATTGTGTTGTCTATATCTGCTTTTACACTACAAAGGCAGAATTGAGTAGTTTCAACATAC
Source organism: Redunca redunca (assembly GCA_006410935.1). Classification (NCBI taxonomy): domain Eukaryota; kingdom Metazoa; phylum Chordata; class Mammalia; order Artiodactyla; family Bovidae; genus Redunca; species Redunca redunca. The sequence goes on from SJYQ01004261.1 coordinate 232,078, forward strand.
AGCCTTTGGCCTTCTAAGCCTAAAGTATTTACTGTCTGGTCTTGCCCAATAGTCTTGATCAATGTGAAACTATGGCAACTCAATAAAGACAAGACCACCAGGGGCTCAGATTTAAAAGGAATGAGGATCGGGTAATCCTACCAGGCAATAAACACCAACCATTCAGGGTGTTTAGAGGCCAGGGGAACATGGATTAGCTGTGGAAGTGGGCCACTGACTTAGGTGATTACTTACTTAGGTCTCCATCTACAAAAGCTTGGATGCTGCTGCTAAGTCACTTCAGTCGTGTTCGACTCTGTGCGACCCCATAGACGGCAGCCCACCAGGCTCCCCCGTCCCTGGGATTCTCCAGGCAAGAACACTGGAGTGGGTTGCCATTTCCTTCTCCAATGCATGACAGTGAAAAGTGAAAGTGAAGTTGCTCAGTCGGGTCCAACTCTTTGAAACCCCATGGACTGCAGCCTACCAGGCTCCTCCGTCCATGGGATTTTCCAAGCAAGCGTACTGGAGTGGGGTGCCATTGCCTTCTCCAAAAGCTTGGATGGTAGCAGCTAAATTTTATGTTAATTTCTGCCCCTGTCCACTTTCCTTCTTTCTCTTGTACTATCTTACATGAAGAACTGCTACTGCTACTGCTAAGTCACGTCAGCGTGTCCGACTCTGTGCGACCCCATAGATGGCAGCCCACCAAGCTCCTGCATCCCTGGGATTCTCCAGGCAAGAATACTGGAGTGGGTTGCCATTTCCTTCTCCAATGCATGAAAGTGGAAAGTGAAAGGGAAGTCGCTCAGTTGTGTCTGACTCCTAGCAACCCCATGGACTGCAGCCCACCAGGCTCCTCCATCCATGGGATTTTCCAGGCAAGAGTACTGGAGTGGGGTGCCATTGTGGCTAAATCGTAGGTTTCAGGAGAGAGTTTGAATGAATTGACATCAGCCTGCAACAATATAAGGGAGTCGGACTTTGGTTGTTCCCTGTATTGAATGCATGAACTTTTGACCGAGAAGAATGGCAGAAGTGAATGCTAAGAGGTAAAAAGAGTGGCTCTTTCTGGATATCTTTGCTTCTTCTAATCTTTTTGCCACCCTGCCCTGCTCTGCTCTGTGCTCCCGGAGGCTGACCTCTCTCAACTACATCAGTGAGCCTGTTGCTCTCTGGGCTCTGGTTGAGTGTGCTTGGTGTTGCAGAAGGCACACGTTCGTACACGTTGGGGGAAGGAGAGAGAGAGACAGAGAAGAGAGTGAGGTTGGAGTATTTATTTTTCTATGCCCCTCTCTGCTGGATCACTTGGGCTGATGGACTGTGTTCCTCTCCCTAAGGTCACAGCCCCTGTAGATGGCCCTCCATCTCTCTAAGAAAGTCTTCTGGGCTTCAGTAACCACTCTCTTCCTTTGCCTGTTCAGGTCTATCATGGTACCATGTCATTACAAACAGAATGCTGAACCATTCCTGTGGTTTCTCTATACCCTCCCCTCCTCTTTGTAAACAGGCTCTTTACTAAATTCTTCAATTACCCAGTTCCTACCAAGACCCTTTACTGATAATATGGGCTTGGCTAGTTGGTTGCTCTGTCCAGGATTGTGAAAATGGAGCAATGCAGCTTGATTCCAGAAAAATAACTGACCCAATCAAAAAATGGGCTAATGAACTAGACATTTCTCTAAAGAAGACATACGGATGGCTAACAAACACATGAAAAGATGCTCAGCATCACTCATTATCAGAGAGATGCAAATCAAGACCACAATGAGGTACCATTTCACACCAGTCAGAATGGCTGCCATCAAAAAGTCTATAAACAATAAATGCTGGAGAGGGTGTGGAGAAAAGGGAACCCTCTTACACTGTTGGTGGGAATGCAAACTAGTACAGCTACTATGGAGAACAGTGTGGAGATTCCTTAAAAAACTACAAATAGAACTGCCTTATGACCCAGCAATCCCACTGCTGGGGATACGCATCGAGGAAACCAGAATTGAAAGAGACGCATGTACCCCAATGTTCATCACAGCACTGTTTACAATAGCCAGGACATGGAAGCAACCTAGATGTCCATCAGCAGACGAATGGATAAGAAAGCTGTGGTACATATACACAATGGAGTATTACTCAGCCATTAAAAAGAAAGCATTTGAATCAGTTCTAATGAGGTGGATGAAACTGGAGCCGATTATACAGAGTGAAGTAAGCCAGAAAGAAAAACACCAATACAGTATACTAACACATATATATGGAATTTAGAAAGATGGTAATGATAACCTTATATGCGAGACAGCAAAAGAGACACAGATGTAAAGAACAGACTTTTGGACTCTGTGGGAGAGGGAGAGGGTGGGATGATTTGGGAGAATGGCATTGAAATATGTATACTATCATGTAAGAAACGAATCGCTAGTCTAGGTTCAATACAGGATGCAGGATGCTTGGGGCTGGTGCACGGGGATGACCCAGAGTGATGATACGGGGAGGGTGGTGGTAGGGGGGTTCAGGGTTGGGAACGCATGTACACCTGTGGTGGATTCATGTCAATGTAGGGCAAAACCAATACAGTATTGTAAAGTAAAAAAATAAAATTAAAAAAAAAAAGAAAATGGAGCAAATTATGCAAAAAAGAACCATGGTTGGGAATTGATTTGTTTTAGCCACGGTGGTGTCTAAAGGCGGCGGTAGCTGTGCCTAATGTCAGTGGTGGCCTGCTCTAGGGGCCATTGCATCCTGGCCAGATCCTTTCCCATGTTGGGCCCTTGGGGGAGCCCTTGGTTTTGACTTATTTTCCAACCCCAGCCTCTAGTTTCCTAATTGTGAGACTTCTATAGAGTTCTAAGAAATTCTTTTAAAACAATGAATAGAGCCAAAGATGTTTCCAGTGTTTGCAACCAAGAACCCTGACTGATACAGCCATTCAAGCCAATATTTGCTGTCTGGTCCAAAGCTCTACTTTTTAACCAAATTGAAAGTGTGTAGAGCTCTTTCAAGGAGTGGATGGAGTTGGCATTTGTCTTTTCTGCTGTTTGCCTTTGGCAGTTCCTCTTCTTTTAACTTGGAATGTGGGCTGATGTTGGAGGTACAGCTGCCATTTTGTAACCATGAGCTAACCACAAGGCCAAGATATTATACAGGTCTCGGCCCAGATGTCTTGAGCCTCCGAGTCAATGCCAACAATAGCCTCTTCTAAGTTTCTTACCAAAGGATGAAGAAAAAGCCTGCTTGCTCATTGTTTCTCAGATTATTATTAGCAGTAAAAAGTTCCTTTAGTATTATTTCATCTTCATGGGGCTTCCATGGTGGCTCAGAGGTTAAAGCATCTGCCTGTAATGCGGGAGACCTGAGTTCAATCCCTGGGTCAGGAAGATCCCCTGGAGAAGGAAATAGCAACCCACTCCAGTATTCTTGCCTGGAGAATCCCATGGACAGAGGAGCCTGGTGGGCTAGAGTCCACGGGGTCACAAAGAGTCGCACACCACTGAGAGACTGCACTTTCACTCTCATAGCTCCTCTTCCTGACATAGCTTCCCTGGTAGCTCAGAGATTAAAGCATCTGCCTGCAATGCGGGAGACCCAGGTTCGATCCCTGGGTCGGGAAGATCCTCTGGAGAAGAAATGGCTACCCACTCCAGCATTCTTGCCTGGAGAATCCCATGGACGGAGGAGCCTGGTGGGCTACAGTCCATGGCATCGCAAAGAGTCGGACATGGCTGAGCAACTTCACTTTCACTTTCATAGCTCCTCTACCTGAGATGGTGTTATCTCTGTTTAACAGATGAGAGAACAAGCTCAGAGTAATGACTAGTCCAAATGTGTACAGCAGGTACTGAGAAGGAATGGAAAAGCTGAGGGTAATTGCTCATGTATAGATCTGGGCCCTTTTATTCAGTCATTCATTCACTCACTCACTCATTCAGCAAAGCATTCCTCATGTTCTCATCTTATGCCAGATGCAGGTGCAACCCTTGAGATACAAAGATGGACACAACAGGGTCCCTGACGTTGAGGCCCCCCAAAGCAGTCCAAGCAAGAGACGATGGGAAGTTGGAGAAGGACGATGAAGAGAGGGGACAGACTGAAGGAACATTTAGGAGGGAGAATCAGTAGGACTTGGAGATGGATTGACAGGGGCTCAAGGGACAGGAAGGGACTTAGGATGGCTCTTAGGACTCCAGCTTTCTGGTTTAAGTGCCTGGGAGAGATGTGTGGTCCCTACTGGGACGGAGGATGTCCAAGCAGTGGTGGGAGGCCGGTGGGAGAGAGCCAGAGGGCAGGGGACCGTGAGCAGAAGGACTTCCTAAGGCAGGCAGGGCAGTTCTTGGCAAGCATGAACAGCGGGGTGTCCAGGGGATGATGATGGAGATGCCGCAGAGGTGAAGATCAAGACCAGCCTGGCAGCCTTATTATTAAATCTCTTTGAAATTTTTTTGATTTTTTGAAAATTGAAAATTTTCTTGTTTTCCTTATTGAAAAAAAATTTTTTTTATTGAGTTATAATCTACATACCATACAATTCACTTCCTGTACTTGCACAATTCAATGATTTTTGGTGTATTTACAGAGTTGTGTAGCTATCACCACAGGCATGGAGTTTTTATTTTTTATGTTTCTGGTCATGTGGCATGTGGGGCCCTTAGTTCCCTGACCAGGGATGGAACCTGTGCCGCCTGCATAGGAAGCATGGAGTCAAACACTGGCTCACCAGGAAAGTCCCCAGTATTAAGTACTGATGGCACCTTAACTCTTCAACTCCTACAGGGCTGCTTGGTTCAGTGCAGTTCAGCCGCTCAGTCGTGTCCGACTCTTTGTGACCCCATGAATCGCAGCACGCCAGGCCTCCCTGTCCATCACCAACTCCCGGAGTTCACTCAGACACGTCCATCGAGTCGGTGATACCATCCAGCCATCTCATCCTCTGTTGTCCCCTTCCCCTCCTGCCCCAATCCCTCCCAGCATCAGAGTCTTTTCCAGTGAGTCAGCTCTTCACATGAGGTGGCCAAAGTAGTAAACAAAATCCCAGTAAAGTTGGCTGTGCTTTCACACTGGGCCCTCACAGAGGGCATTAGTGGGGTCCCCTCCCTCACCCCAGCCATTTCCTAGGCTCAGATTCAGCATTTAGTCAATCTTCTCAGCAGGAGTAGTTCTATGGGTTTGCAGGACCACTCGATACATGTAAGTCAGCCAGCCCCAGGAGTTCCTTTGGTAAGGAGTCCTTAAACCCACCATTAGCCACCATTAGGATGGTGCTTACTGGTTAATGACCACCAGCTCCAAGGCCTGGTGGGGCTGGACAGATGGAGAGCGAGGAGGAGCTTCTGCCATAAAGACGCCTTCCAGCGCCTTCCAGCGCCTTCTTCAGACGCTGCCGCAGGAAGGCTGCTCTGCCTCCAGGCGCAGGCTCATCACCGCTCACTGGCTTGTCTTAGAATAAGCAGGAATCTATGTTTAATGAGTCTACAGAAGGAGGGAAAGGAATTCTTTGAGAATCTAATGTTCCTGCTTTTTTCTGATGGGCTTCCCTGGTGGCTCAGATAGTAAAGCGTCTGCCTGCAGTGGGGGAGACCCGAGTTCCATCCTTGGGTCAGGAAGATCCCCTGGAGATGCAGCCCACTCCGGTACTCTTGACTGGAGAATTCCACGGACGGAGGAGCTTGGTAGGCTACAGTCCATGGGGCTACAGAGTAGGACACAACCGAGCGACTTCACTTTCATTTTTCTTTCTCATGGGTGGGACCTAAGGGTGCGTGTGTGTGTGTGTGTGTGTGTGTGTGTGTGTGTGTGTGTTTAAGGGAATCTGTTCTCTGCTCTGAGCGGCCTGGGATTTAAAGTTAGATATCCCAATTTGTATAATATAAATTTCTCCAGCCTGTGGGTATCAATGAGATGAGTCAGATTTCACTGTCTTGCGCTGCCTCCGCCTACACTCCCTCCTTCCCCCGCCCTTCCCCCCGCCCCACCTCC